>CM070833.1:31721934-32156934 GCA_036326025.1 Chrosomus eos
TTTAGGAGCACCACAACTACAAATTATATATTAACAGATTTCATTTCACTGGGGCTTTACACATCCTGTGGCCAAGGTCTTCTGGCTCTATCATCTCACCCGATGATATTGACACATGATTTGTCATTTGCATACGTCATGTTAATCGCAACTCCGTTCTTTTCCCATGAGCTGCAACATGGTTTAAAATAAATTGAGTGAAGGCAAGCTCTTCTTTGGCGATGGTAAATGTGGTTGTATATTTGACGTATAATTAGCTCTGCCAATAGAGCGGAACGACCAGCAGCATCCTGCCGATTAAAAGCCGAACCTGATGAATCTAAAAAATATGTGGACTGTGTGTGAAGATGAGCTAATTGATACAATAAAAAAATCATTTTTAAACAGCCCTTAAATCACAGAGCAAATAAATAAGTCACAGCTTGTTCGTGTGTTATAACTTAAATCTAGACTTTCACACTATATTTCACACACTGGTTGGCCAAAAATATAACATTAGCTCTATTGAACACACACACATCTGCAAAAAAACACCCTCAGTCTTCAGTCCAGAAAATAGTGTTTCATATTTCATGTCGGTGTAACTAATGGAAATAAGGTGTGGCCCCTTTAAGAGCTGCGCGCGCCCTCTTCAACTGTCTGCACTCTTAACTTGGTTTTCAGGCTGCTAAGATAGCTAACGTTAGTACTAGGGTGGCCATTTCCATAACACCAAAAAGGAGGACACATATATTTTGGTGATCGGTTGTTTTGTTGACGACGACGGGGGGGGGGGGGGGGTTACTGGGGGCTCTAGCTCTCTGCCGCGCGCTGCACGGTTTGGAGCACATACAGTATGTTCTGTCTCGCATGCGCGGCTCTAGATTCCAAGAGATTTGAACAAATTTACGGGCATCAGAGAGCCGCTATCATTATGCGGGATTTTAAGTTAATTTAAAACAAAAAAAAAAAAGAGTTAATTTTTTTCAAAAATTCAGCGCAACTCCAAAAAGGAGGACAAATGAGTGTCCGGCTTGAGGCTGCGCCGGACGCCGGACAGGGGGCTTAAAATCCGGACTGTCCGGCCAAAATCCGGACGTATGGCCACCCTAGTTAGTACCGTGTAGTTCGACTTTTTCAGTTTTCCTACACATTCAGAGGGAACTACGATATAACTGCATATAACTAAACATTAAATTACCATACCTCTCAATCTACAGATTCCAGCGTTTTTATCGTTGTTGTATTTAACTGTGACCGTCCTCCTGTTTCACGGAGCAGCAGCAGCCAGCGCGCTCATCTCATGGGTCACCTGACCTGCATGGCCAAACGTCCGCTGAGCAGAAATCAGCTCTCACAGCCTCAGTACGACCATTACGGTGTTCGTTAAAAATGTAAAACTGGCCCTAAATCAGTTGATCAGCTGTCATCATTGATTGACATCATTTCTCTTGTTTCTTGTGTTGACGAACTTGACCAACTACCTATCAGATCTGGGGTGGCCAGAGGGGTGGCCAATGAGCTTTCAGGGGTGGCCCTGGCCACCCCAGGCCACCCCCTAGAATCGCCACTGTTACACAGATTCAGACGTCTCGTGAGTTCAGTGTTGGACAGATCAGTTGTTTTAACCATTCATTAAAGTGAATCGTTTCAAATGAGTCATTAGTTCGCGAATCGGACGTGTCATTAGTGGACGTGTGTAGCCTACGGCACAGGCTGTGTGATCAGTGCCGCCGCTCCCACCACGCGCATCACGCGCTCTGCGTAGGGCACCAAGTGCGGAGAGGGCACCAAAAATAGCCTAATGAAAAATCAATCATCAAACTTCTTTTTATAATCAGATTCAGCGCGTTCTTCATCTTCAATCCGCAGCTGAGCAGAGAGCACGTCAGAAACAGAGGACAGGGTGTGTGTGTGTGTGTGTGTGTGTGTTCATGAGCCTATGATCTGAGCCTCATTGGTCTGTCAGTGCTCGTCAATGTCAGATTATTTGTGATGACCAATCAAATCAAAGTAGGCGGGCTTTATGTTCACAGACGCTGAGCGCGAATTTTAACAGTGCAACTCGACGCTTCAGTCGGTCAAGTGCAAGATAAGATGTAAGTAGCTAAACTTAACTTTATATATTTGACAGTTTTTTTAGGTCATAAATGTTGAAAGAAGGACAAAAAATAATAAGGCAAACTAATATAGTTTTGTCTAATTTCGCCATTTTTAACTGAAAATAGGCCTATGTAACATGTAGCCTAGTGTAGGCTAATAGTTTAGGCTACTGTCATTGTGAGGGGACAAGAAACATGAACAAAGCCGTTTTCATTTCATCATGTTAGGCACAGGATTAATAATGAATGTGTACATATTGAAAATAAAATACAAATTGTTGCCTTTAGTAAATTAAAAAAAGCCAACTTTAGGAGGGGAAGAGACAGGGGAAGATAAAAAGAAAGAGAAAATGTGTGATGGTGATGAGGAGAGAAATGGTTTTAAAGCTGTTGTTATCGATTTTTTTTTTTTTTTGCCTTCACAACATCTTACAGTTTTTCTCAATTGTTTACACACATTTTCTGAAAGAATGCCTCATATTCTCAGAACTCTACACACAAATCAAAAAACACACACACAATTGGCAAAACCCCTCAATTCTCCTGCAAAATGAAACTTTACATTCAAAACAATGTTATTTCTTCTCAAAATGGTATTTTGTTTTCAAATGACACACACAAACCATCATATGAATAGACATTTATAAGCAGTTGAACACTGATGTGCTCAATGTAAAACACTGTGATGAATGGAAAACACTTCTTCTCCATTCATCATAATGACTCAGGCCTTTTTTGTTCAGTGTTACACTTACTACAGACAGTACATACATAAGTGTGTTGTAAAACATTTGAGAATATTGTTTTTATACCCAGAACACACAAATACACGGCAACAAATATATTTTATTTTTCCCACAAAAACAATGGGAGATAGATCGCACATTTCGTACATCCCAACCAACACAAAGTTGCACATACACTGGTCTACATACAAAACAACAGAAAAATGTACGGTATGCAGTTACAGTAAAAAAAATTAAAATAAATAACTATGCTGCATCTTCTCTTCTGCTTCGGTCTTTTATGCTAAAGCTCTGATCGCTAATTGTAAAACTGTGTGACATGTGTTTGCCCATGTGACGAGTCAGTGTGCAGATCTGAATGGCAGTGTGTTCCTTGTGAAAACCAGAGATTTTGTGCATGAAAATTGTGCCAAATGCAGAGAATTGTGTGTAGTGTTTTGAAAAACGTGTGTTTTAGAACTGCAATTTGAGTGTAAAGCAGGAATTGTGCTTGTAGTTTAGCAGAATTGGTTCAGGGGGTTGGTGAATGAGTTACATGTTGTGGTCATTGTGTCTCTAGTACCAGAAATTGTGTGTAAACAATCGAGAAAAACTGTAAAATGCACATCTGTAGTTCAGAGAAATCCAAAATTTTCTCAGGGAAACCCCGACCCCCCCTAACTAACCTGCCTCAAATTCGGGACCACAGTGATTATAAAACCCTAAAGTGTTACTTTTAAAAAAAAAAAAATTATATATTTTTTGATACCTCATTTTTTGATACCTCTAAATGAAAAAACCTAAATGAAAATGTGTTTTTTTTTAGGGGGAGGGGGGGGGGGGGGGGGGGGGGCATCACAAAGGAATTATGCTTAGGGCACCAAAATGGCTAGCAGCGGCACTGTGTGTGATTATCCCGGCAGTTTATTTTTTAGCACAATTCACACTACGCAGTAATTCAGGAGAAAAAAATCTCTGAATACTCCACGTGAAACTTTGGTCTTCCGCCCTTTTTCTATCGTGCCAAATGGTTTTGATTAATGCGCGAGGGAGAGAAGAAGACAGCGCTCGTGTTGTTTGAAGACGTGAGAGAGCGCGGCCGGTGAGATGCGCCCTGTCATTCCATTCTACATCACTCATCGATCAAATAAGGCTTTGGCGGCCGCCAAAAAAATGAATGCAGGAAAAACCCTGGATTGGTTATATAACGTTGGGTAGAATGATGGTCCGGCCATCGCGTATCAGCGCACAGGGTACACACTGTGAAGTAATTTGCAAACGTTTTTTTTAGAGGAATGAAAACAGGTCGCACCACAACCATTATTTGCACTCGCACAAATGCTCCCAAATATATTTTTAGGTCGCACAGATTAAATTTCAGGAGCATATGCGACCAAAATGGTCGCAATTTCGAGCCTTGCTAATATATTACAAATGTGACAAGATTGAAGTGTCAAAGCAATCACTAGAAGGGGAAACGAAAAGAAAAACCATATATTAGGGAGTATGTTATCTCACTTTCAGACACTTAAAGAGCCGATGCTTGAAACAGGCGGTGGAGGAGGTTAAGATGTTCCAGGCTTATACTAATAATAATGCAAATGAACAAACAAGCGAAGTTCACACGAGTGTATTCAAGCAAAAGACAGCATATCTTATTTCTGTGAAACAGCAAAACAAACATTACTCGCGTATCGAGAAGAAATAAAGCAACATCAACGTCAGTTTTCAGGTGTTTTTCAGCTTCTGCAATATTATTGCGGGTCCTTGCCTGATCGTAACCCTTTTTTTAAAAGTTATATTCCCCTGGCCTTTTCTCAATCTCTCTCTTTCTATAGTTGTTCCTCCCCCATTATGAGTGTATACGCCCCTTACTGCTGATTGGCTATAAGTGTATTTTGGTGCTCGGTCAGATTCACTATCCAACAGCCTTTTTTTATCGCTTACTGCACCTTTTAAGAAATGCAGAAATAGCCATTATGTGAAAGTACATGGTGTCATACCTTTGGGTTGCAAATCCTCTGTTTCTTCCCTCCGCAGCTCCTCAGAGGAACTTTGAAATCGCTTTCAAGATGTTTGACTTGAATGGAGACGGAGAAGTCGACCTTGAAGAGTTTGAGCAAGTAAGTGAACACAAAAGACAGATCAAATCCGATTTTGTGCATATCCTTGTGGAATCCGATCATATTTAGCAAGTGTTAACACTGTGATTTTTACAAATCTGTGTCAGCCTACATCCATATGTGGTTTGAAATCCTATTCGAATCAGATTTCTGGAAATTTGTTATGACCACTCTGATCGGATTTCGCATAGCTTTACTGCATTTGTCACTTTTTTACGCCACATAAACGTGTTAGACGTTGTAGGAAACTTGCAGAAATCGTTGCAGAAACAAGGTCAAAATGGCTGAAAAACTCAATTAGAATTTTATACTTAAATATGACAAATATGAGAATTATGTTAGAATTTCGTTTAGATTGAAAAGGCTGGTGTCTTGAGGTCTCAAGAGGTCACAACAGGCAAAATATTAATGAATGCATTAAATTGTTTATTCAAAGCAATGAAATAACTGGACCGTCTGTACAAAAAAAAAGTGCGTAACATTTAAATTAACGTTTATAAATCAAATATAATTTTGAAAATGGCATAAACAATTATGAACAAAACGGCACCATTTATTAATGCATAGTTTATTACAAAGAGCCGTACTGTTTTGTGTTTAAAAACGAGATTCAATGGAATGAAAAAAAAGACATTGTCTCAAGACATTTTTTTTTTTTTTTTAAGTTTAACTTTTTAACTTTACATGGCTTTCTAAACATGTGGCTCTTGGGCGAGACGCGAGTGCAAAGGTCAAATATGTCTGTCTATCGCGTTTACATAGAAAGCAATGAAAATACGGCACCTAAAATGTGTTGTGTAAACGGCCTGGTTACGGTTTTAACATAACCAAGATCTTTTCTATTTCTGCAATGTTTTGAATGAACAACGCACGCAGCAGCGGCGCATCAAGTGGGTTCAACTGGATAGGCTAAGAAAAACATTAAAACGCAACAACTCTTACGTGATCATCACATCTTGTGCGCCACTGATACGTCTGCCTGACACGCATCCTAAAATTCGAATGCAGGTTTTTGCATTTGAATGTAGATTTTTATTTTAAATTAGACGAATATTCGAAAATTTTAGCTTTTAGTTTTTATCGAATTTGACAAAACACAGAAATGTTTTGTAACACTTGTCACAGGGGTACAACTTTGTACTTTATTTACCCCTAAATGTTCATTGCAGTACTGTAGAGGTACATATTACTACTCTAAGGTACTAATATGTACCTTTTAGAGGTTGTTAAGGTTGATAAAGTTGTTCCTTTAAGTGTACTGCCTCAGTGACAAGCTGCTGTACCCCTAAAGGCACATTTTTTTCTGACAGTGTAAAGGCCGTTTGTGTATTTTGGTTTATTTTGTTTTCGCTTGACCCTCAGGCCACATTTGCCTTTCATTTGCAAAGTCACTATGAGTCATTCAGCTGGTAGTATCAGGTCTTTCAGTTTCTCAAAGCAACCTGAGTACATGCAGTACCCGTTGGTAAACACACTGTATCTGTGCTCAACCGAGCAAACGTACTAGCCGCATCACAGGGAATACACTAATGCTCCTGTCCATGGATGGGGACCTCCAGTAATCTGTCCATTGATCTACATCTGAGATCAGCCTGGAGGATGACATTCAAACCACAACAGATGCAATAGGACAGAGAATTGTATATTGCCTGTTTGTCAGCCCGGGTTTCAAGAAGCTTAGTTAGGAATGGATAAAAAATGAACCAAAGGGATTTTCTGTTTTCATGAAGTTGCTTCACAAAATGTTATTGTCAAAATTTGATTATGTCATCAAATGGAGCTTGTGTATCCTAAATGTAGGCTATTTAAATATTGCCAATTAATATATAATGTGCAGTCACATTGTATGTGTTCATCACAGATCATCCACATTAGAGCTATTCATTTTGAGGGAACAAACTTTCATAACATCAATTAGTATTTTAATATGCTAAGGGAATATTTCAGTCTAAAACGGCTTGATCTTAAGAGCATTTCAGCTCTCGTGGAATGACTGATTTAAGCAGCAGTATTAATGCTGTCATTTATTGATGTATTTATGCTTGTGTTTATCTGCTGTCCCAGAACCTCACATACATCACTGCCCTTATTCCCGGATAACATCAGGTACTAATACCCCTGATGGCCTAAACAGTGTCCTAGATCCTTCTGAACCTCCACCAGTCCCTCAACAACTGAACATGTACACCGTCGTCCTGAGAAGAGTGCTTGAGTTCCTCCCAGTGCTCGTCGTCGTCTTCACTCTTTTCCATTTTCTTTGGAGTTCAGTGTCCTTCAGTGAACGATATTTAGAAAAAGAAAGAGAAGAGATTCTTCCTGTGTCCTCCTCCTCCTCGTGCTCATCATTCTCCTTCTCCATATCCTTTTGGAGAAGGAGAAAAAGAAGAGACTTGTAGTGGAAGAATAAGGGTTAAAGGAGGAGCTTCTTCTGTATATCCTTGTGCACATTCTCCCCTTTTTCTCCTCTTCCATCCTCATCTTCCTTTCTTCTCCTCTGCCTTGTCCTTCTCCTCCTTTTTCTTCTCTACCTCCTTCTCCTTGTTCTCCACCTCCTTGCATTTGATCTTCACCTCCTCCTTTTCTCCACCTCCTTGCCTTTGATCTCCACCTCCCCCTTTTTCTCCAACTCCATTTTCTTCTCATCCTCCTCCTTCTCCCCACCTCCTTTATCTCCCCCTTCTTCTCCATATTCACTTTCTCCTCCTCCTTGACCTTCTCCGCCTCCCCTTTTTCATCCTCTTCCTCCTCTTCCTTCTTTTTACCTCTTTCTTCTTCCATCTGCTTCCACCTGCTTCCTCCTCTTCCCTCTTTTTACCCTTTTCGTCTTCCCCACCTCCTTCTCATATTCCCCTTTTTCTTCTGCTCCTCTTTGTCCTTATTCTCCACCTCCTTCTTTTCTCCTCCTCCTTCACCACTTCTCATTTTTCTACTCATCCTCCTGATCTTTTGTCTCCTCTCCCTCCTTTTCTCCCTCCTTATCTTCTTTTCCTCTCTCCTCTCCCCTTCTCTTTTTCCTCTCTCCTTTTCTCTTTCTCTCCTCCTTTTCCTCCTTTTTCTTCCCCTCCTTCTCCTTTTCTCCTTTCTCTTCCTTTTCCTTTTTCTCCTCCTCCTCTCCTTTTTTCCTCCTCCTAATCCTTGTCCCTACATCTCCACCTCTTTCTCATTTTTCTTCTTGTTCTCCTACCCTTCCTCCTCCTCTTTCTTTCTCTCATTCTCCTCTTCTTTGTCCTTCACATCCTTCTCCTTCCTCTGCTTCTCCATCTCTTTCTGAGTTGTCTGCATCACTCTCCATCTTCTCTCTACTGATAGTCAGTGTGTGGTGTGTGTTCTGGTGCGCTCTACATTGGTGAATAAGGAGATTTTCCTCAAGTGTTATGCGAGGAGTAGCAGAAATGCTCTGTCAATGTAATGAATTTCTCACGTGAATTATTATTTCTGTTTTTTTCAGGTTCAGAGTATCATTCGCTCTCAGACCAGTATGGGCATGAGACACCGAGATCGCTCCACCACAGGAAACACTCTGAAAACAGGAGGCTGCAGTTCAGCTCTCACCACATACTTTTTCGGGGCTGACTTGAAGGGCAAACTCACCATCGGCAGTTTCCTGGAATTCCAGAGGAAATTACAGCACGATGTGCTTAAACTCGAGGTATGGCACACAAGTCCAGGAAGATTGAAAAGTGCAGATTACATATGACAGGAAAATAAATTGAAGTTGAAAATTGTCAGCCAATGTCACCAATGGAAGCTTAGACTCCTGAATAAGTTATACTGGAAGAAAGATAGAACAAACAAACGATAGAAAGAAAGAAAACAATACTCACAAGCAGGGATGGATTACTGACCGGGCCTATGGGGCCAGTGCCCAGGGGCCCTTGACTACCAGAAGCCCGGGGGGGCCCTGGGGTTTAAGGCTGCGCAATCCAGTTTGGTTCAGAAAACCCCATTATCAATGAAACCAAATGTTTATTAATGCTGTCATAAATCTGTCCCATAGCCTACACAAGGCCTCTTAAAACAAGGCTCTTTGACTATGAGGGCTCCCTGGAACTTACTGTCCGGCCCTATGTGAATATGAAGGCCCTTTGAGCTTATTTTTATGTGTGAAAAGTATTGGGAAAATAACTATTTATTATTACAGTATAACTGCCCATTTTCCCTAAGTTGAAGTGAGACTACATTTTTAAACATTGCCTAATTTTTTATTTGCCTCATTTGCATAATTTTGTATTGCCTAATTATAAATGATCCAACAAAATAGGCCTAGAGAGAGCAATAGAGTATGTTTTAGCATAGTTATTAAAATTTGAACTGTAAAAAATAAAAACGTACACCCTTCACTCTACAGTTGTTTGAACGGCTAAAAGATGCACCTTCAAATAGAAAAGGCAATTAAGCAGAGTGTATATTGGAAATTACAGCTTTTCTTTTTTTTTTTACTGGTCAAACCAAATTTTACCACAGCACTTGAAACGACTGGTCCCATTAGATTGTAATACCTATTACCACTGGACAAGTGAAGTCAAAACAATCCACACGATTGTTCTAGATCTGGGGGCAAGAAAAGTTTCTAGATTTTAAAGTTAAATGCATTAATTTGAACTTTTAAAGTTCAGAAATATAAGAGTATTGTGTTCACAATAAGTGTATTGTGAATGTGATTCTCAAAACATTTGCTGACCAAACAGAATTTCATTAAGTTTAGTAACAACATGTAACAATGTTTACATCAATTAATTTGGATAAATATCAGCTACATGTTAATTTTTCTCAAGGAAAGATCTCTCACTGATGCTATAGTTGGTTTTATTATTAAAGGTTAAAATTAACAGATCAAATATAGTGTGTTTTTTATAATAACGTTATAATATTTTAATGATATGAGAAACTATAATATGTAGCCTAATATAGTGCATATATTTAGCAAAAATGATCCTCTTAATTTTTCTAGCTAGGCTGTGGTCATTAAATGACTTTTCTGAGGTAAATGTTACGTTACATGACTTGTTCTCCAGTTGTTTTAATGTTTTATTCTATTCTATTAATGCACTGATTGAGTGATTACATGACGAGACATGACACATTTCAGCGAGTTGTAGGCTACTGTATCTTCCAACATAGTTCATTCGAATTGATTTACTAACTAAAGAAGAGGTTTAGATCAGTTCACGTGCCGCTCGAACCGAGGTGCTGATCTGTCACGTCATATTAAAGAG
The DNA here is from genome assembly GCA_036326025.1 of Chrosomus eos. Taxonomy (NCBI): domain Eukaryota; kingdom Metazoa; phylum Chordata; class Actinopteri; order Cypriniformes; family Leuciscidae; genus Chrosomus; species Chrosomus eos. The sequence goes on from CM070833.1 coordinate 31,732,080, forward strand.
CGCCAAAACAGTATTCATTGTTTGAATTTCGTAATAAAATTGACTTAATTTGAAAGCTGAGACTTTATTTCATATAATAAGTAACCTGCCTTGTCTTGTCTATCGATGTCAGTGTCCTCTTTGCCTCTGGATTTTTCTTTGAGTGAAAAAAAACAGAGCAGTGTCAACACGATGCGTGAGATTTGGCAGCGTCAACACTGTGCATTCTATTTATTAAAAAACTAAAAAAAAATGCAGCCCTTTGGAGATAACTGGCCCCAGGGCCTTACAAGTCATAATCCGTCCCTGCTCACAAGATACCTAAAGGTAGTGATAAAAGGATCTAGATAAAAAAAATTTATTTCACTTATAACTGACTTATTTATAACATATTTTCATTATATGAGTCATCTGCCACCCTGCTCTTTAGATATTGGTCAATGGAAAAACCAGGCCAACCACTCTTGGAGGAACTTTAGAGTAAACTATAATACTACCATGGTATAGATGTCCAAAGAAACTTGCGTGATTATATAAAAGAAAGAGGATTTGTAATGTAGCGAGGGCTTGAGAGCATTTGGCAGCGGTGTGGCGTGAGTGACACTGAATGTGATGTAACCTCCTTAGAGTCTGACAGAGTGTCAGTGTTTCAGACAGTCTCTGTCACAGACACCTTTAGTCTCTCTCTCTCTCTCTCTCTCTCTCTCTCTCTCTCTCTCTCTCTCTCTCTCTCTCTCTCTCTCTCTCTCTCTCCTCTCGTTATCTGGTCTTTGAGATGTGCTGAGGCTGCAGCTCTCTGTTCTGTCAGATATTCCTCAATCTCTTCTATGTTAACAGCTTCCACCCACAGGACAGAGCAGAGCAAAGCAGAGATGAGACTTTTCTATCTCACAGTCCTGACAATCACTAATAATGAAGGGAAAGTCTTTTGCTGTGTGTGCCTTTTAAAGAAATAGTTAGCAGCTGTTCTTTTTTTTTCATGCGTGTCGAAATGGGAGCCGATCCAGTGTTGGAAAGTTATTTTCTAACGAGTGTTCACCGTTATCAGTTGTAGAAATTGATAGCAGCATGTTCACATTCATGATGGTTGTGTAGATAATAGGCAAAGTTTTAATTAAATGAATGTAATGGTCAAACCCTTATGCATTCCAACCAGAGACTTTTGCTGTCGGCTACTTTAAATCCTCCAGCTCGTGACCTGGCACAGCTGTGCCCACGCTTAAGTATTCAGTCCAACATGAATTGTAAATGATATTGACTAGCTGAACACAAGATTCCCTTCTGATGCAATTACTCAGCATTCCTTGTGTGTGTGTGTGTGTGTGTGTGTTGTGTGTGTGTGTGTGTGTGTGTGTGTGTGTGTGTGTGTGTGTGTGTGTGTGTGTGTGTGTAGTTTGAGAGGAATGATCCGGTGGCTGGCAGGATCACAGAGAAGCAGTTTGGAGGGATGCTCCTGGCCTACAGTGGAGTTCAGTCTCGCAAACTCAAACTGATGCAGAAGAACCTCAAAAGAATGTTCAAGGATGCTCAGGTGGGCGAGACGCCAGTCTGAAAAAGTTATGTGTGTTTGTGAAGTGTCACTGTAAGAGCACAGTGAGTCCTCACTCTCTCCTTACACTGTCAATGTGTCTGAGTGTCTGTGTCTTTGACTTTTTCCCATTCTCGTTTTAAAATATACATTACCGTTCAAAAGTTTGGATTTTTTTTTTTTTATTATTTTCTTCAGAAAGGCTGCATTAAATTGATCAAAAGTGACAGTAAAGACATTTATAATAATGCTAAATATAATTTTTTTAATTAAATGCTTTTCTCTTGAACTTTCAAAGAATCCTGAAAAAAAACGAATCACGGTTTGCACAAAAATATGAAGCAGCAAAACTGTTTTCAACTGTGATAATAATCATAAATGTTTCTTGAGCATCAAATAATCATATTAGACTGATTTCTGAAGGATCATGTGACACTGAAGACTGGAGTAATGATGCTGAAAATTCAGCTTTGATCACAGGAATAAATTACACTTTATATTCACATAGAAAACAGCTGATTTACATTGAAATAATATTTCACAATATTACTGGGTTTGTTTTGCATTTTCAATCATATAAATGCAGCCTTGGTGAGCAGAAAAGACTTTTTTTAAATGTTAAAAATCTTTAAAAAATGTTGTGTTAAAAATGTTAAAAAACCAACCCCAAACTTTTAAATGGTAGTTCACATTCGCGTGTCCTTACCTGGTATGATGTGACAACTTTTGAGAGTCAAGTCATTTTTCTGTCCCAGCTGAGAGAAGAAAGAATTAACAAAATTATAGCCAATTTGAAATGATTTGGTCAAAAATACAGTAATATTGTGAAATATTATTACAATTTAAAATAACTATTATTTGAATATATTTTAAAATGTCATTTATTTCTGTGATTACAAAGCTGAATTATTTTTGTACTCCAGTCTTCAGTGTCACATGATCTTCAGAAATCGTTCTAATATACTAATAAAATGTTGTATTATTTTGCAGCTTAGTATTTTTATGGGAACTTGGAAGTTTCAGGATCCTTTGATGAAAGTAAATTTTCAATATAAAGTCTTAACTCATTTTTTTTATCAATGTAATGCATTCTTTGAAGAAAAGTATGGATCTCTTTCAAAAAAACAATTCTCTGAAAATTACCATTTTTCCATTTGTCCAGTTTAAAGGTGCTCTGTGTAACAATTAGCGGCCTCTAGCGGTGATGTTTCAGATTGCAACAAGAGCGCTCGTGCTCGTGTGTGTGTGCGATCTCAAGAGCGAGCATTCACTACCGGCCACACGGAGACTTTCAACGCAACAGCGAAAGCGTCACACACAGGGTTGCCATGTCTGCACAACAAAACCAGCCCAATTGCTCATCAAAACTAACCCCATCACGGCCAAAAATAGTCAAATAGGGTTCCCGGGTGTTTCCCCGATAACAATCATGTTACAGTGGGTAAAACAATCGCGTCAACCCGTGCACTACACAAACAACCCGCGGAAACAGTGCAGGCATACGGACCTGGCAACACTGACATGCTGGAAACTCATGTACTGTAAACTCCCACTGCAACGTTACAATAATAGGCTACTTTTATCAGCTTGATGTTGAACTAAGGCTCCATGCTCGTACCATGATAACTTTAGCTGCTACATTGACTGCATTTAGCTGACATAGCATAAGGCATTTCACTAACTATTCGTGTATCTTTCACAATCAGCAATGTCAACATAGGTGAGTATATACCAGTAATATGATAACGAAAACGGTGAACTAGACTGAACAATGTCAGTGTAACAGTAAGACACTAGGAAGTAGCATTACTGTCCTGAACGTGTCTGGAAATGTTTATTATATACAATATGATAGTAGCGGGATGAGTAACGGTAGACAGTAGATCTAGTACATAAAATAAGTTACACCTAGCTACTTTTTGTTACCCTGGAACAGTCTTTTGTATTCATTTCATGTCTCATGTAGTTTACCTTGCTATTTCATTAGAGTTTACTAATGATTCAAAAGCTCTGCCGATGTTGATCCGTGTTTTCGTCCTGAGTCGATCAGATTCACGTTTGGCCTGACGAGCTTCAGCAGATAAAACTTTTTATATATATATATATATATATATATATATATATATATATATATATATATATATATATATATATATATATATTATATATATATATATTTGTGGAGTCTGTGTTGTGCTGGAGGCAGGTCGTTTTGGAGTGTTATCAGACTCCATGTCGTTAGCTGATAGCTGAAGTGCCGTCGGTCGCATAGACTGTAAACAAGGAGAGAGGCTCGGGAGCGCGCATGCACGTCACATCCGTTGGATTTCGCAGTAAATCCGACCCGGAGACTTCACATATAAATATAAATATTGGCCTTCAGAGGTAATAGCAAAACTCGACAAGTGGATCAATGTAATGTGTGATTACAACCCCTTCACACACAGGCAATAAAAAAAGGATTCATTTTAGTAGAAAAGTTCCACATAGCACCTTTAAAGCACATCCACTACAGCCAAACACATTCAGACAGACGTGTCTGGGCGTTGCGTCATCCTTTGTGATGTTTTTTGAACGTCCTGCCATGGTGTTGTGTTTTTAACACAGTTTTTAACCCTTAGTCACTGTTTGGGGTCATTATGACCCCACTGGACTTTTACTTGATTTTTTTAAAATGTTCCCTTCATCTCAGGGGCATGAAACTCTGTGACTTTTACTAAATAATCTATCTAAACATGCACAAAAAAACTGGGCTTGATTTGGTTGTTCTAAAGGTGTGTAAAATTTTTTTTATCATTTAAGGGGTTTGGGGTCAAAATGACCCCACATTGAAAATGAATGGGAAAATGAAAAAAATACTTTTTTTTATTTTGTTTGTCAAAAAAATAAAAGTAAATCCATTATAAATCAGAAATGTTCTACATATAAACCAAGGTCTGGTCCTAGAGCATAAATAAAAAGTAGAACGAACTTTCTATCTCATACACACACACACACACACACACACACACACACACAAACACACAAATGTATGTGACTGCAACAGAGAGCATTTTTACAGAAATTTGCAAATAAAATAAACAAAACTGGCATAAATCTAAGAAAAAATACATTTAAATCAAGGTCTGGTCCTAGAGCATAAACACAAAGTGGAACGAGCTTTCTATCTCATACACACACACACACACACACACACACACACACACACACACACACACACACAGACACACACAAACACACACATGTATGTGACTGCAATAGAGCATTTTATAGAAACTGGCAAATAAAATCAACTAAACTGTCAATTAAATAAAAGTAAATACATTATAAATCAGAAATGTTATACATATAAACCAAGGTCTGGTCCTAGAGCATAAATAAAAAGTGGAACGAACTTTCTATCTCTCACACACACACACACACACAAAACACACAGATGTAGTGACTGCAACAGAGAGCATTTTTACAGAAATTGGCAAATAAAATAAACAAAACTGGCATAAATAAAAAAAAAAAAAATTAAATCAAGGTCTGGTCCTAGAGCATAAACACAAAGTGGAACGAGCTTTCTATATCATACACACACACACATACAGACACACACAAACACACACATGTATGTAACTGCAATACAGCATTTTATAGAAACTGGCAAATAAAATCAACTAAACTGGCATAAATCTGAAAAATGTCACATAATGCAACATGGAACAAGCATGAAGTACCATTATCAGTGTTTTACTTGTTCTTTCACTTGTGATTTATAAAAAAAAATTGTATTGTTCTGTGTACCCTTCACTCCTGTTCATTGCAGTTTATTGGTGCTGTTGTTTTGTATTATATTGGTTTATTTACTTTTTAAAATTCATCTGAAAAATACAGATTTTTTATGTATTTCAAAATGTTTAAATATATATTCACAAAATATATATATCAAAGTTGTGAGGATAAAGCAAAACTGCACAGCATCAAGAAAAATGAAAAGTGAAAATGAATGAGTCTCTATGGACCTCTATTGGACACATGTGGTCATTGCACTTTAATTCCTTAACTGTAAGAAAAAAGGTTTTTCGACTAACCTCCAGATGACAGTATTCTATCTCTAACACATAGAGCAATGTCCAAAAACTATTTAGATTTAATTAGGATGATCATTTAAGGGATTTTTTCTTAAAAAAATCATTTTTCGTGTGCCAATTTATGGCCTAGTTATGTATTTGTGCAGTAAATAGGTAAAAAACTTAAAATTTAAAAAAAAAACACAGCATAAATGTATAGTTGAGAAGTAAATAAAAAAAATTATATATAGTTTTCCATATAAAAAAATTATATTTCTTTATGCAATCGCTCTTTAAAAGTTTGGGGTCATTTTGACCCCAAACACATGGAGTGTTGTCCTTTTCTAACAGTGACTAAGGGTTAAAGTGAAAAATAACTTTAAAACATTTAAAAACATGCTTCAGACCCCTGTACGCTGTTCCGTTCCTTTTCTATCCAGCTGTTCACATCACTGCCTCCTTAAAACACTTTTTTATGGACTTTGGGAGTTTGGTATGACAGCTGACTTTTTTTCTCACAATTGCGAGAAATGAAGTCTGAATTGCGAAATATAAACTCGCCATTAAACAAGGTAACTTTTGACTTTTTATCTCATAATTCAGACTTAATTGCTTGCAATTGCGAGTTTATAATTTCTCAGAATTGTGAGATAAAAAGTCGCAATTAACTTTTTGATTTTTGATGGTTTGGTGTTCGGAAAAAAATTAAGTATGTTTTATAGTATTTTTTTAATAGTAGACAACGACCTCTCCACCATTTCAAGGCTGAAGTAAAGTTTGATTCCTCATTATATGATATGAATATGCATCAGAGGTCAGTAGCCCTTTTGACCTGAAGTGGCGTTTTAATTTTCTTATGCCCCAGGGTTAATTTAGATTTTTTTCTTGTTAATCAATGTCTTTAGATGTTCACAGAGGTAATTGGATCAGTCACATGGATAATTTGATGTAATTAACCCCATAGACTAATTTTTAGCTCAGAGTTGAATACTTGGTAAAGCGAGTAAGAATGCATTGGGACACAGTTTAAATGGCTCATCATACTCTGAAATGTTTGAATGTTTGTCTGCCTTCAGTATGATTATTGTACATTATCATGAGAGCACTCTGGCACACTGGAGTATGAAGAGCTTTCTCTCCGTAGAGCTGTTTTATGTTTCTGTGTCGCTCAAATGCTCTCATTCTGTAATTTTATGCTCTTATTAAAAGGATATTAAAACAATATGTACAGGCTCTGTGCTCATAGCAAACACAGCGTGTTTTCCTCAGCTCTATTTGAGAGAGCTAATGCCATTTCACTTTCATTTCACTCTCTCAACGGTCTTTACTGAGGTGTGTGACCAGATTTGTCATAAAATAATTCAATGTAGTCATTTTGGCATTCTCTAATTTTCTCTCGCACACAGGGCATCACGTTTGAGGAAGTGGAGAACTTCTTTACCTTCCTGAAGAACGTCAATGATGTCGACACTGCATTGAGTTTCTACCACATGGCGGGCGCCTCTATAGATAAAGGAAACAAACACACACACACACAAATACATGATCCCTCAGCCAATTCCTTGCAATCCTTTAGTTTGGAAGCGGACGGGAGTTGACTGAAAAATCAAATGCAGCTTGAGATTTCCAGAGGGTCAGTTCATGGTCGTGTTGCTGACTCAATGCAAATGCAAAAATTCCCATTTGAAATTTCCATATTGCATCAGCTCATCCTGGTCCTCCTCCCTCTCGCTCATTCCTACCATTAGCAGAGCCACTCAGCCAGATGTGTCCCATTTCACTGCAGCTGGTGCTCTTCCTTTAATAATCCTCTCTCTCACCGACTCTTCACGTGCATTACCTGGATTTTCAGGCAATCCAAAAAAGTCTCTAAAGTATCATTAGTTGTCCTTTCCATTTAACTGCACTCACTAGCTGTTTCATCCACCTATTTTTATGCCCATTTTGAGATATTGCATAAATAAAATGCTGGATGGAAACACCAAGATGTGCATAAATTCTGAAAATGCACATAAACACATATGCGCTCAACTGAGTCGGGTAAATTGTATATCCAATAAGCAAACATAGGCATAAACTACCATGGAAACACATTTACTTGATGCGCATAAAAAAGACATGTGACTGTGATGGGATGGCATAACTGTCGTTTCCAAACACCAGGTATCCGCCTTAGAAAGCAAGATAACATGACCATGTTTATTGTGTTTTGTCTACGTGCTGAGTAGTAATATATTTATACGAAAATAATTTTAAACAGTGGCTTCTCCTACTGCATCAACTTCCATTTTTCTTAGGGGTGTCGAAATGAATCGTTTCTATGATACATCGCGATGCAGACGAGGACGGTATCGGTTCAGTAATCGACCATAACCGATTATAATGTACTGCCGCTTTTCTGACGTCATTTATCGCGTATGTGCTTTGTCGCTCATGTCACGCACAAATAGAATATACAGGAGGTAATACCAATAACTTGATAAACCACGTGAGCCGTTTTCACCCCGAGCTGTTAACGCCTGCAGAGTCACTGCTTTCATCACCCGAATCCACAGCCAAAAACAAATCATCCACCCGACCCAATAATGCTCTCTGATTTAAGTATCCGCACCCGATGGTCAAATTACAATTATTCTGTGTTGTTACGCTTGATTATAAATGGATGATCGTCTTCAACAGCGGACTCGGCGACAGGGTAACATTAAACACTGATGAATGGGCGCTGCTTATAAATGAACATTTCACAAACAAAATTGATTTGACAAAATTTCATTTTCTTAATGGCATAAAGAGACTTTAGTCACTTGAAACTTAAACTGGAATGTCACTGTTTCTGTCACTGCGACTTCCCGAACCGGCGAACACGCGCACGCGCATACATCACTTTTGAAGTAAATTTGAAAATTGAGGATGCAGTGCATTGTGATATCAAATTGAACTGAATCAATGATGACATGATAATCGTAATTGAACTGAACCGTGAGACCAGTGTAGGTCCTCATTTTTTTAGTGATATTTATCACCAATTTATCAGGAATTGGCTATTTTGTCTTTTCCATACATTTTTTAAAAGATGTATTTTTGGTGATTTTTGCCTTTTATTGTGATAGGATAGTATAGAGTGGACAGGAAGAAAGGTGGGAGAGATGTCGCTATATCAGTCGCTTTTACATTTATTTTTTGAGTGTTACATCTACATATCAAAATCCAACCAACAACCATAGAACCAATTATTTTCGGATAATCTGTTACACTTGGACGAAAAGATCTGTCGCTAATTCCTTTTCATCACAATATTAAATTCTTATCTGACAATATTCATTTAAAATCTTTTAAAACTATTTCTGTAAGCATGTGCAGTAGTGATGCTGGCCTAGAGTAGTCTTAGCCTCAGACGTCTCTGACCGTTGCTGAACGTCTGATGCATACGGCACACTTCTGTAAACACTTCAGGAGTTTCGAAGTCGCGATCTGATTGGTTGAATTTAGGATGTCTGGGAGACGTGTGTGTCGCGTTCTTTAACGGTCTGCCTGGAAACAAATGCCACGACGCTCAAACCCCCTCGTGGAAGAAGAACGCCGTCGTGTTTAAAACTGACAATGAGCGCTTATCTGAATCAACTAAACATTGCATTTTCAAAAGAATGTGAAATTCGCGGCTCCATTGTTGCATTATATCCTGCACAATGTTCCCGAATTAATAATTTATAGATGCACGGCGGACTGTTATTGCAGGGACATCGACTTTACATTTTCACGCCTCTAAACATGTCGCGGAACAAAACGAACTGTGATTGGTTATGTTAGATGTCAGTCAAACGTTCTCTTAGGAAGTCCTTGGCCAATGAAAGCTGTGATGGAGTCCAGACCTGTGTGTGTGTGTAACGGTTCAAACGATTCATTACGATGCATTACAATACATGTACTGTTACATCCCTAATATATACACAAATGAATCTGTCTCAATAAGACTAGTAATGCTGTGTCACTTCCCTCCGTACACACGCACACTTCCTCAGTCTTTATCTCAGGATCGATTCCTCTCGTGCAGAATGATGTCTCTCGATAACCTCTCTTCCGTTTCTCTGAACTCTAGCCCCTGACACTCGGATACTCTGAATCACCGAGCCTTATGAAGACAAAAGAGGCTTTTTATCAGCTTGTCATCTTCAGAATGGCTCTTTTCTCTTCTGTATTTTGATGTGAAGGCTGTGTCTGGAAGGCTGGCCACTGTTAGCCTGACTCTGATGGATGGCTTTTGCCTTGTCTAGTTTAAACTTCAAATTTCCTGCTCTTGGGTCCACTAATGTCCTTCTCTTATGTTCCCAATAGGCTTTTTTCTCACTCTTACACTATGTTGCAAAACAACACATTCATAATTATGAACAGAATTGTTTATTAATAGTATGTTTGATTAGTTGACTCGTCCACAGGTCTTCAACAGGCAGAAACATCACAGAGCAGTTAAAGCAGTTAGTAACCTGCGAAGGTAGCATTTGCCAAGTTTTGATCTAATATTTATATTATATTCATTATTGAAAATAATTTTAAATGATTTAGCCCTTGCTGGTAGATTGTGTAAATGACACTCTCTGGACGCTTAGCAGACTCGCTCTTCTACCTTTTATTCTAATTCAAATGGAAACTCATAAGTAACTGATTTGTATATTCTGAACAGGTAATGTGTAAGTGCATGAAAAACAATTCAATACAGGAATGACATAACACTCAAAAAATAAATATACTTGCCACACAGTCCATTTTAATCAGTGTTATTTTAGTTTGTTATATTTTTTACATATTCTTATGGTATGTATTCATATTTTAAATTAGCTTTTATTTTTATATTTTCTTAATGTAATCAATTATAATTTTATTTTTTAAATATTTCTTTTTAGCTTTGATTTTTTTATTTTAGTACTTCAACTTGTTTTATTTCATTTATTTCAGAATTTAAAATTTTCAAGTTTTTAATGTTATATTTTCTATTTTATAAATTGTTTATTTAATGAAAATGTTATATATATTATAACATAAATATATATAAAAATTGCCAAATTTGCTAAAATTGCAAATTTAACTTAGTCAAATATCAAAATTAGAATGTCGCATAAAACATTTGCGAATAAAGCAAGCGTTTCCATCTCATGTGTTCAAGAGAACAAAATGGTCACTTCCTTAGAAATTGGCACAAAATATCAGAAATAAAAATGGAAGTTGCTGCATTTGGGGAACCCACTGCGGCTCTTTTATCCTATATCATAACTGACTCGCATCTCAGACTGCATTTTAGAACTTTTATACCATATCCCAAAATGCACATAAAAATAGGTGGATGGAAACATAGCTTATGATGCCTTAAAATGCTGCTTATGAAGGCAGCTCAGGTTTTTGTCCCTGACAGATATCAGTGTGTCGGGAGAAATCACTCCGGTCTCAGTGACAGCGCTAGACTCTGTCAACAGCAAAAAGAAAAGGTCAAAAAGGCTTGTATAAGAAACACTGTCAGTCATTTTGCCAACTCATATTGGCTCACGTCTTTGGAGGATGAGTGGAGTTTTTTTATTTAATGAATTGGGCGCTAACAGTAATTCGTGACATTCTTAGTAATTATCATTATGATGTGAGTAAATAATGACATGATTTGTCCCTCCTCCTCGATCTCTAAATGACATTAATTAGGGCTGGACACACCTCCAGTTCATCCTCCTCTTCTGTTTCTATCCATCTTTTTCTTTTGCTGTTTGGTGAGATGTCCTCAGCAGGGAATGAGTGTCCAGTATTGATCAGTATTGACCAATCCCCAGTAATCACAGTTGTGTGTTCATTCATCCCTGTTCTCTCTCTCTCTTCAGCCACTATGAAGCAGGTTGCCCGCACTGTGGCCAAGGTAGAGCTGTCCGACCATGTGTGTGACGTGGTGTTTGCACTGTTCGACTGTGACGGTGAGTGTGTGTGTGTGTGTGTGTGTGTGTGTGTGTGTGTGTGTGTGTGTGTGTGTGTGTGTGTGTGTGTTTATCAGGTTCCTCTTTCCTCTCACTTCTTGAGACTGAGGATGAGTAGTAGTACCTTCTTTACTGATATACTATAAAATCATATCAGCATTATTTAAGAAAATGCATTGTTTAGTCATGTTTTCAATTTTACAATCATATTAGTCATTATATCAGTGTGTTTTGATTTTCAGTTTCAGGTCGTTTTAATTGTTCATAAATAGTTATTTTTGTTTGTATCTTGTCAAATTGTGTTGGTTTCAGTGTTGCCAAGTCCTTTTAAATTGGTGCCGCAAGTTAAATTCCCCAGCGGTTTAAAGGTTGCTCTAACCTATTGGGCTCGTTTTGATGTGCAGACCTGGCAACCCTGTTTTCTTTTGTTTTTTTTGTTTGATTTTGTTTCGTGCTTTCATTGTATTTTGCTTGCTTTACTTAGTTTTTTGTTTTGTTGTTCTGTTTTTTGTTTGGTTTTGTATTTTATTTTTTTGTTTTCTGCTTTGGTTTGTTGCGTTTTGTTTTGTGTTAGTTTTTGTTTTGTGATTTTGTTTTGTTTGGGTTTATTTAGCATTTTGGTTTGAAATGTTTTGTGGTTTGCGTGTGTTTTGGGTTTTAATTTTGTTCGTTTGGGGGTTTGGTTTTTTTTTTGCTCTTGTTTTGTGTTTTTGTTTTGTTTTCTGGTTTGTTGTTTTGCTCTTGTGTCTGATTTTGTTTTGTGTTTTCGTTTTGTTGTTTAGCTTTTGTTTTTTATTGTGTTTTGCTCTTGTTTTGTGTTTTCGTTTTGTTTTCTGGTTTGTTGTTTTGCTTTTGTGTCTGATTTTGTTTTGTGTTTTTATTTTATGTTTAGCTTTTGTTTTGTTGTGTTTTGCTTTTGTTTGTTTTTTTGATCTTCACTTATTTTTTACGTTTCGTTACACAGAATATTCTGATAGTCTTGATACGGACAGATTACAAAAACTTAAATCATTTTGAATTTTCATTGATATTTTAATGCATATTTATAGTTTTAGATTTTGCTAACTCGTTTTAATTTTTATTTCTGGATTTATTTGTTTTGTTTTTGTTTGTCTTTAACTATGAAATATCTCCAATTTGGACCACTCTCTTTTTCTTTGTGTAGTGGTATTTATGCAGCAAATGTTGTAAATGAGTTTTACAGTATCATATTTTAGTATGGGCGTATTTGAATATAATGTGTGTGCACAGCATCGGATTTGCTGAATTAGAAGTTTGAATTCTGCTGAGGGTTGATGAGCATATGGAGTCGGGTGGCACTGACGGTGATAATTACTACCCATCATATTTCTTTCTCACACTCATTTGCACTTTCTTTTAGGAAACGGGGAGCTGAGTAATAAGGAGTTTATTTCCATCATGAAACAGCGGCTGATGCGTGGGCTGGAGAAGCCCAAGGATATGGGTTTCACCCGGCTGGTGCGCGCCATGTGGAAGTGTGCCCAGGATACTGCCTGGGACTTTGCCATGCCCAAACAGCAGTAACGTCCCCTCATGTTACACTCCACATGGGGTTTAATTAATCATTAAAGGATCAACTACTTTGGAAGGCACATCTGATAACAAGCATGCTAGTGCTCGTGCATTCAGCCCTTCTGTGCCCACCTTCAACTCAACTCAACATCCAGACGGAACTTGCTATCTTTTATTTATATCTTGTTGTTTGCAAGTTTTGGAGTTGGATGCACAATTCTACATACACTAGAATGTAACTATGGCATGTAAAAACAGCAGCGAGAGGTCATCCTCGAGTGCCAGGAGTTCCTATCTGAAATGAATGCTGGGACTTTCTCAGATAATTCATATGATATATTCAACTTTGATTTTTAAAACATTCATCGTCACTTCTTAAGCAATAATCTCCCTGTTTTGCACTCTCTGTGTCCCAGTCTCCACTTCAGACCTGAATTATTAGCATCCAGCTGACAAGCAATTTCCATTGTACCATAAACCGCATTATTTTGAAAATTTCATTGTTAAATGACTTTATAAGAGTGATGCTGAAAGAATGATACTATTAAAACATTTTACAGTACTGAATTTATGGTGCATTTATGTGTTATTTAATAATATAAGTGGATACATTGAGTACATACACTAATAAATACTTGGACACACACAATTGTTGTTTACAAGATCACCCCTGACACACCAATGTGCACTAAACACTTAATTTATGTCACATATGTATGCTAACATATGTGTTAATCGGCATTTTACAATGATTTTGAATGCGTCTCATCCAATCAGAACTTATATTCAAATAAACCATGTAATTAGAACAAAATAATGAATAAAACTTAACTCTTTCCTCACCACTGATGGAAATTTCACATTTGAATCCGATCTGGATGTAGTCTTCCACAAAAACATGATTTTCTTGAGCTTTAGAGCTCAAAATGTTGCTTTTTTATGAAACTTACTCGCATTCAAGTGTTGAATAAAATGAATGCATGAAGCTAGAATACAATTTTTTTTTAAGCAGAGGGTCTGTTCTTTCTTTTGATATATTGCATGTTCAGATATTCATACAACAAAAAAAGTGGTAAAAAAAAAGTATATTTGCTACCAGATATATTTTGCGTTCGTTAGATCCTAATGCAGACCATGAAATGATAAAAAACTCAGTTCAGTAGACTGCTTATTTTCATTAATGATTAGAAACCATGATTCAAGAAGACACTTAGAGGTGAAAGTGAGGTGTGTGTGTGTGTGTGTGTGTGTGTGTGTGTGTGTGTGTGTGTGTGTGTGTGTGTGTGTGTGTGTGTGTGTGTGTGTGTGTGTGTGTGTGTGTGTGTGTGTGTGTGTGTGTGTGTGTGTGTGTGTGTGTGTGTGTGTGTGGTTTTAAGCATTATATTATATAATTCCCCATTGCTGAAGTATGAGCAGTGTTGTAAACACCCTCTCCAGGGCAGCGTTAAATTTATCAGAGGTGAATCAGCATTTACAGCTCTTCTCTGAGCTAATGTAAGGACATAACCATGAGCATCTTTCATCAGAACACATTAAAGTCACCATCTGTCATAGATCTCTGATAATAAACGTATTAAAGCACAGCAGAGCTGGCTAGAGAGAGATGTGGGTTGTTTTTTCCTGTTGTATTAATGTGGTATTCTGCAGACGTGTCCGCCAGCTCTCGCACTTAATGAAGCGGTTAGGGAAGAAAACAGGTTTAAAACAATAAATGTCAGCAAAAGGTCAACATGGAAAAGTTTTGCCTTTGTTCTTACGCAGAACCAGATGCATAAACTGTTGAGATAATAATAATAATAAATATAGCTGCAAGCAGCAATTAACGGGGTTCAAGCGTTTTAAGACCTTCATGCCAACTATCTGTTAAGGTCTAGGCCAACCTGAAATAAACTGACACCATAAAATATCCAGGATGGAGAATATGCTAAAACACATTCACAAAAGAATGAAAGGCTTAAACAATAATACTTAATATAGACTAAGCATGCTTACACACACACATAAACACATTTAGTTGTAGATACAGATATGTTAAATATATGATGGGTTACAAAATGTTTCCCGTCTGTAAAACACCATTTTCAGGTTTCACATTACTCATAATGTTGCACAATTGCCAAAACTAATGTTTCAATAGATGTAAAGTGATGGATTTTGATTGTAAACGTTAGTCTTTTTTCTTACTACTTGTGTGTTTCTATTCATATTTAGAAATGATAAAATCACTATTATAACCAGCAGAGGACGTCTCATTAGCTTGCTTTCATTTAAATGTGTGTTTTAAAAGTGTCAAGCAAGGCACATTTTCCATATTAACTCCATTAAACAAGTTTACACAAACACAATTTGTTGTATAGATATTTGAAACGATAAATAAATGCTTATTTCAGGCCTCCCATTTATAATATAATGTTCAGGTGTCATTGCAATCATAATGTGTTATTGCAAAATATGATGCATAAATTGAACAATACGTTTTGACGTCATTTGTAATATTTTAATGATTTTATAAAGTTTATGAAATATGATTTCAAATGCAAACCCCTTGAAAAGAATTATTTTACACAGCAGATTGAGCCAATGAGTGCTATCCTCTGTTTTTGTGTGGTGGTTTTGTGTTTTAGATATAGATATAGATATTTAACCCCTTTATAAGCAAAGATCGCAGAGATGCCCCCAAAAGATTTTTGTTAAACATTCATTGCATTTTAAAACATCACTCTTACTTGATCTGGACAAACTTGAGTATTATTAGAAAGATTAAAGACTCCAGCTTTGATATTTGACCTCTGTTTATGATAAAACTATAGGTTGCAGTGACATTTATTTCTTAATTTATGTCAGGATTGCAAAATAATCGATCTGTAATGTATGAGATTTAAAATAGAATATCAACACTCATATGAATTCACTCATGTCTACTGCGGTTTATTTGTGTTCACATACATGCAGACAGCATTTGTTAGGGGACTTAGTTCAAAAGTGTGCATATTTGGAGAATATGCGTTTTTTTTTTATTTCTATAAAAATCTATATCTTTTCTATTTATTTCCCACTGAATTATGCGATCTGAAGAACTAAAAGAGCGTTCAGATTACCTCAATTAAATTAATTTGATTAAAAAAAACAATAGATATGAGTACTCTGAATTTATATTTAATTGAGTCCACTAAAACACAGATATTTCTTAATACACAATTAAACTTCACTGCATTCAAATACTTTATATAACTGAAACTTCACTATATGAACTCATTTAAAGTGCTTGCCGTTACTGCTAGCTCACAATATCACACACAAAAGCTAACTCATAACATTCGAGGATACCGATTACATTAATTCATTAACTGTTTTAGAAACCAATTTAGGATTAGTCTGAAGTTATTTCAGTTGAGGTCACTAAAAGAAGATATACATAACAGTCAAGAAATGAAGTGATTAAAGTGATTCATTAAGTGATGATTGAGCATTAGTGAAGAACACCTGCTGATAACAATCATTAAAAGAAGGAGAAATAACGAAAGAGAAACACAGAACTGACTTCTTCCACAGATGAAATCAGCTGAAGATAAAAGATGATAAATCTGTGGAGATCTCAGCAGAGGATCAACAACTCCACAAACAGCATTACAGCTTCACTTATTACTAACCAGACTGACTTTATTTCTGTCACGCGTCTACAGAAGGTGTTATTGAGAATTAATAAAGGGTTTATATGTTGATGATTTATTAAAGTTACCATGACGGAGATCAGCGTTTGCTTTAGTTGTGCTCTTGACTCTATCATATCAGTTTTTCTCTGGCTGCTGTAACTGTGGTTATAAAGCACACTTGTAGTGGCACAACAGCCAAAAGAAAATATAATCAGGTGTTGATGGTTATGTTTTGAAGATAAAACTCACAATTTATTAGTGATTTGATTCACTGAACTTATCCAGAGCCTAATCTCTGTTTAAACCAGTGATATATTGTTAGTTGTATTATCAATTATAGTAGAAATGTGATACTGTAAGATCCATTGTAGTGAGAATCATATTTAAAAACTGTGGTATTATGCTGACTCACACAGAGATCAAGAATCAGCAAATGAACCTTAACGATGGTGACATTCAAAGTTTCACGTCGCAGTGCATGCTGGGTACCAGCACAGGTACTCACCCATACACTTGTATCACCATTGCTGAGATTCTTTGTGTCTGTGTGAGTCTAAGTGATGCCATAGATGATAACTTTTTGTGCACAAACTTTGTTAAATCTTTCACTTTATCCGTTCGCCACAAAACTGCTGGCTCTTATTGTAGAATCACAGTTTTACTATAATGAATAAAACTAATAATACATCACCTGCGTCACAAAAGAAAGCTATTAATTTGACATTACTTTTCAGCTGTTATTTTGTCTATGGAGCAAATGACATGAATATTGTGTGTATGTGTGAAAGACAGTGATTACAGAGGCATAAAACTAGTTAGCGTCAACTAGGGGCTCAATACTCTGATAGCTACTCAAATTTCATTGGCGGCCATGTTTTTTTTATATACGCCAATGTCCTCATAGACTATGGTTATGGTTATAGACATTTTTATATTTTTTGCCGTCACCAAGTGGCCAAATCGCCACGACATTTTTAAAGTGACTTCAAATTGAGCTCATACACGTGTCCCGAGTTTGGAAATGAAAATATCTAGTTCCGTTCATGAGTTATAGCCATTTTTGTAAAAGTGGCCTCTGACATATTTTTGCAGCCCCCAGCGACCGTGCAGCGAAATTTGGAATTTTCTTGATAATTATTGACATTATTAGAAAATCTTGCTGCATTGCATTATATAGTAGTTTAGTACCGGCACTAAAACTCTGTAAACCATAATTTTTTTTATCACACTTTCATTTTGGCTGAACTATACAGATTGTCACTATCCATGTTATGTGTTGTTGCATTTTTGCATTGTATACACTCACCTAAAGGGATTATTAGGAACACCTGTTCAATTTCTCATTAATGCAATTATCTAATCAACCAATCACATAGCAGTTGCTTCAATGCATTTAGGGGTGTGGTCCTGGTCAAGACAATCTCCTGAACTCCAAACTGAATGTCAGAATGGGAAAGAAAGGTAATTTAAGCAATTTTGAGCGTGGCATGGTTGTTGGTGCCAGACGGGCCGGTCTGAGTATTTCACAATCTCCTCAGTTACTGGGATTTTCACGCACAACCATTTCTAGGGTTTACAAAGAATGGTGTGAAAAGGGAAAAACATCCAGTATGCGACAGTCCTGTGGGCGAAAATGCCTTGTTGATGCTAGAGGTCAGAGGAGAATGGGCCGACTGATTCAAGCTGATAGAAGAGCAACTTTGACTGAAATAACCACTCGTTACAACCGAGGTATGCAGCAAAGCATTTGTGAAGCCGCAACACGCACAACCTTGAGGCGGATGGGCTACAACAGCAAAAGATCCCACTCATCTCCACTACAAATAGGAAAAAGAGGCTACAATTTGCAAGAGCTCACCAAAATTGGACAGTTGAAGACTGGAAAAATGTTGCCTGGTCTGATGAGTCTCGATTTCTGTTGAGACATTCAGATGGTAGAGTCAGAATTTGGCGTAAACAGAATGAGAACATGGATCCATCATGCCTTGATTCCACTGTGCAGGCTGGTGGTGGTGGTGTAATGGTGTGGGGGATGTTTTCTTGGCACACTTTAGGCCCCTTAGTGCCAATTGGGCATCGTTTAAATGCCACGGCCTACTGGGCATTATTTCTGACCATGTCCATCCCTTTATGGCCACCATGTACCCATCCTCTGATAGCTACTTCCAGCAGGATAATGCACCATGTCACAAAGCTCAAATCTTTCAAATTGGTTTCTTGAACATGACAATGAGTTCACTGTACTAAAATGGCCCCCACAGTCACCAGATCTCAACCCAATAGAGCATCTTTTGGATGTGGTGGAACGGGAGTTTCGTGCCCTGGATGTGCATCCCACAAATCTCCATCAACTGCAAGATGCTATCCTATTGATATGGGCCAACATTTCTAAAGAATGCTTTCAGCACCTTATTAAATCAATGCCACGTAGAATTAAGGCAGTTCTGAAGGCGAAAGGGGGTCAAACACAGTATTAGTATGGTGTGTTCCTAATTATCCTTTAGGTGAGTGTATATTGTGATTCTCCTAATAGTTTAATAATTCACACATAAAATTAATGTTACATTTCTACTATTTGATGTTTTAAAGTTTTGTTCATTTTTTATTTCATTAAGTCAATTCTGTTAGATAAATACTAAGATTTAATAAGTAAAGTTAGTTGTCGTAAATGTAGTGCTGGGTGATAAACTATCGACATATCGAGTTGAGATCAAATTTACGGCGATAATGATGATAGGCTCTGGATATTTTTACTCGATATGGATTAATCTAACTATCACACGTCAAAACTAAATATGACAACAGTCAGTCAGTAACTTGCATCTCACTAATAAAGAATTATTAAAATATTTCTCTCTATATGGATGAACAGCACGGATTCCTCCGTGAGCGGCATATGTGTGTAAGTGTGTATCGTGTTTTCAGCATCTGTGTCTCAATATGTGGACATGAACTCATTTCCAGAGCGGCTTTGAGAGTCACTTCGAGAGCTTTTCACCGCTTCACTTTAGAAAAACTACCGTCAAATTCACACTTAAAGAGACAACCCATCAAAATAAAAATCTGGTTTAGCTTTAAGAAATTATGACAAATATCACCTACTGTTTATTAAAATGTACTTCTCAAAGTAATAATATTACTTAAGGAATATCATACAATTAATTTTTTTACCGATGTTTTAAATTGATATAGTTGTTGCGCATCTTATTTGACAAAATAAAATAAAATGTAATCAAATGAAAATAAAACAATTTACAACATAATAAAAATGGAAATAAAAATGGACCTCATGCCCTAAGTTAAAAGGTAACTCTGTGGAGATTAATTCTGAACAAACAACTTTACATTCATTCTCAAGGTCTAACAAATATGTGGAAAGCATTTACTTCTCCATTAATGGTAAACGAATATTGTAATAAAGATCAATATCATATGGGGGAATTCTTTTTTGACCAGCCCTACAAGTGTCTCTTTACTAGCTGGTAGTTAATGCAACATGCATTTAATGATACTGATCTTAGTTTGACAACGTCAAATAAACCGAAGCTTTAACAGTTTGTAGTTGATGTTGATATCTCTGATGGATTCAGTAAAACACTTCTTCAGACTAATTCAAACCAACACAGGCCCATCAACTACATTAAATATCTGGTCCTGAATTAACTAGACCCTACTGATCTTTTAGGCTAAACTCACAGCTACTGTTACTTGCACCTCTGTGACCCATTCGTCACACAATGCTTTAACATTTCAAACAGGACAAGGCTGAGCTCATGACAGAACTTGATAACATTTGATAAAAAAAAAAGACAGTTGAGTGTCAGACAAAATTTTTATTACAGTTACAAGACTGATTATAAGGGAGACCAAATTACAAAATCCTGCATAACAGAAACCATAAAATATCAAAACTAAAATCGAATGAGGATGACTCGTTATTTTGATGGCGGTCTTCCAGTGGTCCGATGAACAGAAGTGGGCGGAGTCATTACATGGCTTCTTCAAATGAGACGATCACCAGGCTCAAAATACATGGAAAGGCTCATAACGTAACCATAACAATGACATTTCTTTAAGACGCATAAAAAAAAGAACATCTCTCCACCATTTCTAGTACATTGACAATTACCTGTTAGAACGACCATTCATTATACGTCAAAACCAACTTCAAGAAACATTTACAGTAAAGCCAAAATGATTTGACATAAGCTAATCAAAAGACTTTCTATTGCAAAACTTAATGAAATGATGCCAGCATGTGGTCACCACGTGTAACTGCATGAAGGACTGATGTAGAAGATCATGAAACCGTACACTTCCCCAAGCCCCTCTATTCCTGCCCTCTTCACCTCAGTACTGATGGATGGCAGGACAGCGTCGGGGGGGTAGATGGGTAAGAACGGCGCTTGCTAGAGCCGACACGGCAACGAATGGGAGATACAGGCGGGAGAGCTCATTCAAACGGAATCAAAGTTCATTTAGATTGTGATCTCGTTCATTCGCTGTCGAATTTTATAGAGTTCACTGTGGTGGAGATGGCACCGCCAATGTAACTGCCACGCTTCTTCTTGGTCTTTTCATGCCGGAAAGATTTGCCCTTGGTAAATTTAAGCACATTGTTGGCTTTCTGGCCCCAGTCTCCGTTGGCACCCATCTTGAAGTAAATAATCAAGAGTCAAACAAACGAAACAAGCACTACACATGCACGAGGACAATCTCCTTACAGTAAATATCGGCCTAATATGCATTCACAAGTTTATGATCTCACCTTCGCGTCAAACGAATTGTCTGCCAGTCGGGGGTCCACTTCAATTTCCTCGTCTCTTACTCTACGGAAAGGAGCATTGGTTTCCTTTACAAGCCACATAACCGAGAAACAAACAGAAAATGCATTTAAGCAGAAGTGCATAACCAAACAGTCGTGACAATATGGCTGTGTGGAGCGGAGAATTTACCTCAGCTAACAGGCAATTTAATAATAATTTTAAGAAATGGGTTTAAAAGCGTTTTCAAACTTGTCCACACGACAAAAATGTATTCTATTTGAAGACTTGGTCTAAACTTCTCAAATCATATTAGAGCTGCACAATTAATCGTTAAAGGATCATGATCTTATTCCTAAATGGCCACGATGCCATGTCTATTATGGCTGTTTTCCATCGCAAGCCTCAGAGGAGTGTGAACGGTGTGTAATACGGCGCTGCCCATGTTAATGAATGATGCGTGTCCACTGGTGCGGAGCAGAGCGAGTAGAGATTGTGTAAAGCTGAACTTCCATAGAAATGAACTGAAAACACTCGCTCTGCTTCTCGCCAGTGGACACGCACCGTGAGAGGAGCGGCCGGCACACTTCTGATGTGAACACTCGCATTCATTGATATGGGCAGTGACAAAACACAGTGCTGCCGTGTGAAACTGTTTAAACTAATACCGTTCAATACGATCACCACACTGCAACATTCAAATCTGCGTTCGTGCTGCCGCTGATCTGTAGAAAGCAGCTGCTGTAAATCTACAGTATGAGGCAGCTTCACAAACAGTTTTTCAAACACACAGTAGTGTTATTTATGCGTTACAAACATTTAAATATCGGGATAAAAGGGTATTTTGACACTTGTATATATTGTATTGCTTATCGTTACACCAGTAGGTGGCGACAAACAAGTGTTTAAAAAAAAAAGTGTTTGTCATTAAATCATTCATTTAAAAGATTTATTCACAAACACTTATTTATCCAATAATGAAAAGTCTGTGAATGAGACGTTTTCAAATTTTTATTTCGTCCAAAACGGTCATTGCTTTAGTCGATTTAAATGTTATTTTTGTCTTCAGAATCATGGGACAATCGCAATCGCCACTTCTCACAAAAGAAATCGTGATGCTCAATGTAATTCTGAATCGTGCAGCTCTAATTCATATGGATTACTTTGAGGAGTTCAAAAGTTTAGTTTTGGTGGAACGCACTTTAATATGAAATCTGAGAGATTTCTCTGCATCTATTCACTGAAGCCGATACACTAGTGTTTGTCACATCTTTCCAGGAATCAGAATCCTCAACCCCTGGGTGTGTTTGAATATGCACTGAGCCAACACACACACACACACACACGCATTACCTTCTGTTTGGTTCTGGGAAAGGTCTGAGGTGTGGATGTGGTGACTTTTTTATCCTTGGGTGTCGTCTTGCTCTGTGTGCCTGCGATCAGGAGGAAGAGACAAAAAACAAATGTAAGTCCTTTAAAAATGAAGGTTAAACAATTTACAATAAAAACCTACATAACAGTTTTACATTTTAACTGCGTCGTGCCACATCAGTGTCCTAACCAGGCACAAGATGGAGCAAACCTAATGTCCCGTGTATGTTTTTTAGATATCACATTGTTAGCTTACCAATATGCAAACTCTAAACATCATTGTATTCAATTATGACTTGAGTGTTCTCTTTATATAATTTATATAATGTTTAAATGGGGAAAAATCAAAGATAACATCAGTAGACTATGGAGTGCTGCAAGGATCTGTCCTAGGCCCTCTGCTATTCTCAATATATATGCTGCCACTTGGTAATATTATAAGAAAACATGGAATTAGTTTTCACTGTTATGCTGATGACACTCAATTATATATCTCATCACGACCAGATGAAAACACTAACTTATCTAACTTGACAGAGTGTCTAAAAGATATAAAATGCTGGATGACATGTAATTTCCTGCTATTAAATTCAGATAAAACGGAGGTATTACTTATTGGTCCAAAAAACTACCCACAAAATCCCTTACAATACAACTTTAATTTAGAAGGATGTCCTGTTACTTTATCCACTACAGTAAAAGACCTGGGTGTTATACTAGACCGCAACTTGACTTTCGAAAATCATATATCATATGTTACAAGAACAGCCTTTTTCCACCTTAGAAACATTGCTAAGCTACGTAACATGCTATCTGTTTCAGATGCAGAAAAGTTAGTTCATGCATTCATGACCTCGAGACTAGATTACTGTAATGCTTTATTAGCTGGTTGTCCTGCATCCTCAATAAACAAGCTACAGTTAGTCCAAAATGCAGCCGCTAGAGTTCTTACTAGATCAAGAAAATATGATCATATAACACCAATTTTATCATCTCTACACTGGTTACCTATTAAGTTCCGTATCAATTACAAAGTATTACTACTGACTTATAAAGCTCTAAATGGTTTAGCTCCTGTGTATTTAACAGACCTTCTATCGCCCTACAATCCATCGCGCTCTTTAAGATCACAAAATTTGAGGCTTCTGGTCATTCCTAGGATATCTAAGTCTACTAAAGGAGGGAGGGCGTTCTCACATTTATCTCCTAAACTCTGGAATAGCCTTCCTGATATTGTTCGAGACTCAGACTCGCTGTCCCAGTTTAAAACTAGATTAAAGACGCATCTCTTTAACCAAGCATTCACTTAATGCTTACCTTTTATACTACTTCTGAATCAGTTCGAATGCATTAATATTATGAACATCAGCTATGCTAATTATTTCCCATCTGTCTTTCTGCTGTTATCTCGGGATGCTAGTCCCGAGGTAAATAGCGTTCGTCAGCTCCAGTTTGTATCCAGCCTCTCACGAAGACTTCAGATGCCCCAACACTAGGTATGTAACGATTCACTCGCAACCGGTTGAAAATCGATACAAATGTGTGACGATTCAAGTCGGTTGAAATGTTAAACGAATCGCGATACACGTTTTAAACAGCAGGGCCGTTTACTGTACTAGCTTGTGAACCTCTCTTTACAGGCACAATAGCAGCAAGCACACACTGGCGCAAAGCTAGCGAGTGTTTTCACTTCATTCATGAAACTTGAGCTTGTGTGAGCCAATCTCAACCTCCATAGGAATGAACTGGAAAAAAGCTCGGTTTGCTCCGCTCGCGCCGCGCCAGTGTGTGCCATAGACTGGTGTGCACGCGCCGTCAAACACATGGCGACGGCAAGCGTAGATGTTGACGTTGACTCATTCAAATCGGAGGTGTGGCGGCATTTTGACTTTCCGTAGACTAATAATAATCACCACCGTGAGAAGCACAAGTCACCTCCGTTTTCATGTAAAAGGCATCAATACGACAAGTGCGAGAGCCACGGAGATCACAAGGTGTATCAGTGTTTCCGTGGCAACTAGGTGTTGTATTTATTTTACTATCTCTTTCTCTAAATGTGTACATGGATATATATATTTTTATATATATATATAATTTATTGATGGTTATGGCATATTTTTCTAAATGTGTGGGGTTTTTTTTTTACTCTTGCTAGTGTAATAATGATACAAATTATAACGAAATTAAAAGCCCTCTAAATGTGGTACTAATTGTACATTGTCTTTTACTTAGTGTGCGAAGGTACCAGTGCCCATCCTCTTGACCAGACAGACAGAAAGACTGAGTTGAAACAACCTTGAAGGGATTTTTTTTTTTATTTCAATGTAGTTTTTCTATTTGACAAATATATTTTAAAATTAAAAAGAAATGTGGAGCATTTTGTCTGAGAAATAATAAAAGGGACACTTTTTTTATTTATAATTTCTTAATCACTTGTTAAAAAAATCGTGAGAAAATCGTATCGTGAAACCAGTATCGTGAATCGTATCGCATCGTGAGTTGAGTGAATCGTTACATCCCTACCCAACACCTGTGGAGAGACGACTAAACGCCGGTGGAGAGACGACTAAACGCCTGTGGAGAGACGACTCGACGCCTGTGAAGAGACGACTAAACACCGGCGATATGTTATGCCTAAATTTATGATTAACTAACTGTATTTTTCTTTGTACATTTCTGAAATGCACTTTCTGTAAAGCTGCTTTGAGACAATGTGTATTGTGAAAAGCGCTATACAAATAAACTTGAATTGAATTGAATTAAATAAGAAACTAACTCTGAATTTAATTCTGTCAATCGAATTTGTAGTGTCATTTTAATAAATGAAAAAATACATGCTGCATTCCACTGTGGCACCATTGTTATTCTATGTAAATATACACTTGATGTTTGTCTTTGACTGTTGCACTTAGGCTACATCTTAAGACTCGTACACACCGGGACGAATATCGGCTTGCGTTATTCGTCAGCGTTTTTCAACGCGTTTTTTGTGTTCACACCCAAGCGTTTTTCGCTGATGATGAGCCGAGTGAACATGCAAATTCATTCCCTGACATTAGATGACAGAAGTGCCATGTTTTTATAACATCATCAAGATAGTTCAACTCTTATAAAATGTCTCAAGACTTAGCTTTATTTTCAAGTCCTTAGTGGTGCTCGTGTTGTAAAAAAGTTTAGATTTGTTTATGTAATACATAGCGCACTGTTAAAGGTAATAAGAACTGGCCTGAGAGCCAGTAACACCAAAAAAACAGGTTTGCATCAGATATATGGAGCACTGATAATACCGTTTGTAGAAGTGACGGGAGTCTTGGTTTCCTCTTCCTCAGACGAGTCCTCAGAAGAGCTGCTGGCTTTGGCTTTAGCCGCCTGTGCTTTTTTAGCGGGTGGAGTTTTGACAGCCGCTGTTTTAGACGGCTCCTCTTCATCAGAACTGGATGAAGACTCTGCTGTCTTCTTGGCCGGCGTCTTCGCTGCAGAGGTGGGGGTTTGTTTCGCAGCCTTCCCATTGGCGACTGCAGGCTTGGCGGGAGTCTTCTTCACTTCCGTCTCAGAGTCTGAGCTGTCAGATGAATCTGAGCTACTGCTCGCGGCTTTCTTCGCGGCTGGCTTCGCGACTGCTTTAGCGGCTGCTGCTTTGGGCGTCACAGCAGCCTTTACTTTCTTCTCGTCTTCACTGGAACTGTCGTCTTCACTGCTGCTGGCCTTGGCTGTGGTCTTACTGGCTGGAGCCGGTGGTTTAGCAGCAGAGGCAGGGCTCTTCGCAGGAGCAGCCACTGCTGCTTTCGGGGTCTTAGCAGCTGGAGTCTCGTCCTCTGAATCAGAGCTGTCAGTTTCAGAGTCAGAACTGCTTCCGGCTGGCTTAGCTACAGGGGTAGATTTGGCTGAGGTCGCCACAGGTTTAGGTTTGGATACGGGTGTGGTGACGGCTTTCTTCGGTTGTTCCTCTTCATCTGATGAGCTGTCTGAATCTGAACTGCTTTCAGCTGGTTTAGCGACAGGGGTAGATTTGGCCACAGGGGTAGATTTGGCTACAGGGGTAGATTTGGCTGAGGTGGCCACAGGTTTAGGTTTGGATACCGGTGTGGTGACGGCTTTCTTCTGAGGTTCCTCTTCATCTGAAGAGCTGTCCGAGTCTGAGCTGCTCTCTGCTGCTTTAGTGGTTGGTTTGGCTGGGGCAGGTTTTGCAGGTTTGGATACCGGTGTGGTGGCAGGTTTCTTCTGAGTGCTCACAGGCTTGGACGTGGCTGCTGGTTTAGCTGGTGCCTCATCTTCAGAACTGTCTGAATCTGTGGGAGATAAAATAGATCTATGAGCTAACACAATCTTGATGATCAGCACTCACATGGTATCACTCCATTTCTCTGGATCTATTTACTTATAGTTGTTCATGCAGGTTTGGAATGATGCGAGTATGATGAAACAAATGTTAGTTCATCTATTCCAAATAATGCCAAAAACAAGCAGTTGAGATTTGCTATAAATTAACACGAGTACTGCATCCAATAAAAGAGTGTCTAGATACAATGCATTAGGGGTGGAACGGTACACAGAAGTTACAGTTCGGTTCAGACATCACGGTTCGGTATGATTTCGGTACAATGGAGTGAAAAGCAAAACAAAAATGCAGAAGGCATTTTTATAATTGTCTTAAGCCTGGTATTAATTTCTTAAATAAGTTTTATTAATAAAGGCATAGAACCAGTTTATTTGTAGTGCACTGACAGGAGTTTTATATAATTAGTTTATTAATTAATTATTAAAAAGATGAAAAGACCTTGAGATATGTACCTGAATGAATTTAAAATTAATTTGCTATTTCAGATCAATATATTTGTTTTCCTTCATTTGTTAACCCTAACTTTATTCTCATCTGAATTATTAATAATTGATTTCCGTATAAAATAATACCACCATTAAAAACTTTTGTTAAAGTAACACCAAGTAACTTTTCCTCTTCGGTCGCCCTACTGGTTGGAAACAGAATTGTCCATTGCCGCTGTCGTAAATTTAGCCTACCGTCACACACACGCTCGCTGTTTATCCAGCACCGGCTTTAGAATGAACGATGTCCACAGACAAGGTAGAGTATGTTACATGATTTCATGAAAGGATGATGTATTGCGACATCAGAAACAAAGAAAAACGAAATAATGACTATTGTAGCGCTTGACGTAAAGCAGTCGAATTTTGTAGTTCTTTTTGTGCACGGGTTCCTACCCGAACCCCGAAGTTACATAGTGCCAGTAAAAGCGATACAGACCCCGTCAGGCGATGGCAGAAGTGCCTTTCACCCTGTTACGACTTGATGAACCACTGATAAGATTTTGGAAACATTATTTTAAGGTAAACAATGTTACATAGTGTTGCTTTAAACGCTTGTCAAACTGTAACCTACAACTGTTAGAGTGTGACAAAAGCACAATGTTGTGTTTTATTGCGAGTGTACACAATATAAGTAAACAATTTGCAGTTTTAATGATGTCCTGTTTGGAAAAAATGACGGAGTATGTTTTTATATTTCCACTGTTCGATCGCTCACGAGAGATCTCTCTCGCAGGTGCGCGCGCGCGCACACACACACACACAGTTCGATCGCGCCCGCGCCTCTCTCTCTCGCACACGCGCGCACACACACTGTTCATCGCGCCTCTCTCTCGCGCACACACTGTTCATCGCGCCTCTCTCTCACGCACACACACTGTTTATCGCGCCTCTCTCGCGCACCCCACACACACTGTTCATCGCGCCTCTCTCGCGCACACACACTGTTCATCGCGCCTCTCTCGCGCACACACACTGTTCATCGCGCCTCTCTCTCGCGCACACACACTGTTCATCGCGCCTCTCTCTCACGCACACACACTGTTTATCGCGCCTCTCTCGCGCACACACACTGTTCATCGCGCCTCTCTCTCTCTCACGCACACACTGTTTATCGCGCCTCTCTCGCGCACACACACTGTTCATCGCGCCTCTCTCTCTCTCACGCACACACACACACTGTTCATCGCGCCTCTCTCTCGCGCACACACACTGTTCATCGCGCCTCTCTCTCGCGCACACACACTGTTCATCGCGCCTCTCTCTCTCACGCACACACTGTTCATCGCGCCTCTCTCTCGCGCGCGCGCACACACAGTTCATCGCGCCTCTCTCTCTCGCGCACACACACACACACTGTTCATCGCGCCTCTCTCTCTCTCACGCACACACACTGTTTATCGCGCCTCTCTCGCGCACACACACTGTTCATCGCGCCTCTCTCTCTCTCACGCACACACACTGTTTATCGCGCCTCTCTCGCGCACACACACTGTTCATCGCGCCTCTCTCTCTCTCACGCACACACACACACTGTTCATCGCGCCTCTCTCTCGCGCACACACACTGTTCATCGCGCCTCTCTCTCGCGCACACACACTGTTCATCGCGCCTCTCTCTCTCACGCACACACTGTTCATCGCGCCTCTCTCTCTCGCGCGCACACACAGTTCAGCGCGCCTCTCTCTCTCGCGCACACACACACACACTGTTCATCGCGCCTCTCTCTCTCGCGCACACACACACACTGTTCATCGCGCCTCTCTCTCTCGCGCACACACACACACACAGTTCATCGCGCCTCTCTCTCGCGCGCACACACACACACACACTGTTCATCGCGCCTCTCTCTCTCGCGCACACACACAAACTCCAGCATTGCAATCTTGATCGCAGCCTGTTCATTGCTGCGTTCAGTCACACCAAAAGCGAATAGAGTGAAATTTATCGCTATTTAAGAGGTGGGTTTTTTTTGTACCGTGTATTCTCCGTGCAAATTTGTGCACCGAACTGTGCCGCCCGTACCGTTTCGGTTCAATACGAATGCATGTACCGTTCCACCCCTACAATGCATCCAATTTTACTATATGGAGCTGTACGATAGCTTACATTTTTGACATTCATACAATCATAACATTAGTTTAATTTTTTTTTAAAGTCTTAATTCAAGCACTTTTCAAGTAGCTCTTCATAAATATGGCTTTTTTCAAGGGTTTTGCAGGACTTCATTTAAAAAATAACAATAAAGCACTTGAGATTAGCTATATAGTACATAATGTGAGTGCACTGTATAATTCCAAGTAATTTTGGATATAAAATAAATGGATATAATGACAACGGACCTGAACTTGAGGAATCATCTTTCTTAGCAGTTGCCTTTGGAGTAGCAGCTTTTGCAGGAGTTTTCTTTTGAGGAGCAGCTTTAGCAGGAGTTGTCTTTGGAGTTGCAGATTTAGCAGGGGTAGCCTTGGCCGGAGTAGGTTTGGTGGCCGGTTCGTCTTCCTCAGACTCTGAGCTGGATGAGGAAGATTCTTTTGCAGCAGGCGTGACTTTCGCTGGCGCTTTCTTGGCTGGCGCAGGTTTAACTGGGACAACTTTAGCTGCTGGTTTCTTGGCCTCTTCATCGTCAGAGTCTTCAGAGCTAGAAGAATCATCTGCAGCTGGAGTGACTTTAGCAGGTACGGCTTTAGCTTGAGTGACTTTAGCAGGTGTGGATTTAGCAGATGCAGCTTTTGCAGGTGTGACTTTAACAGCGGGCTTTGCTGCTTCGTCCTCTGAGCTTGAAGAATCTGAGCTTGAAGAGTCCTTTTTCTGAGCAGGAGCAACCTTTGTAGGAGGCTTCTTAACTGGGACTGCTTTCACGGGCACAGCTTTGACCGCTGGCTTCTTTGCTTCATCCTCTGAGCTTGAATCTGAGAAAAAGAAAGTTCATTAGCACTCGGGACACAGAGGGGAAACAAACAAGCCCCCAAAAGTGACTTGGTGGTGATAATCTGCAGAGAGTGACGTACCAGAGCTGTCAGAACTAGAGTCCTTCTTAGCAGTAGCTTTGGGAGTCACAGCCTTAACTGCGGCTGCTTGGAAAAAGGATAGGAAAAAGAAATTACACCTATATTTTGACATCTTAATAACAAACAAGCACCTTTTCTAACCAATCCCTATGATAGTAACACATAATAGAATTATATATAAACTATAAAGTCTTTGTACATCATGGCAGTTTTGTTATAATGCCTTTAAAAACTGCCTCTCTTTTTAATTCAAATGTACTAGGACTGGGCGATACGGTAATACGATTTAGTTTGTGTTTTTTTTAGGAAACTCCTATTGACCAGAGATGCAAATTAGCCTGTGCTCTCTGTGTACAAGGCATCAACTTTTAGTTTTCAAATCATTCTATAGAAATAATGTCATTTTAGGAATAACAGGGTTTCCACACATTTTCAAACTCAAATTTCAAGACCTCATTTCAAAGATTTTTTAGACTATATTTAACAAATGGTTCACAGCATTATTTACAGTAAATAGTAGTCACCTGTAAATATTTAAATTTTCTTTGTTGGTAACCAATGGTTTTCTCAAAGTGATAACATGCACTTGCATGATGAGAAGAAACATATCGGCCGATTACCGATATGGTGATAAAATATAGGTGTAAATGGTCAAAATGCCCAGCTTTGCGAGTATTTACGAAAACCCAGTCAATTATGTCTCAAGTGAACGTAAACAGTCGTGTATCCGGTGTGTAACAACTATTTTATGTTGGATCCGTGCATCTGGTCTTAAAGTTACAGCAGCCTAATACACTTCCTTTGTGTCAATGTTAACAAACAACAAAAAAAGAAAAATCACTCACTGCTCTTGACTGATGGACTTTAGTAGCTTTAATAAGAATCAAAACAAGTTTAATACTTACAGTAAAGACTGATTACTTATTCATAAGCTGTTAGCTGAATGCTTAAAGACTTGTTTTTCTATTGCATTTTTCCTATTGTTTGTAATTTGCTTTCTTGTTTTTATTGCTTTACTGACAGTTTACTTGTTTTCAATAATTTGAGGACTTTTTTTACCTGCATATTAGTTTACCTAGTATTCTGTTGTAATATCGAAATTGGTATTGAGAACTGTGAAAATTACAATGTAGATGTCATAGCAGCCTTATTTCCAGCAAATATATACTTACATATTTATAATATATATCACCATAGTAAAAAACAAAATATATTACTAAGGATTTGGTCATATGGCCTGCTCACAATGGAGTTAAATAGAGTCTTAATGGAGCAGCCCTACAGGACACCTCAAACTCTTACCGGGGGCTTTGACTGGAGCACGAGTTGTCAGTGCAGCAGGGGGCGGGACGGCACTGAACTTGCCTGTGAATAGAGATGCTTAATTTAACATTGGTGTCCCTTTTCAGAAAATCATTCTTGCCTTGTAAGGTGCACTAAGGTTTTTTGACAAATGTTTAAATGAAGCATGTTCATGACAGACTCTAGACATATACTGTCCTGAAAAGCAGTTTAAAGGCCTGTTCACACCGGGACGAATTTCGCGCGCGTTATTCGCCGACGTTTAACGCCTCGTGACTAAACAAAGGGCGCCAATGTGAGTGTTCACACCGACGCGTAAAACGCCACGCGTAAAAGCGTCATTTTTAAAAAAAACGCCTCGGGTTCGTTTTTTTTGTTTGACGCGCCGCGTCAAAAACTATCCGACCAATGAGATTGGCGCTTTTGCTCACGTGTCTGGAGCTTCTGAAGTTACAGTAAAACACAACTTGGGGGCGCTCAAACACAAAACGGTCTTGGTGAGCACACATACGTAATGGCGAAGAAGAAGAGCGTCCGTCTAGTCTACTACACTCTGCCGGGAAGAAATAAGACGAGGAAGATGCAAGGCCAGATGATTGTAGAGCTGCTGGTCTTGTTGTTGTCAATATAAAGAGACACAAATGAGAATAAAGAACTGTATGACAAACGCGACAAACTTGCTCTCTTCTTCTGAGTGACAAGCGAGTGTCAGAAGCACTTTGTGGACCTGGACCGGGGTATTTCTGTACATTAGGCGCCATCTAATGTCAGGGAATGAATTTGCATGTTCACTCAGCTCATCGTCAGCGAAAAACGCTTGGGTGTGAACACAAAAAACGCGTTGAAAAACGCTGACGAATAACGCGAGCCGATATTCGTCCCGGTGTGTACGAGCCTTAATGTTATGTTGAGATCACATGATCTGGTGAATGCTGCACCATGGTGAAGTTTTTAGTGTAGAGCCCAAGATCACTGTAATATTGGTAATATAAGCCAGAAAAACCCTCTTTTTAGAGCACCTTTAAGACAGATGTGAAAGAAAAGCAGTAATACCAGTCTTGGCTTTCTTAGTAGGAGGGGCATCTTCCTCGTCTGAGGATGACTCCTCACTGCTGGACTCTGCAGGGGCCGCAGGTTTGGCTGGAGGGGTCTTCACCGGGACTGCTGCTTTTACTGCTTTCTGTGATAAAGTGAAAGGAATATATCAATCTCAAATCATCAACAACAAAAGAAAATTAAAAATTGCATATAAATGTGGAACTGTAAAATTTGTGAAAGTTTCTTCACTTTCACATGAAAGTACATAAATCATGGTTTATAAGACTAGTTTATTGTTTTTATCTTAAATAAAATTCCCTAATGTGAATATTAAACTTCAGACAAACTGCTATTTATGTTAGCCAAAATAAAAATGAATTTTTCTCATCTCATTTTATTACATTTGATAATAGGGCTGTGCGATATCACGATTTTTGATCGTGGACAATTAAAATGTCTCCATGATCTGATTTTGAAGAAATATTGTAGTATCGTGCATTCTATCAGTTGCAGTTCTGTCGCCTCAGTCTGTACTGTGCGAAGTACATTCACAACACGTTATGTAGAGTTACACTCACGGGACACTGCAATTCTCTAAAGTTCATTATTTGCATGTGCTTTAAAGCCTTGTCGGTTAAACATTTCATTCGCTGTTCTAACATGAGCTTTTCTGAGCACATACACATGAAGTCTGCAAACAGCACCTGGTTACTAAGTAACCAAGTTATCTTTCGAGTCATTGCGCTAATACTGTCATATACACACACAGTTTACATTAACACAGTAGGTTATTTATATGCGTGCAGGTCTTAAAGAGACAGTAGCCTAACATGCTGCCGCTTGTCCTTAAAGGGACAGTTTACCCAAATATTAAAATTATGTCCTTATTTACTCGCTCTAATGTTGTTCCAAACCTGTATTAATTTCTTGTGCTGAACACAAAATATGATATTTTGAAGAATGTGCGTAACCAAACAGTTGCTGGTCCCCATTGACTTACATAGTAGGAAAACATTATGGAAGTCACTGGGCACCAGAACTGTTCGGTTACCCACATTCTTCAAAATAACTTCTTTCTTTCCCGAATAAGTTTCTTTCTTCTGTTGACAATTCAACAGAAGAAAGAAACTTATTCGGGTTTAAAACAACTTGAGAGGGTAAATGATGGCAATCTATATTTTTGGGTGAACTATCCCTTTAATGTTCATAAAATAAGCAAAAAAAAAAAGGACAGAAAATCACTCACTGTTCTTAACTCAGAATTTTAATAGACGCTTCAATAAGAATCAATGTATAATTTATATAGTGAAGTCTATGTAGTGTTATTTTTATATTTAATTTCTTAAATGTTACTGTTAAATCAGTCCTTCCAGAAAAACGCGGAGTTTTTTTGTGATTGTTGCGGGCAAAAATCCTTGATTACGCGGCCAAAGAATCAAAGAAATTGATTATTTCTTTAAAAATGCGATGGAATATGCGGGATATTTATGCAACTTTTTGCGATGAAATTGCGGGAAATTGCAAAAATTGCGGAACTCGCAAAAATTGCGGGAACTTGCAAAAACTTCGGTTTGATGAAAAAGAGAGGAAAAAAAAGTGATTGCCCAGACACCATGTTCTCACTAGGCTACTACCTTAATGTGAAGAGTCATTTCTTATTACTTCCTATGATAAGCAAGCATACTACATCACAGAAAGTGCTGGAAATATTTAATTTCTCATCTTGTTTTATTCCAGCCTGTAATGAGTGGAAATAAGGTGTGGCCCCTTTAAGAGCTGCGCGCTCCCTGTTGAACTGTCTGCCGCCATGCGCCTCGAACAGTGTTCAGTAGACACCCCATGTTCGATGTTTGATGCTACTTCTTTTATCTTATTTTGTTTATTAAGTAACGATGTGGACGGAAGAACGTGTGACAGACAGTTATACGAGTTCGATTTGGGAATAAAGTGCGAGTTGTGAGATGCCAATCGCCTCCGTGAGTCTGTCTGTCAATAAATTCAGTTGTGAGCTATCCCTGTTTTTCTTCTTAAATATTTAAAAATAAGGTGTGCTCCTGTTTTACAGCTTTTCGATGATGTTCACGTCACGTAATTACGTCACTTCATAACGTTCCCATGCCAACAGGGGGAAATGGCTGCTCTTGTGTGAAGCAAACGCAACATTTTTCAACTTTCTGCCAAGATATATATGTGACTTTTTGCGACGAAAATGCGGGGATTATGAAATCATGCAAGCCCCGCATATTTTGCGCGGAAATCAGCAATTTATGCGGCAAAATTGCGGAGTATTTGAAAAAATGCGACCCCCGCATAAATATGCGGACTTTGGCTGATTTTGCATTGAATTCAGCGATCGCATAATCGCGTTTTTCTGGAGGGGCTGTTAAATACACCTACTGTAGCTGAAAAAAAGCTGATAAAGCACTGGTTATTTCATTTGTAGATTATGTTGTGTGTATGTAATGTGTATCTTTGTTCTTATCTTTTAATAGCAAAGAAAATAATGACATTTTTATCTTCGTCACTTTGGCCTAAATGTCTTTTCTATTTTGTTTCCTTGTATGGCTCGGTTTTTAAAATGGGGACATTAGTTTGGCTGTAATGCTCAGTTACTTGCAAAATTAAAAAACATCACGAAAAAGTATCATGATTAAATCGTGAATCATGCTTTTCCTGAAAATAATTGTGGTATGATATTTTTGCCATATCGCCCAACCCTATTTTAAAAGATTAATCTTGCTGTTAAATGTATGCATTCATTTGATTATCAAATTTAATATGATCTTAAATTTAACAATGTAATAAGCAATTAAAATAATTTGGGGTAAAAAAGAAAATACTGAATTCTGAAGCATGATTATGTTGCATGTTGTTATGATAAAAAGACCTTAGCTGGAGGCTCGTCCTCAGAGTCACTCGAGCTGTCCTCGCTGCTGCTGCTGTCCTGCTTCTTCTGAGCTGCCGGTACAGGAGTGGACGCTGATTTAGGGGTCCCTGCCACAGGCTTGGCCCCTGGAGAACACAGATCATCACTTTGAACATGCCCGGCTGTAGTCGTGATTGAGAATATGAAGTCGTGCTTCAGCTCACCTTTAGCTGGAGTTTTTGCGGGCTCCTCATCAGAGTCGGACTCTTCACTGCTGGAACTGGTGTCTTTCTTTCTGGCCGCTGCCGCTGGCTGAACAGCAGGTTTCACAGCTGCAGGTTTCTGCACAACAATTCAACAAGCCGAGGTTCAGGAAGAGGCATTCTAGCAGAGAAATCCCACACGCTCATGTACACATCATCAACTCCCTGACCTTTGCTGCTGTTTTAGCCGGAGCTTCATCCTCAGAGTCACTGGAGTCAGAACTGCTGCTCTTTTTAGCAGCTACAGGCTTCTTTGGAGCAGGAGCTTTCACTGGAAACACACAATACTTCATATCAGTGTACAATTTAGTGTTGAAAAACAATCATTCAAAAGTTCTCTCCTTTAAAAGAAATGAACACTTATTCAAAAAGGACATTAAATTGATCAAAAGTGTCAGTCAATACATTTATAATGTTACAAAATATTAGAATTTCAAATAAATGCTGTTCTTTCTATTCATAAAATAATATATAAATGCAACACTTTTCCAAAAAAACTATTAATAATAATTCATTAAATTTATATAGCGCTTTTCTCAGCACTCAAAGCGCTTTACATAGAAGGGGGAATCTCCTCAACCACCAATGAGGGGAGGGTCTATAGGGGGGGAAAGTATGGGATTTTTTCCAACTAATGGACAAAATAAGTTCACACAATTTACATATGAATGCTCCCGGAGACGACGGAAAAACACACGCAGAGCATCAGCTTTAGTTTCTGCTCTGACAGCCACAAGACCAGCCGAACGCTGTGAGTGTGTGTTAGAAATCAGGATGGAGAGAGAACATTGTGCTTGATACGTTTTTCATTTTCAAACCAAACTTGGGTCTCCAGCCGACAAAGTTTAAATCCCGTCTGACTAGTGCTTCTCCCATAATGTTCACGCATTAGGTCAGTAGGCGGAGATTAGGCGTCTTTTGTGGCTTTTCAAACACATGAGCGTTTACACCATGAAACCAATCCAGTGGAATGAGTGTTTGACTACCTCTGGAAGTAGTCGAAAGTGGAAAAGCTCAAGACATTTTAGACCTAGGGTTGGGTATCGAGAACCGGTTCCATTTTAGAACCGCTAACAAATCTCCAAAAACCAGGGATTCGATAAGGCGCACGCATTTTGATTCCTGACTTTGGGGCCATTCACATCGTATTTTTGCTAATTCGTTATTTCAAATGTAGGCGCTCATAATAGAAGTGTGCGGCGGCGAGATGAAAACATCTCAACTTTACAGACGCTCAGCCAAACATCTGATCATAGGTGTACAGGGCGGGTTTTTATTGATCATCTCTATAAATATATCTAGCAGTAAAGCTAATGCAAGGTCTAGAAATCAATGAATACTTTGCTGATACTTCCTCGACATCATGGAGAGCGCAGATCATGGTTGCCTAGCAACGACAGCCGACACGGGAGCGCTTTGGAAAGGAGGAGACATCACTTTCCACACGTTTTTAGACACGATATGTAAACGGCCCCTTTCTCAGTCACTCGCGCGGTGCGGGTAAATAAAGCTGTATTGATCTGTCAGGACCTGATCCCACAATGATCGGATTTCATTACGCACATATGCTGTACGTCACATTCATCATGACTGACCGCAGCAAGCATTCAAAAGTTTGGTTAAGTTCTTCGAAAAAAGACGATAATATAGCAAAATGCAACAAGTAAATTTCATCCAAGGGAGGAAGCACATTAAATATGAAGCATTTGCTTCAACACTGCATTCTAAACAGAATCTATTTGGTTTAAAATTATTTTCGTTTTGTTTAAAATGGAGATCACGAATACACAGAATAACATGTTCCAGTCTATTTAAAAAGAAAAAATTGATTCATTTAAACACTTAAAACTAATTAATAGCTTGTTTTCACGTTACGTCACGCCACTGCGTTGCCATGGCGCGAAATGCAGATGGAGGGCAGGAAGTGATTTTCTATATTTAGGAAGCACTATAACAAACTCAAAATGCCTATGTTTTGCGTCGTTTATGGTTGCTCAAATCGATCAAACCACGAGGAGTTTTTTCGTGTGCCAAAAGTTGTTGTTCATAAGGGGGGAAATAGAAGAAATTGACAGAAAAACACCAGGAAAAATGCCTTGCAAACCTACGTCTGTGGTCGGGAGGAGCCGAATGGGAAAATTCCCGTGTGTGTGTGCAGTGATCACTTCGTCAAATGTGAGTTAATACATTATTTATGTGGCTTATAATTACATAATTCAGGTGTTTAAATACACTTATGTGGCTGTTTGTGTAACGTACCAGTTTCCGAACTTTGTAAAGTCAAAGTATGTCTGTAAGACAAGGTAGTTGCTGATATCTACCGCCTCGATGGCAGGCAAATCTCTCAATTCAGTTGAAAATCGGTCCTCTTCATAACGTAAGGATCATGTCCAACATATGTTTCGATTTTCTGTTTATATATTTCTCTTGTAATAGCCTCAAAAGTAGTACAGTACGGACTTTCCTCCATCTCGTCCATTGCGCTCTTCACTTCCTGCCCTCCATCTGAATTTCGCGCGTCAACACAATCACGTGACTGCAAACCACCTATTCAGTGTCTCGTTCATAAATACCTGTTTAATGAATGGATGATTCACCGTTTTTAAATAAATCTCTCGATTATCTTGAATAAATTAAAAAAATGGAACAGCCACCCATCACTGTAATCAACAATCTTTATTTGAAGAGACTCCTTTCCCTTTAGCCATTTTACTGGTTATTGCTTAAAATTGGCAAGAATAAAAAGTTAGAAAAATGTATTCTTCAAGAATTTGTTCTTTGTTTTTTTTAAATATTGGAATCGGAAACAAGAATCGAGAAGAACCGGATTAGATAAGCAGAATCGGAATCGCTCAAATCGAAACCCAACCCTATTTAGACTCCGTTTACACTTGTATTCAGCGTCCTCCACTTGTGATCCGATTAACAAAAAACGCATCTCGATAAACAGGTGTAAACAGCCATTAAGTGGAATCCTAATAAGAAACTTGTAAAGTCCCAATGAGAAAGATAAAGTGACCGCTATGTACCTTGCACTGCTTTCTTGGCAGGTGCTGCAGCTTCCTCTTCACTGCTTGAACTCTCGGCATCTTTCTTTGCTTTCTTGGCTGACGGGCCATTGACAGTCACAGGGCCACTGGTGACCGCTTTACGCTTTTTGGTTTCTGGGGACCTTGAGGAAAGAAGTTGTAGTGATTACAACCCAACAGTGGAAATGACAGCAAAACTACCGGCATGAGCAAGAGGGAGCTACAGTTGCCATTTGAACCATTAAAGACATCCTTATACTTACTTGACCCAGAAATCGAAGATGTCCAGGAGACTGTCCTCATTTTGGTCCTGGGGTTTCTGATGAGAGGAAAAATATTGCAAATTATAATACTTAAAATAAAATTGTAAAACTTAAATACCCAAATGCTATATGCATGTATATAAATGTAAAGTAGTAGAAACTCCAAATTTGAGGGGTGATCATCAGCAGCAGAGACACTCTAAAACTAAAGATATTAAGACTTCTGTGGCTATACAAATTAATGTAGCTAATGTCAATTTTGCATTCTTGTTTATTTTTGTCAACTGTTATTTTGTATAAATGTATTAGGCCTACTCTTAATAAATGTATTACTTGGTTTTGATATCCCAGCATTTATAGGTTTTACTGTAAGGTCTGTAAAATGTTAAACATTTATAGTTTGATTCAAACATTGTCCAATACTGAACCTGTTGCAAAAGTCTATCTTAGAAGAATAGTGATGAATATAATTAATTCTGGACTAAGAATAAAAATGTAAACGTATAAAAACACTGCTGTAACGGCACAGGTCGAAATTATAAAACAACCGGCAGAAATAAATGTATTAAAGCACATCCTATACAGCGGCTCGTAAACACGTGTTCGGCAAAAACTGCGTGTCAGTCCCACGCGTGTGCAGAACTACGCGCCGCGATCGACATATCACAGGACTACTGCCTCCACGCGCACGAGGGCTTCTAGTAAACATGTGAAATTCTCTTACCACTTTAGACTGCTTTATAAACTCTTTCGCAGCTTTGGCGAACTTATTTTCCACGAGAAAAGAGTACACATGCTGGTAGAGATCGCTGGGCACCTTGCCGTCTTGCGCCATCTTCGTTGCACTCATGTGGAGGAGGAGCGCGATTGGCTATTTCAACGTCACGTGGAGCCGATGAAAATGGCGCACGATGAGTGCGTCATACCAAAGCCCGTCTACGGATTAGATTATTAGATATCCTTATTAGACATTCTCTGGTCATACTAAATGTACGATTATAACACGACTTTTAGATAGGACGATATCGAACAAATAATGACAGCTGCCATTGATTATTTATCAGCCTGTTATTTGTGGTGGTGGTGATGATGATGACGACGAAGATGCGCTGCTGAAGCTGTGGAAAGCATGTAACCAGTGTCATGGAATATAATGAAAGACTTGCTCGCTTTCGTCAGGGTCGTCTTGTCAACCCATTTGACAGTGGAGAGAACGACAGCAGCACTGAGGGGATGAATCTTCATAAACATGAGGTGAGGTCGGAGATCTTTTCCTCTGAATCCAAAACTCAGAGTTCAGACCGTGGTGCAATGGATCTGGGCTTGGCTGAAGACCACTTCTCTCGACCTGTGGATTGGGACAACATGAAGGGTTCGTTTGTGGCGTCTGATGTAGAGCAGCTGAAACAGGCAATAGAGGAGTGCAAGAGACTGATCCTGGAACTGCCAGAACATTCTGAGAAACAGAAGGACACAGTGGTCAAACTAATCCACCTTCGGCTCAAACTACAGGAACTAAAGGACCCAGAGGAAGATGAGCCAAACCTGCAGGTTCAATTGGAACATCGCTTCTCAAAGGAGAAGAGCAAGAGTGTGAAACAGACATGTGACAAGTGTAGCACCATCATATGGGGTCTCATTCAGACCTGGTATACCTG
Source organism: Chrosomus eos (assembly GCA_036326025.1). Taxonomy (NCBI): domain Eukaryota; kingdom Metazoa; phylum Chordata; class Actinopteri; order Cypriniformes; family Leuciscidae; genus Chrosomus; species Chrosomus eos. Next base: position 31,773,164 of record CM070833.1, read on the forward strand.
CACAGGCTGTTATTACCGTTGCCATAGCAAGTGCATGAATCTTATCAACAAACCATGTGTGAGGTCAAAGGTCAGCCATCAGTCTGAGTATGAACTCGGCATCTGTCCTGAGGTCGGTCTGGACAAGCAGGACTACAGATGTGCGGAGTGCCGGACACCCATCTCTTTGCGGGGTGTTCCTAATGAGGCACGACAGTGTGATTATACGGGTCAGTATTACTGCAACAGCTGCCACTGGAATGACACAGCCATCGTTCCAGCTAGAGTCATACACAACTGGGAGTTTGAGCCCCGTAAGGTGTGTCGTTCATCCATGCGCTATCTTGCTCTGGTGATGTCAAGGCCCGTGCTCAGACTGAAAGAGATCAACCCCCTGCTCTTTAACTTTGTGGAGGAGCTGGTGGAGATCAGAAAATTACGTCAAGATATCTTGCTAATGAAGCCGTATTTCATCACCTGCAAGGAGGCCATGGAGGCCCGACTCCTGTTACACCTTCAAGACCGTCAGCACTTTGTGGAGAATGATGACATGTACAGCCTACAGGACCTGATTGACACCTCCAGTGGGCAACTTAGTTATTCCCTTACTGAAATACACACAACTTTTGCCAAACATATTAAACTTGACTGTGAGAAATGCCAGGCCAAAGGCTTCATGTGTGAATTGTGCAAAGAGGGTGATATTCTCTTCCCATTCGACAGCCACACCTCCATCTGTAACGACTGCTTCGCTGTTTTCCACAGGGATTGCTACTATGATAACTCGACCACATGTCCACGCTGTGCGAGAAATCTGGAACGCAATAATGAGCCTGACAGATGCCCCACAAACACTGTGAAATCTTCAGAGCCAGAACTCTGGCATGTGGGTCTTCTTGCCTCATCTTCTCTGTAATTTATTTGTTCCTGAGGTTTGTACCATGCTCCTGTCACCTTCTGTATTGTCATACATTTGGTATGATCAGCATAGCAGGAAAACCTAACTGCTTTTAAAATCCCTCTGTAACAAAAAAAAATCCATATTTATGTTATAACGGTTACATGTCTTCAGTCCAAACAGAAATCATCCATGTTAAACTTTAACAATGGCATGTACTTCTGAAGACTATGAGTACGATGACTGTTAGATCATTTTGATCTAAAGATTCCTACACAAAAATCTGGGTAGCATGCTTGTCATCTTGGGATCATTCAAAAATACAAGGCAACACTATGTTTTACTTTATGGCCTTAAAAATGTTGTAGATCATTTTCTAAAACTTATGTTGTGCTCCCATTTTATAAGATCAACATGGTCATGTTCTAATCTATGTATGTATCTGAGGAGAAAGACAACTTCAGTTATATCCAAAATATCATTGGATGTTTTTGTACGTTTTTTGTTCAACAGTCATTTCTTATTTAAGAATATTACAATTACCTGGTGTTAAGTCTGCTTAAATGGCAGAATGCTATTTAATTGTCTCTGTAATAACTGTGCAAGATAACCCGTGACGTCTTATGAAGTCCAATATCTAAGATATCTTTACACAAAGCATGAATAAAATAAATAAAAAGGGGAAAAAAGACTTTTAGATAGGACTTGCTAGATTCTACATTCATGAATTCATATTTTAAACCCCCACAACCTCCCCCTCCTTTACTGAACTTAAAATTCTTGCCTCTGTACTCTCTCAAATAAAAAAGCTATTATAGTAGACATATTTGTTTCAATGAGTTAAGTGCCTTATAGCTATTACCCCTTGTGTAGATTTGTTTATGTACAGTACACTATTATTATTTTTTTATAAAATATTTTATATTTTTTACGTTTAATGTCTATTCATTTGGATTTTCAAAATTCCACCACTGTCATATGTTGTTTTTTTCTTATGATTTCTTATGAAGAGTTTTGTTGTTTATTATTTGTTAGTATTTTTCACTTGATGTCTGTTTTGTTTACAAATATTCAAGTATATTCGTCTGATTTTAATTAAAAAAAATCGACTTTTAGAAACCACTATATTATAGTGGTTTCTAAAAGTCGATTTTTTAAATTAAAATCAGATATATTTATAGGCTAAATAATATATATATATATATATATATTATATATATATATATATATATATATATATATATATATATATATATATATATATATATATATATTATTTAGCCTATATTATTTTTGTTATAGATGAGACTGGGGTAGTTTTTTAAATGGTAAACCTGGCTCAAGAGCTATCTCTTTAACCCTGTAAACCCTGACATATGAAATAATATAACAAACATATAATTTTTATTATGACCTGGCTGAAAAGTTTTAAATGGCTAAAAAGTAAGATGAAATTATGTTATCTTGTCACTAAAATAGATTTTCATATCATTATGCTGATGACTTGCATTTTAAATGATCAGTTGTCGCTCTATATGTAAGGAATAATTGACGACAGGCCGTTGAATTATATCGTAATAATGTCTTAGAAAGATGATATTTCAATTATATAATTGGTTTTATGAGCAAAGCTAGTTTTTATTGTTGAGGCAAACTATGATTGAGAGTTGAACAAATAAATGTTCCTCAAAAGCATGATGTATTATTGATACTTACAACTAAAGATAATGTATGTTTTCTAAAGAAAATGTATGGATAATCAAGTAAACATAGCTTCAATAAATGTCCATCTTTAAATATTACTATAATTAGCCTTTAGATAAAGGTTATTCTTACAATAACTTTTGGGTTTGGGGTTCTATTTTCGGCTTCACACTCCGGAGCAGAAGGTGGCGGAAATAAGCTGGATGCCAGCCGCCAGAAAATAGCAAGAAGAAGATGAAGAAAGTATAATCCTCCGATGCTATAGGCGGTGCACTGCATCAACCTCCACGTGTGTTTCCACAGTATCCTTGAAGAAGACACACATGCACTTCAGAGCAGGCTCTGAGACTGACTGTGTGAAAGATTTCCACCGAGAGAGACATTTGTCTTTTCCCTCAGTCCCCGGAGATGCCGCGTTATGAGCTGTCCGTGATCCTGAAGGCGATGCGGAGGCCGGAGACCGCGGCGTGTTGAGGCGCACGGTGGAGACGCTGTTCGAGCGCGGCGCGGTGGTGCGCGCTCTGGAGAACCTCGGGGAACGCAGGCTGCCCTACAACATCTCCAAACACAACGGTCTCCACACGCACGGAGGATACTTCTCTGTGGACTTCCACGCCTCGCCGAATATCCTCAGCGGGCTGTTGGATCACCTCGAACGAGACATTGACGTGCTGCGTCCCACTGTTATTAAGAAAGACGTCGAGGTGTCCGAGGCGCAGTGCTGTGGCCTACAGAAGGAGAAAGCAAAGAGTACATCCCGTTAAATGTGAGAATCTTCATGTTTTCCTCCGAGGATTTGGGATAATCGTTTTAGATTTGGGAATACTATAAAACTATGAATATATTGTTCAAAATTAAGTAGTATTTGAACATTATTGGAGTTAAGGTCATGAACTCTACCCCACCTGTGTGGACTTAAGGAGAATCACAAGTTGAAACTCAAGTTGCCATAGTGTTTTATTCCCAGTTATCTGAAACAGCACTAAAAGAGGATACGTGGGTCCATTGGGAATTGATTGGATGGTTGTGGTTAACTATTGCTCAGACAGCAACATTGTTGTCCCACCCTCGCGCCAGTAAACACTTGTACTTATTTTGAATTACTTAAAGGTGCTCTAAGCGATGTCACGCGTTTTTTTTAGGCCGAAACATTTTTTCCTAGCTGCTTTACCGAAACGCTCTGCCTATCCCCTGAACACACTGTAAAAAAATGCGGTCTCTGCAGACACCCCAGGCTCCACAAACGACAACAAAAACAAACTGGGCTAACCCGCACCACGAAACATAACAAACTGTTCCAGCCAATAACAGACTAGAAGGGGGTGGGGTTTGGGGGGTTAGTGCGCGGATGAGGAGGAGGGAGGGTCTACTGTAGCTAGCCTGCGTTTTATTTTGACAATACTTAAAACGTCAACAAGTGTCATCACCCGACATCGCTTAGACCACCTTTAAAGTAACACCAAGTAACTTTTCCTCTTCGGTCGCCCTACTGGTTGGAAACGAAATTGTCCATTGCCGCTGTCGTAAATAATTTAGCCTACCGTCGCACGCACGCTCGCTGTTTATCCAGCACCGGCTTTAGAATGAACGATGTCCACAGACAAGGTACATGACTTTCATGAAAGGATGATGTATTGCGACATCAGAAACGAAAAAAAAACGAAATAATGACTATTGTAGCGCTTGACGTAAAGCATTCGAATTTTGTAGTTCTTTTTGTGCACGGGTTCCTACCCGAACCCTGGAGTTACATAGTGCCAGTAAAAGCGATACAGACCCCGTCAGGCTATGGCAGACGTGTCATTTAACTTATTTTAAGTCGATGTACCATCACAAGGGTCTTGGAAATATATTTTGAAGGTTGAAAAACTACATAGTGTTACTTTAAAGGCTTCACAAAAAGTATGTTCTTGATGTATGTGTTACTATGAATGTGTAGTATGAATGTAATGCGGACACATTACATTTGCCATGTCATTATCTCGGGACCTACCAGCATCAGTTGCATTGCTTCATCCTCTCCTGTGGCCTCATGGGTGAAGTCAAGTGTCCATTGTATGCACACTTCAGAATCTCACCGGAAGTAGTAGGTCATCCAGTTACTTTTAGCCTACTCTTTTATGAGTACTGGGAATTCAGACACACTACTTTTTGTCACATACTGTTTTCACCAACTAGGGAATGCTATTTCGGATGCAGCCGAGATGTCGTTGCATGTGAGAGGTGAATTTATTTAATTACAAATGATGGCACACGCATTTAAAAAGCTGTGCATGGGTAAATCATTTAGAATAAATACTGCAATATTCCATAAACAAAGATTAAGTTTGATTTTATTTAAACTCATGGCAAAAATAAGAGAAATTAAGTTGGGGTTAAAAAAAGGTCAAGCATTGTTGCTTTTCAGGTGACACTTGGATTGATATGCAGTGAAAACTGTGCCAAGTGTTCGAATGCTTTTGGGTTCACAGGAACCCTTTTGCTGTAGTTTCTGTGTCATTTTTGAATAAGACTTTTGTTGATCATATGTTCCACAAGTAAATTCCTGTGATTTCCCCCTAGGACTGTGAAGATCACCTCATCTGCTGGGTTATGTGAACGGACAAGACGAGCTAGTAAATGCCAGCAGCCTTTTTATGGTTTTGGAGCAGTGCATTTACTTCAGCTAATTATGTGTATTTATGCAAAGAACTCTGTACATATGATATTTTTGCAGGATTTATATCCTATATGTTTTTGGAGTATTTAATTTTAGCATGACATAATCTGCTTTAATAATTACATGCTCAGAAATAAATAATATGAAATTCTTTATTTGTCTATAGCAGTCATTCTCTTCCACTAAAAGGACACGCATAAAGAACTAAATTTAAGTGGAGTAGAGGAAAGTTATAGAATACATGATTTATCCTCGGGACACAGTCATGTGAGAAGTGCTATAGTTGTGCAAGACAAAAAAAAAAATCCACTCTTTTTCCTTTTAGAGAATATATAAAAAAAAAAAGGTCAGCAGAGAAAAGAGAAAACAGCAGTTAATGCATACAAAGGTTTTTAATAGATTCAAAAGCAAATCAAACATGGTGCTGAAATGAACAATACAAAGTTCGTTTTCAAATAAAATTCTTAGTCGCTTATCATATGGTTCATAACCTTAACTACTTTGTTCTTTAATCTCGTTTTTGGTTGAGTGGTTAAATTCATTCTTTATCTCGTGCAGAGATGTTTCCCTTAACTAATGTCATCAACATCAATTGAATCAACATCATTGAATAATTTGTATTAAAATCTAATGTCACTTGTTTTAGGGTAAAATGAAAGAGGTCTGCAATACTACAAATGCGTCAAGTTTTATTTTTAATAAATGGGTTATATTTGATATCGCATTATTTTCGGACAAGCTGTTCCTAGTCAAAACAATTTTTGATTAAATAATCTTATTAAATGAAGGGAAAAAACACACAAAATTGAATGTTCCATTTTGATGAAAATAAGGTAACACCATGGTGCTGTACTATATATACTATTAAAATTGTTGTATAATGGTTTACATGGTACATACATATACCGTGTTATTACCCCAGTAGATGTCCAACAAAACATGGCAATATAATGGTGATTTTTGTAATTGTAGAAATGGCACTAGCAAAAGGAAATTAAATGTAACATTAAAATATAGTTGGTCTTTCACACATTGGCCTTTTGTGACAATATGCACCAATAGCTGGTCACGTTAGGGTTAACCCTAACCCACTCCATGTGGGGTTATGAATGAATTTGCCACTAAAATCCTAGGCTTTTTTTTTTAGCAAACATTAAACAAAACAATTCATGAAACAACAAAATGGTACTGTACAAAAGTATCAAACCATTGTTTTAATTTAAAACCATTGTAAAATTCTGAACAATAAATGACACCAATACTTTCTAAAATTCACATTACAAAAATACACAATTCAAGTGATCTTTTTTTAGTTAATTTTCTTGTTGATTATTAACAGAAAAGCAGTGATAATTGAAAGATTTACAAAAAAATGATTGAGATTACGTTGCATTTTCACATCACATTCTACACAACATACCTATAAATAGGTAAGTTAAAAAAGGAAAGAAAAACAAGTAAATTAATAAAAAGAATAGGAAAAGTATAGAAGCAGGAGTTTTTCTTTTTATATATAAGACAAAAGTCCTCCAATAAAGAATACAAATAGGCTTTGGGACTTATCCCTCTCAATGTCTCCAAATATATTAGAAACTCTTTCAAAAACAATAATCGTGGAGGATTTTCGAAAAAGGTACATTTGTTTATGTAAAATTTCAAAAATGCAACAAATTATTTATTACATAAGATACCATTTCATCCTTAATTAACAAACCAAACGTATCAGTTTCGAGACCTTATCAGTTTTGCAGGGATTCTTTGTTGCATTCCAACTGGATGCATCATTCCAGAATCCATGCACCACTGAAAAAACAAGTGTTCAATCATTTCTATCTTACATAAATTTGAATCCCCAACATTAAATCTTATTCTTAAAATACTTATTTTGCAGGGTTTATATGATTCACAATTTCAAAGTGCGCCTCTTTACATTTAGGGTTAACAGGAAATGAATCGCTCCTAATTTTTTACACACTTATTTCTTCACATAATCACGGAAATATGTCCTTATTGCAGGTCCTGGGAAACAGTATTGCAAATTAACAATTCCTCAAAAATGTGTTAAAGGAGTAATTCACTTTAAAAAAAACTTTTGCTGATAATTTACTCACCCCCATATCATCCAAGATGTCCACGTCTTTCTTTCTTCAGTCGAAAAGAAATTAAGGTTTTTGATGAAAACATTCCAGGATTTTCTCCATATAATGGACTTCATTGGGAGCCAAACGGTTCAAGGTCCAAAAGATAGTTTCAGTGCAGCTTCAAAGGGCTTTAAACGACTCCAGACGATGAATAAGGGTCTTATCTAGGACCCTTCGAGTCATGACTCGAAAAAAGATTTGTTAATTTTGATGAACGAGTTCGAACAGGAGAGTCACGAACGCTCATCACAGAACAGAGCAAGGCGAGCATTTGTGCTTAAAAAACTTAAACTATGTTTTTTTTTTTTAAATGAGCGATGGTTTCGCTAGATAAGACCCTTATTCATCGTCTGGAGTCGTTTAAAGCCAATTGAAGCTGCACTGAAACTGTCTTTTGGACCTTGAACCGTTTGGCTCCCAATGAAGTCCATTATATGGAGAAAATCCTGGAATGTTTTCATCAAAAACCTTAATTTCTTTTCGACTGAAGAAAGAAAGACGTGGACATCTTGGATGACATGGGGGTGAGTAAATTATCAGCAAAAGTTTTTTTAATGTGAACTACTCCTTTAAGAGCATTTTCTATCACCAAAGCTTACATTTACTATGGTAAAGATCGTGTATATTTTAGGTAATATCACTGAATAATGCAAATGTCCCTTTACTCTTTGGCATTGGAATACTCTAGATAATTTTATCATGCACTTTAAGGAGCAACTTAGATTGTATTTACCACAAAAGCATCTCAATATGTGCACACACAAATGATAATGTTTCCTCATAAAGCCACGCCCCAGTCACGCGGTCAGCTGACAGTGAGATCAGCATAAAGCCTCATCATCATCACACGACCCAGCGCTTCACTGCAGCACAAACACCACCAGCAGATCCAGACCAGTTACAAAACACGACACTGCTGTCCGATAGAAGCGTTCCCGAAGACATCATGCTTCTCACGCTTCTCTTTATCTCCACGGGTAATATATATTTTGGTTTTACTGAGCTCCACATTATTGTGTGTATTATTTCCTGTAAGAAGTGTGTCATAGCTGCAGTTAATGGCGGAGGAAGTGTTTGGTAAACATGTCATGTAACGTTAGGTTACCGAAAGTCGAGCCCGCTTTAATGGAAATGTTATCTTCGAATACACGTCCTAACTTATTATTCTGTTCAAGAAAGCCAGAATAAAGAATCTTATCTAATAATAGCGGTATTAATACTGTGTTCCCGGTTTGTTAATTAGCAAATTGTTCGTGTGCTGACGTGCTGTGCTAACTGGCTAACGTTAAGTTGTTTTTAAACAACACTAGAGCCCAGCCCACTTAACGTTAAGTCTCTTATGGCGTTCCGGTATTCAAAAAAATACTCGACATTATTAATTTCAGCTGACTTATCTGGTATCTGTATTTTATTTATATACGTCTGTGTTTTGCGCAGTCAGATATTTTTTACCGGTTTAAACTCTTGACTAGTGAGTTTTAATTATCTGCCGATTGTTTTGTCTGAAACCGATGTAAATGGGTTTGGTTTATTATAGTCATGAATGTATTTCGTTTCTTGTATTTAAAACGAATAATGTCCGCATAATGACTCATCACTTATATCGTTCGTCTCGTGCATGATCGATTTAAATGATTTAATCACCTTTATCGCTTTTCTTCTGAGCTCTGACAGTCTGGATGTTGTTGACACAGTAAATGAAGCCTGTTTATCAGCGTTGCGTGATGCTGATGTACTCAAGACTGTCTTTTTACCCCAAGTTTTCTTTAATCTGAGATGAGATCTGACCAATTATATGCGTCATCACTTGTATCCAAGCAAGTGTTGCTTGTTCTGTTCTCAGTCCCAGGGATCAGATCTCTGTTGCCACATCCTCTTCTGTGTTCCTCTTTAGGGTTTCTGCTTGCAGTCACAATTTAACTTATTATCTTTTATCTATGTTCTGAAAGCATAGTCGTTCATATGAGTGGTCAAGTCAGAGCTTCTAGCTTGTGAAAAATAATTTATAAAACCCCATGTCTCTTAACCACAGAATGTTCCACTTCTCATTGACCTGCAGTTTTCTCAGTAATTGCACAAGAGGAAGCTGGACATTGGCCAAATAGACCCGAGCATGACTTTTTATAAAAGTTGAGTGTTATGATTTGGTTATGGCATCTCGACTATGTGATTGTATTTGCTCTTAACTTATCACTAGGATCACTTCTGCATTTCAGGTAGTTTATCACATTAAGATGTATATAATTTTTTTAATTTAACATACTTTTTTTTTTTTTTTTTACTCAATCCATATCCAATTTGTACTTTGCTTTTTGCAGTTCACTCCAGTGAAATTTAAAAATGTATTCCATGTATGCGGTCTCCATTAATGAGCTCAAACTGCATGTACGCATTTATAAGAGAATTTGAAAAATGTTGTTTAGAGTAGTTTCCTGTCATTTATTTGGCATGCTACGTCAACTATATATTCCCACAATGAGTCGACTGTTTTCTGTCTAGCAGTGATCTGTGATTAAAGCCTGTTTTCAGGATTTATAAGTGCTGGTAAAACGTAAGTAGGCTACTTTATGGTGTGTAAGGCAAAACACTTTTATAACTTGAATACTACCCAGTTTAAAGGTGGGGTATGTGATTCTCTTTTTTGTCCATTTTTTTTTTTTCAAAATAACTTGAAATCCTATTCCTAACCCACTTACAGCCACTGAGTTAGAAGCACTGAAATGAAAATTAAGTAATTTAATCATCTGTGGAACGGGCAGGACTCGAAAGACTCCAGCCAATCATTTCCAAGACCACCTAGAATCATTGGACAGTAAGTTCGTCAATCAAACAATTGTACCACACCCCCCTCCCCCCAGCGTGCGTGACCCTGTGTGCGCATACTCAAAGCTCGTGACGCATGTGCATCTCGTCAGTAAAGCCGGTTCCATGATTGGTAGTAAATCGTCATGCGCATCTGAGTTTTCGCTCGTGCATGATTGCGTGTCCATGTTCTTCGAATGGGTGGAGTCAGGGCCAGCATTGGAGGAAAGAAGGTAGGGCCATTTGAATTGTATATTTTCAAAATCTGCCGGTCGTTTTGCAAATCACATACCCCACCTTTAACAGCCAGTTCTTAGGCCAGATGTTCATAGGGATGTAATGTGCATGAGTACTTGGACATGATAGCGACGATTGATGATCATTAAAACGATGATTGCTGTGACTTTAAAAAAAATCTATACATTTCTGTACCCAAGGTCTGATTGTTTGGCATTAGCCTGCAGTGATGCCTAGAATTCCTTGCATAGACGGTTAAATCTGCTAAATGTGTGGCACCAATCTGTGGACAATTGCCCACCCCTAGTTTTTTATTGATAATGGTATACTTGGTGCCTTTGGTTTCTTTGTTTAAAAAGTTTAGTCTTTTGGGAATGTTTCCAAGTTTAAGCTTGGAGTACACAGTATTATTTTGCTGTCATTTAAAAAAATAATTCTCTCTCTCTCTTGGGAGAAATTGTGGAAATCGTTGATGCTTGAATGGTCACGACTCTAATTGTGTGCTGAGTCGAGTACCTTACAAACTCCTGATAATTTTTAAACGGTTTAAAAAATTCAGAGAAGTCTGCCCGGTTTTGACCAGTGTAAAGGCAAATCATGTACAACAGTCATATATGCTAGATCAATGAATATTATATAGCCCAGTGATTTCAACCCTACTGTTTTTGTGTACTCGCATACACAAAAATACTTTTCTGGTTGTCATAATATTACAGAAAATACTGGTGTTAGTCATTTGTTGGGTGCACTTGCTGTTTCACATCTGGGTTTTGTCAACTTGTCGTTTGTACAGTCCGCGATAGAGGCTGAGCTGGCGGAAACAGAGACGGGATCACGAGACTGCTCTCTCCTAGTTTTTGTCAGTGCATGTGTCATATGCCAGATGATCTTGCCTACGCATTTTGGACTGGAGTCTGCAGGTTTTTTTGTTTAAATGGTGATTTCAGGAGTGGGAGGAATAATTCTTCAGATCCAAAGCTGCCAGTCTGATTGTGCAACTACAGCTCAGTTTCTTATGATCAGCTCGAAGTGGAAAGAAATCTGCTGTCTCTGGCTTCACATTAGCCTGTTTATTTCCTGATTTGACTGTTCGTGTCATGGAAAGTTTTAAAGGAACTATTAGGCGTTGTACTTGAAATCAGTATTAACTGGCTTTAAGTTCTGGGGACTTTCCAGGCACATGCTGTCAAAATTGTGTCTCCAGATTCCCTCCCACCTCTTTTTTCAAATCCAGTTTCAGTTCTGTGAAGTAGCTTTGCTCTAACATCTTAAACTAGTCTCAATAGCAGTTCAGCTCAGAAAATCTGATAAGTTTGAATAACCGGTTGTAGGTCACCTGGATGTAATGCTACCTGTATACAAAGTTAAAGCAGAAAGTTGTTGAATAGACGCAGCTTCCTTATTCAACGACAACAATACTATTAGAATATAAATCATGTATTTACATGTACCTTTTTTAATTGAATAAATTAAGGGTCATAATTCTTGGCACGCTGATCAGACAAGAAAAATATGGTGCAGAAAGAGGTGCTATTTGATGTTGCATGGGCCGTCACACGTCTGTGTCCACTGTTCTGAACCATCTAATGTTTTCTTGTTAGCTGTGGCGAGTCCCCTGTTGGGTACGGAGCAGTGTGCCCGCGGTCCCCCCTACTGGTGCCAGAATGTCAAGACTGCGTCTCTTTGTGATGCCGTCCAACACTGCCAACAGAATGTGTGGAACAAGCCTCAGATGGTGCGTTGACCTGATTCTCAGAAGCCTTTAGTATGCCAGTGCATAATTCATGAGCACCAAGTGTATAAAACCTTCTTTCTCGCAGAAAACTGTGCCATGTGATCTGTGCAAAGAGGTGTTGATGGTGGTGGAGCAGCTTATGAAGGATAATGCCACAGAGGTATGCAAACATGATGACACAGGAGTGCTGAGTGCTTTTAATGGGGTCAAAGTCTAAATTCTTGTGTTGAATCTAGAGCGAACTCCTGGGATACATGGAGAAGGCCTGTCAGCTGATCCCAGATGAGGGCCTGGCTGCCCAGTGCAAGGAGCTTGTTGACAACTACTTCCCCATTCTAATGGGCATCATCGAAGGAGAGCTGGTGAGCTGAATACTTTCCTTCCCTTTTAACGGAAGTAACAATTTCCCTTTTAGGTTGATTTTGTGATTCGTACATGGTAAGTGTTTAGTAACAGTACTTTCAATACCTCTTTCAAAGACAAGCTACAAACCTATTTGCTCAATCCAGCACAAATTTTACTTCGGTTAATAAAGCCCTTCTGAAGCGAAGCAATGTGTTTGTGTAAGGAAAAATATTCATATTTAAACAGTAAAATTCCATCTTCCGGCCATATGTAAGTTGTGACGTCATACAAATTCTGAGGTGAAATATTTTTTTCCACTCCAGATATGCACTTTTCAAAACGATATATTTATTGTACTATGAAACCCTAACATGACTAAGAAACATAGCCTTTCTAAAAATATAAAGCAAAACATTAAATGTGCAAAAAAAGTAAATGACTAGTATTTCCATGTCGATGAGCAGCAGTATCGTTTAAGCAATTGTTCAAATAGTCTCGCACATACCGATAATTAAATGATAATTTCAGCCATTTTAGTATCTCATTTGAATATTTGATCTACTCTATAGGGTCTGATGTAATAGAGTAATTCTATTCATTACTACTTCATCAGAACGTTGATGTGGCTTTTACAAAACCAACCAAGTTGCTCTAACAATGGAAATCATTGTTCTCATTAACTGCAATAAAAGAACTGGGCAAAAATTGAAACTTAACGCATACATTTTCATGACTCAAACTAACTAAAAGCTTTAGTGTGACTCGACTTTAAATAGCTAACCATCTTAGCAGCACTAGACCAAAGCAGCCTTTGTGTTATGATCACTTCCTTCCTGTTGAGCCTCATCTGTCATTCAACGCATCAGTCACAATCCTCTTTAAAGAACTGAAGGGGGTCAGTGTATTCAGCTGCAGATCCTATTTGTGTGTTTGTTTTACGTCGCTTCTGTTGTCCTTCATCTTGCAGGATGACCCCGGTGTGGTGTGCGCTGCTATGGGCCTGTGTGTGTCCCAGCAGGCAGCTCTGGCTAAAGCTCAACTCATGTCCAACGAGATCCCTCATGTAGAGCTGAACCAGAATGAGCTCAACCCCTTCCTGCTCAACATCCCCCAGCTGCTCTACCCCCAAGAGAAAGTCAAGGAGAGCGCAAAACAGGTTTTAATGGGGATTCTTATGTTGACCTTTATAAATATTATGTAGTGTTGCCATGAATTTGTCATCCTGTATGTTCCCATCTGTGTACAGATGAGTGGAGATGTAGTGTGCAAGGACTGCGTTACGTTCCTCACTGACACTCAGGAGGAGGCCAAAGCCAACGCCTCATTTATCAGCTCTCTGATCGCACAAGTGGAGAAGCAGTGTGAGCTTCTGGGACCTGGCATGTCTGACATGGTGAGAACATGAGCATTGAGTTTGTGTGCTCAACGTAAGGCTGCCATGGTTTGGTGTGTATTGCATGTCTGGTACATATCTTGCTATCTTATCTTTTCTTTTTTTCAACAGTGCAAAGAGTACATCAGCCAGTACGGCCCCTGGTCTTTCAACAGCTCATGTCTATGGTAAGTCATTTAGCATTTTGCATAAAATGTCTTATTTGTGTAGGCATTTCAGTAGTTTCATTCTTCACTGCATAAAATGGAACACTGAGTTATAAAGGGGTCATATGAGGAATAAAATTAATACTTCTCATAGTGTGCTATATAATTTCCAGGACTTTAATCCAACTTCCAATAAATGCCCTTTCACTGGGGACAAAGTAGTTTAAAAATTAAACGCTTTTGTAGATCTCTTGCAGGTGCACAAACATTACAGGGTAACACTTTACAATAGGGTTCATGGCTACAAAAAAAAAAAATGGCTACAAAAAAACCTATTGTTAAATGTTTAAGTTTTGAACTGCCAATCCAATCTGTATGCTTGTAAAGAGGAGATTCTCAGTCAGACATTCAAAGACTTTTTAGAGTTTCCGTAGTTAATGTGGTAAATCAATGCTGATCAAAACATGATGACGCAAAGAAACCAATGTGGCTTGTTCCTCTGAGCCAAACAAGAACAATTGTTGATCGTTTCAACCAATCTCGGGACAGGACTAAGCATCCACTCAACCAATAAACATAGGTTTTGGGCTTTTGCACCACCAATTAGCATCTTTCTTTGGAAATTGTAACTGACACAAAGTGAAAGTAGTTGTGTGTGTGCATGCATATTTGCGTGCATGAAAACAAACCCATAATAACAGATTTGCTTGCACTTTCTGACAAAGCTTAACACAAATTTCAGTGCCTCATCGGTGTAAAGCAGTTTTAAACTTGTTTCTGATTTTTTTTTTTCAAACAAGTCGCTACACGATGTCCCAGTAGAATTGCATCTCGCGGAGAGAACTGACACAGCCAAGAGTTCTGTTTCATATATATAAATACTTTGTGAAAATCATTTGTATTTTTGTTGCACAAGACAATTTTCACAATTTTTTGCACTACTCTACACTACTAAAAATTGTCATTTTTATGACACTGCTTCGGTGTTCTATTATTATAGAACAATGATTCCAATTACTTTCTGAAGTTTTTTGGACATCTACATTGTCAGTAAAAAAAGACACCAGTTTTTTCACTGAAAGCGCCTATAATAACGTTGTAATCAATGGCTATTATTTGCTAAGGGATTGTTACATGGATATTCTAAATTTCCAGAAATTGTCTACAAGTATAACTTGTAATTCTTAAATCTGGTAAATTCCTCTATCCCCAGACAAAATAAATGTAAAAATGGGACTTTAAATGAGCTAGATTGAAAGTTCTCGTGTTTAAAATGATAGATGGCACTGACTGCTTTAATGGGTTTGAAAAACAAAGTACAGGCGAGTCAGGTGCCCTAAACATGTTCCAAGCAGGAAGTAGAGTAAATACTCAGACTACTTTCACTTTTTATTCCTAAACCTCAGAACTAAAATGATTCTGTGGAGCACCTGTGGTGTTTTGAAGGATACTAGTGTTCCAAATGAGCAGCTGAAGGTCGTTTCGAATAGATCCCAGGTCACTTCAATTTTACAGTATAATGCAGAATTTGCAACTAGGCTGATACTGAAACATGAGGGGGATGAAATCTTTTGGGATTGTTTAATAGAAACATCCTCTTTGCATTGTATATTAAAGGCACAAGCAGCAAAAAAGCATCCTGTTTAAAGGGTCAAAGAAAGGGTGGAAAATGGTCGTGAAATTAATTCTGACTGCTGCATAAGTTACTAGCTTTTATAAGTGGACAGCAGGGAGAAAACACTATTAAAATATGACCCTTTAATCTGTAGAGCTCGTTGGAGATGAACAAAGCTGCTTATGTTCCCTTTTCCTGTTAAGACACTGCTTGTCTTCCAGCTTAATCCACATCTCTAATCACTTGTCTTTTTTTTCCCCCCATTCTTTACTCCCACCTTCATATTTTTTTTTCTTTTCTCCTTGTGGTTTTGTTTGCTATGGTCTTCAGGAGCAGGTAGGTTTCTCTAAGCTGCTAGTCTCATTTTAGCTTGTCTTTAATCTGTCCTGTGCTGTTTTCTAATCCAAGCTACCGATGCTAATCTGTGCTGTGTAGAATAGCCACTCACACTCCTAATATAGCCCTAACCTTCAGGGTTTCATGTAGATGTAGTACCAGAGTGATCTTCCATTATCATAAGATTTGTCACCGCAGGGTGATGTGAGATACTGTGGGCATGAGGTAGAGCAGGATCATGGGTAATCTGTTAGTCAGAGGTGTGCACCAATGAATGCTGCATGATGCCATCCTGATGTTGTGTTAGCATATCTGGCAGTGCATGCCTGAGGTTCTGCTCATGTTGACCCATCATGTTACTCAATGAACGTGTCTCTACCATTCCTCCAGCAACCCAAGGATATCTGCGCTCGTGCTGGCTTCTGCCCCGTTAAGATGTCTTCTGTGCGCATGGAGAAGCTGATGCCTGCCAAATCCATCCCTGCGGTCGAGATGTTTCCTGCAACCAAACTTGAAATGCCTGTCCTGACCAAGCCTGCTAAGGTACAAAATAAAGCTTCTGCATTCTTAACCAGAAAGTAGGAAACATTCCCACATGTTAGGATAAAAAAAAATTCTCTTTAATTTTGATAAATGAACTAAAAAGTTTTTGGCAATAAATGTGAGCTCTAAATATTCAAAGCTAATATTCACAGGGAAGCTGTGTAAAAATGTAGGATGTTTTCTTGATGCACACGCATTTGTTTTGACAGAATCTGGTGCGAGTGCGTGACTCCCCTCAGTGTGCCATCTGTGAGTTTGTGATGAAGGAACTTGAGAGCATGATTGAGGATCACACATCTGAGGTATGAAGCCAACATTGACAATGTTATTTTATGAGTTTAAAAAAACATTTTGATTGTATAACAAATCAGTACCAGTAGAATACATGGAAATAAATTAGGCCAGCGAGACACCAATGAGATTGAGGGTTGATTAAGCCAGCAAGACAACATTATCAGCAGCTGGGACTGATGTAATAAGTTCTTCCATTCATTGAAAGCCGATTTTATTAAAGTGTAATGGCATGCTGTTTTTTTCAGGCAATTAGCCAACAATCCGCTGCAAAAAAAAGTCCATCACAGTTGGAGACCAAATTAAAACAGTTACTTATACTGGTTTTTGTTACTTTCATTTATCTACAAAACAATTTGAAGATATTTTTAGTGATACCTGGGGCCTTTACCATGAAGCTCCGTTAAAGGATTGATTTCGAGTTGACAAGCAAATTAACCCAGTCAAGCTTTGTCACAGATGCTGGTCATCAACTTAGTTAACTATGAGCTCAGGATCAATACCAGAGTTTATAAAGTGTGTGCACATGAAAGTGTGATATCAGTAGCAGCAGAAGTTTGCTTTGCTGAGAGCTGATTGGTCCAATTCTGGTTTGACCTCTTACCCAGAACACAACCTGCTTCCAAACAGGTTAGCCGTGGAGCATGTATGGCGTCAAACACTGGTATAAGACTTCATTAGTTTGTCCCAACCCTTGGTTGAAAGTACTATGGTGAAAAACTAATTCATGATAAAGTTTCCTTTTTATGAGGGAGTTTGTCCCTCATTGAAAGTCTACCCAAAACGCATTAGACTTTCATCTTCGAAACACAAGATGAGGTTGCAATAGTAGGGTGACCAACTGTCCTGTTTTCATATAACAATATAACAAATTTCTTTCCATAGAGAGGAGGCATAACCTAATTTAAATGCATTGAAATTAATAAGGTATCTTTGAGTAAACTTCGAGTATCATTTGAGTAGTCCTATCTGTTTTCCGGGCCGAGTGTCCTGTTTTTTGGCAATCAAAATATGGTCACCCTATGCAATAGACTATTTTTGGGTGAGCAATTACAATAGTTGCTTTAAATCTGTGATGCGGGTAGACGATTCGCCTGTTGATACTGACATTTGTTGTGTGTTTTTAGGCAGAGATTGTCCAGGCTGTGGAGAAAGTCTGCGCTATTTTGCCCTCCTCACTCACGGCTCAGTGCAAGGACCTTATTGAGACCTACGGGCAGGCCATCATTGAGCTGCTTCTGCAGGAGGCGGATCCCAAAACACTCTGCTCTTTACTCGCGCTCTGCAATGGAGTCAGCCATGTCCGTAAGTGATGTGTTTTTCAGCATAATGTTTTGTTTCTCTGTTGTATGCTGGGTATTAACATTATGTAAACACTGCCTTGCTCTTGGTTATTTTTCCTGTCTTGCAGCTGTAATGGAAAAGGACCAGTTTGAGGCGGGTGGCTTCTGTGACGTGTGTAAGATGGCCGTGCGTTATGTGGACGGGATCCTGGAGCAGAACGCCACTCAGGCAGAGATTGAGGAGGCCGTGATGAAGGTCTGCAGCTTCCTGCCTGAAGCAGTCCGAGATCAGGTACATCAAACCGTTCGTGTCTCTTACATACACGCCTCACACGTGCAGTACTTTCAACAGAAGAACAAACGATTGATT
Source organism: Chrosomus eos (assembly GCA_036326025.1). Taxonomy (NCBI): domain Eukaryota; kingdom Metazoa; phylum Chordata; class Actinopteri; order Cypriniformes; family Leuciscidae; genus Chrosomus; species Chrosomus eos. The sequence goes on from CM070833.1 coordinate 31,791,641, forward strand.
CAATTTCAGTTCATTTGTCAGCAATTGAGCTGTTGTCTAACTCCATGTAGGGCCCCATGAAATTTGTTTACTTTACCAAGATTCATTTTATACTTTGGATTTTATTTAATTAAACCATTAAAATGGAATCCACAAATACGTCTAATCAACTGCATTCATGAAACTTTAACAATTTAATATATTGTTTACTATAATAGGCCCCTTTAAAATGGACAATGAAAAAAAAAAAAAACATTTCAACTTATGATTTAATGTAAACGATCAAATCCGATTCTGTCTGTGCCTTCCACATCACATAAATCATAGGGCTCTGAACATGCAGTCTACCATTCACTTGTGACATCTGATTTGCTCAAGCTTGTACTTTTTAGTGGATTGAGAATCAGTGTGTGTATTAGGCTTGCTGTGGTAGTGTTACACTGTTTGGCCGTACAGTGATTGCATTACTTGCCCACTTTGGCGACGCCACAACTGTCGTCTTGCTCTTTTATAGAAATTGATATCCATTTAGTTCAATTAGACAATGGACGCTACAATTATAAACTGAAAGCGTCAGCTCCGAGTCACAGCAGGAGTCAGATTTCACTTCTGTTAGGAGAGAGACGACTGAAAAGACGATGGAGGATTTGGTGCGCGACAGATCCTGAGCGTCATTTATAGGCCTATCCACCTTATTCTGCTCTAAACAATGCGCGCCGCCATGACGACGACTCCGGTTGCCTACTTCCGGTTTGCACTGTATTAGCAGTGAGAGAATGAGTTCAGGCTCTATCTATGTGCTGCTGTTGTTGGTTGATTTTACAATTCAAAGAAGATAAAAAAAAAACTTTATAAACTGGGTGCTTTGAGCATAAGATTAAAAGGAGAGAATACCTATGTCCGGTTCGGACCAGCTACATTCAGTGCCAGAGAGTAGACGTTTTTGGTTAGCTGCGCTAAAACTGAAGCATCCAACGAAAAAGGTGTAATACGTTACCAGTATGGATGGGCATTTCAAGCAAAAATAATATTCGAAGATCGCTGGGTATTATTCAATTATTATTCGAAAATAGCACCCCCTCCATCACATCACGCACACATAGCCTACATATTTTTAAATAAATATATATTTTTATTTTATATATATATATATAAAAATATATTTAAAAAAAAACTAAACATAATTTTAATATTTCAATTTCACAATATAATGTTTTTTTTTGTTTTTTTATTTCATCTATGTTGATATGAAAAGGGAACCGCATGAGATGAGTCAGATATGATCATAATGCCCAATATATCGGAAAACATTTGGAATGGCTCAGACATGATTTTGACCACTTATTAAGTTTTGTTTTGTAGAAAGCCTTTCTGTAAAGTGAAATTCGTTTAGTAAAAATTGTATCTTCATTTGTATCAATGTTTTATCCACAAATTGCCTAGAATAATAAATGACATATATAGCGCGTCTTATTAATAAACGAAACTCAGCGTATAAGTTAGGCTACTTGCCTCACATACATGAGAAGTATATAGAAAGCTTGAAATGTGTACTTTTTAAACAAAATAATTAAAAACGAGCAGAAATGGGCTGCTCTCTGCTTATGTAGGTTAATTCGTATGAAGTGTGCATTTCTCAGGTGCGTTCACTACTGCGAAGATGGCGAGTCAGCATCATCAAATTTATCTTTGCAGTCGATACTTACAGATAACACTAGTTAGTAATAAACAATTCAAATGTTTAATGCATAATCATTACTTTTGCCTTTTTTTTTATTGTGACAAGCTAAGCGTGCGTTGTGATGCAGAATAGGCAATATTACGAAAACGCTCATTATGGTTTAGTATTCTCTCCCATATAGTATACATAACTTCCAACCCAACTTCAGTCGTGCACGGGCAGGGGCAGCCCTACTTATTTATTTCACATATTTTCTAATCAGCACATCACTGCGGCGTTCTGAGCAAGCGGCGCAATCTTCATAAAGCTTAGAACCGGAAAAGGACAACCGGATTCCGGTTCAAACCCGCTATGAATCATGGGTAAATTCGCTAACCAGGAAAAAGGTGGATATACAGATAACATGATTTGAATAAGCGCTTGCTTTTTACTTTTGAATTTGCAAATACGATCCCCACTGTGTTATGGCGAGTGTGTGTGTGTGTGTGTGTGTGTGTGTATATACTGGTGTGAATTTATCCCTACGGTGTGTGTGACTGGTCTCCTCTCTGCAGTGTAACCAGCTGATCGAGCAGTACGAGCCTCTGCTGGTGCAGCTGCTGCTCCAGACACTCGACCCGGACTTTGTCTGCATGGTAAGATTTATGCTGCACTCTCAAGAGGAAGTCATGTGATCAAATGATCGGCCCAGACTGAGTTTTTTGTTGTTGTTGTTGGTGGTTCCAGAAGCTGGGAGCATGTCCTGAGGCAGTGCAGAGGCTGCTGGGAATGGAGCAGTGCAGCTGGGGTCCAGCGTACTGGTGTAAGAATGTGCAGACCGCCGCTCGCTGTAATGTGAGTATTGCCTTTCCGGCTCCTGAAGACGCACATTCATGTTTGGAGCATATAATGTTGTCTTCCAAACACAGAAGCTTCATTTACATCACAGCCTGTTGTGTGTGTTTTAGGCCATGGACCACTGCAGGCGTCATGTGTGGAACTGAAGGATGAGAATGTTCCAGAACAATCTTGGGAAACTAAAGGAGTATTGCTGGAGCGCTGCTTTTCTGTTTTGAAATCAATACCTGGGTTTTCTTTTAATAAGTGACATTTGAAATCGATCTGTCACATCTAATTTAACAGCCTTGTTTCAGGGGAAGAAAGCTTTTACTGAAAGGACATGTACACTTTTGAGGGGGCAGGGGTTTGGAGGGAAGTGTAGGTATATGAGAAATATTGGCACTGGAATTCTTTTTTTTTTGTGTTCTTTAAGTTGTACAATCCTTTTAAATATGCACGTAGCATCTGAGAGTTGCAAGAGAAGTTTATATGGAAGTAGATTGTGCCTTGAATGGAAGAGGTGGTCTGAGACTAAATGATTTAGGATGCTCTAATATCCCTGCCTCCCTTTTTAACTGCAAATACACCTGCAAGGCCAGTGATTTAAACTTTTACTTTTAATGGGTGACATTTTGGTCCTAATATAAGTTGATTCTCTAACTTTTGTCATTTTGTGTCTGTTGTTAAATGAGCTGATGGGGAAAGTGATGTTGACGCTCTTCATTTGATCCACTAATCCCTCACTGATTGCTCGGTCACTGCTCCCTAAATGTCCAATTTTATCCTTGTGCTTCACTGTTCAGACTGAGCCTTTGTTTTTAAAAAAAAATAAAATTAAACCTCAAACCCCTTCTCTGTTTTTTTTTCTTTTTAAATGCCTTGAAAGTGATACCATTTCGGTTCAGAAATTTTGTAGAATTTATAAACATTGTAATTTCAAGAAATAACTTAATCTTCCTATGTGAGCATAACTTTTCCAAGTTAGTCTGCTTAAACAAGCCCTTTCTTAAGGTGTGGTCATTTACCATTGCTCACTGATATTTTTTTACTTGAGGTTTAAGTTTGCAGATTTTGTTAGTGTACAAGTTGGTCATGCGAATTCACCATGAAAATCCCCAGAAAGCTACTTGTTTTGAGTGAGCAGTGCTTCAAGAATTTTTACACCACTGACCATAGACATTTTATTTTGACCCTAATTTCTGGTTGAAAGTTTTTGTTAATGTGATCACACCTCAAAAGCAAATTCACATTCAGATCTGCCTCCGTTTGAGTGCAATGTCCACATCTCCACTGATGGATAAACTAAGGCTGCGTGTAATTCCCTCACTAACTTCCTTGTTAACTCAGATGTACATCATTGCATGAGTGCCCACTACTGGCTGAACCCTTGCCATGTGTTTAAATGGGATGCACTGTGACCTTGATCACCTGGAGTTGCAGCTGATTTATATAATGTTCCTTTATAAATTTGTTTAGGCAACATTCTACAGGCATGTTTGTATGCTTGGGCTGTTATATGTAATATTTAAATGACTAAACAAACAAAAACAATACAATGAACTATAACTGTAAGAGAACTCAACTTAAGGTAGCTACAAATATTGTGGTTAAGTGTAAAAACCAATCATACACTAGAGTTGTGGGGATAAATTAAGGGCAATATGCTGTGTCGTTGCATTGTGGTCTATGGATCTGCCCGAAGCATTTCATTGTGACTAAGAAAAAAAAACAAATTACCTTAAAAGTAAATTGACACTCAACATTCTTGAAATCACATCCGTTTCCCTTCATTTTCAATAGTTAGCAGTGTTTCTCAAAACAGTATCTAAGGTTTTAACTAATAGTTTTAGTAATTTAGTATGTTTCAAAAAGATGAAAACAATACACAATATGGCTTTAAAAAATGTGCCAAATAAGGCATAAAATCTTAATATCCTTTTTCAGGTTCACAGCATCTATTCAGTTCACAACAAATTATAAATGTACAAATATTCATACAATTTTATACTTCATGCCAGAGATAGAAGATATGCGATAACTGAGGTAGTGACGTAAGTGGACGCTCTGTAAGGCTGACATTTCAGGCTGAAAAGTATAATTTCCTGATTTTAGGGTTCAGAATAATAAAAAAAAACATCCAGTGTCATTCCATCACTTCCAGCGGTTGATCCGACGCAGCTGCACGTACGCCAGAATCAGACCACACGCTCATAATGCCCATCAGAGCAACCTGATTCTGCCAAAAACCCCAAGTGCTGTGGTCGATCTCCTGATGATCCAGGTACATGTCTCCTGTCATCCTGCCGGTCAGAGAAAGAGAGAGAGTTTCTTAAGTGTGTGGCTGAAAACTAAACCTCACACACTGACCTCTCGTGGCCACTCGGCTCAACAGATTTGATCTTTCTGTTTATTTCCAGTAGGTGGCGCTGTTGAGTTTGAGCGAGTCCTACCTGGTGTAGTTACTGGTGAAGACTTGATCTTTTAGTTCGTTGATGGCAAGTGCCTGAAGAGAGACAGTTTGGTTGGGTTACTGCTGAACTGCAAATTTATATACAGCCTCAAATGTGTCGTAAAATGTTTTATGGTCTTACATTGTATCCATATCGGAAAATACTGGCCCATTTTAGCCAGGACATCCAGCTCAGCATTGAATTCAGGTTCACCAGGAAACCCCCAAACACCTGAGAAAGCAGGACAGGACAATCAGAGCTACGACCCCAAAAAAATCTGTGCATGAAGAGGGTTAGACTCTAGACATGACCTTCATCTCAAAAATTGACATTCACTTCCTATATCTGGAATCTAAGAGCATTCACACCTGGCTCGTTTGAAGACTTTAATTTGGAAACTGGCACATTTTCTCTAATAGTTTGTTTCATTTAGGCATATTGATACAGTAGTGCAACAAAATAATCAGATAATGACACCGTACACCATATTTGTTAGACAACATGTCATATGTTTGACAACAGTTCTTCTAACCATAATTTGAAGTGTGTAGCTTTTCATTTCTTAACCATGTATGAAGAAACATCATGGCCATATTCCAGGATGACAATGTCCAGATTCATCAGGCTCAGATTGAGAAAAAATGGTTGTGAGGAGCATGAAGAATCATTTTCACACATGAATCGTCTCCTCTGTACGGAAGCGTATTGCATTCACTTGAGGAAAAAAATCGACTCTGTTTTTCTGAATTAACGAGTTAATTATCTCAGAATTACGAGATAATTTTTACAGACATTTTTTTTTGCTCTGTGTTTCTGAATTAACGAGTTAATTATCTCCAAATTACGAGATAATTTTTCGTGGAAAAAAGTTTTCGCTCTGTTTTTCTGAATTAATGACTTAATTATCTCAAAATGAGTAACTCATTAATTCAGAAAAAAACAAAAGTGAAAAAATGTTTTCAAGAAAAATGTATCTCATATCTGAGATAATTAACTCGTTAATTCAGAAAAACAGAGCGAAAACTTTTTTCCATGAAAAATGATCTCGTAATTTTGGAGATAAATAACTCGTTAATTCAGAAAAACAGAGTAGATTTTTTTTTCTTCCGTACCTCTGAGTCCAGACCTTAAATTAACTGAAAAGTCTTTGAGATGTGCTGAGGAGACTTTACAGAGCGCTGGATTCTTGTATTGTCAATACAAGATCTTGACCAAAAAATGTATGCACCTCTTAATAGAAAAAAAACATCACAACATGTATATCCATCAAGAAGTGCGTACATTGTTGGTCAAGACCTTGGTGCTGAATGTTGAAAAGCTAACTAAACCAATGAAAATGTGCAACATTGTGAGTCTCTGTAACAATCTAAAGTTCAGAAAACACTCTCTAAGGGGCCATTCACCCAGAACACATTTTTGGAATTAAAATCGTGAGATGCGGGTTTCAGGAACTAAAAAACGAGTGCAATGGTCAACCATGTCCAAATTAGTGCAGTATAATGGAAAATGATGGAAAAACATGCCTTGTGTGTACCTGCCCCTAAGTAAGTATATTCTGTTCCACCAAACTCACCATCATAAAGACAAACGGCAGTGCGATGAGGATGTTAGCCATGGCGAAGGAGCCCACGCTGGCACTGACCAAGAAGGCCAAGCTCACGGCTGACAGACTGACCATGCTCATGGTCAAACAGTAGAGGAAGAACGCCTCCACATCAGGCTTCAGACCTGAACTCATAAAAAAGGGCCGTGTTATTTTAGGAGATGCTATTGCTAATCATGTGTGACACAATAACAATAAGGAATTGACACTCTTTTTCATTTTTCCCACTTTCTTTTGTCAAAATGGATAGTAACAAGAGGACAAAACCTAGTGCTTTCTTGCTGTCTAAATAGGGAGCTGTCTTTTCCGAAATGCAAGAGTCCTATCTGAAATGCTCTATATGTGCAACAACTCTTTCATCACAACTGATAGCATGTTGCTAAGCTAATAACGCAATCTATTAAAAGCAAAACATTTACCATCTACTTTATACAATACTATAAATTTGTCAAATTGTGTTTCTTGCTTCGTTTACCATTTTGGATTTTTGTTGTAATTCATTATGGGATAGTCTTCTTGGAAAAGGATACATGTGCCAGAGAAGGTATCATAGAAGGTAGTGCCAGTACTTACCCATCATGAAGTACGGGATGGCAGAAAAGATGAAGACCGGGAGGATGCGGTTTGGAATGAGGTCAGCAAACACTTTGGACAGGAAGTAGACAGAGGTGCGGTAGAAACCACTGGAGTTCTCATGGCTGAAGATGAGAGGAGCATGTGTTGATGGTCTTCATCTAACAGGTTGGAAAGCTCATGTTTAGAGGTTGACTCACATGAAGAGCACTCTCTCGCTGATGAAGAGCTCCACCGCAGACAGATTGCCAAACACCATGTTGATGACCAGGAAAAAGAAAGCTCCCGTTCTGAAGAGAGAAAAAATAAAAAAAAACATGTCGTCAATATTTACATATTTTCTTCATAACCTCTGCAATTCACTCTGCCATGCTGGGAATCAGCTTCTGGGCCAAATCCTAAATGATTGTGAACCATTCTTTCCCTATTAGTGCTCAGATTTGATTATTTGTGGGCTTGTCCACTCACAGTTTGAGGACGGACCACAGCTTCTCTAAGGGTTCTCTAAGATCCAGGGAGTTGCCTGGCCATGAATTTAAACTTTGAATGTAATGATCTCCGATAGCCTGAATTCGTCATACTCATATTCTAGTCAGAATGTGAGTCTGATACTGCTCCATAGGGCTTTGATTAAGAGGCTTGTCTTAACCGAACCAGGAAAAAAAAAACAATTCTGCACTCAATTGGATAGACCTACAACCAATCAGAGCAACACAGTAAGTGACATATGTTGAGCAACACATAGTTGTCAACAGAACTCAACTGCACGCACTCTGGAAAAAGTATTAAAAAAAATAATGAGTGTTAACGATCTTTGCCGGTGTTGCAAAAATAATTTAAGGATTCGCGGAGTGCTTGCAAACACAAAAAGCATTTTTGAAAGAAATACGCTTGATGACGTGATGATTACGTTATTGGATGGATTATCTGTACATTATCGTATAAAGCCAGCCCTGGCAATTTGATTGGTCCGAACATTTTTTGACTGATCATAATTACTCCTCAATGGATCGAGTCCAGACCGAACTTCCCGACCAAAAAATGTTGTGGGCGGGGTTCAGGCTGGCATCCAGGCTAGATATCCGAGCCACTTTATGATCACTTTCATGATCATGATTGACCTTGTGACATGATGCTCATCATGCTGGGAAATGCATGGATCATCACCAAATTGCTCCTGGATCGTTGGGAGAAGTTGCTCTTGCAGGATGTTTTGTCGATTGGTCTCATGATGCTACACTGTTGGCCCGACACCAGACTCATGGTGGTGTTCACCTTTTTTTCTCTGGACAATCGATTTTTCCAGAAGTCCCAAACAGTCACAAGAGGGCTTCATCAGAGAAAATAACTGCACCAGTCTTCTGCTGTCCAATCCTTGTACTTCCTGCAGAATTTCAGTTTGTCCTTGATGTTTTCTCAGAGAGAAATAGCTTATGTGTTGCCCTTCTTGACACAAGGTCACATTCTTCGCCTCACTGTGCGTTCAGATGCACTCGAAACATCACCCGTTGCCAATATTGAGCAAGCACTGCACTGGTGGTGACATGATTCAGCAGGAGATGGTCCTGGTGCTTACCGGACACTGGGAGATCCTAAAGCCTTCGTCACTGCAGTTAAACCTCTCTCCTTGAAGTTCTTGATGATCCGGTAAATGGTTCTTTCAGGTGCAATATTCTTTGCAGCAATTCCCTTGCATGTGAGGCCATTGATTCAAAACAATGATGGCTGCAAGTCTTTCTTTGAAAGTCACCATTGCTAACACAAGCATTGCTAACACAGGCAATATATATATTCATAATTCACATACTATGAATGCACATTTTCAAAATGATGTCAAAAAGTTAAGTTAGACTCTAATGAACACTATTTTTGAGCCATGGGTTGGTAGCAGGTACTCACCTGTTCTGAAGAGCCTCTGGTAAAGTGTGTGGGATCTGGTAGTATATCAGTCCCACTAAAATACCAAAGAAAATGTTGAGGAACAGTTGGGCGTAGGACGTCTGAGGATTCCTCAAGATGTTTCTTAAAGTGCGGCCACTCACCAAAAGGAGCTGCAACATACACATATGCTCACTACAAATGTACAGAGTTTCACCTTTAATTCTATTGTTACTAGGGATGCACTGATATGAACATTTTAACCATAGGCCTACGATAATTCTTGAAAAGCTAATAGCTAAAAGCTAATCCATTGTTTTATTAGCTTAAAAATATCAGACACGTTTCCTTTTCTAGGAAATAATGATTCAATGATGCAAACAGACTACAATTCTGCTGTGAAGCAGCTCTAAAAAGAAAATAGTAAACTGTCATTATTCAGTTGAAATCAGTGCAGTGTTGATTCAGTTTAGTTCAATAACTGTGTAAAGTTCATCAATTATGGAAGGTCATCTATTGTTGGTTATATACCTGATGAGTCAAAATAGGTAAAGCTAACCAGTTGCTTCTACGTACCTGGTAATGGAAAGGTGTGGCGTAACCGACCCGGTCACCTTTAGTGACCTCAGGGTCAAGCCCATCTGACATCTGACTGAGTTGTTCTTTCACTTTGATGAAATGAGTGGACTGTCTGTAAATTACTGCCAGAGGGTTCTCATTTTCCACAGTCTCCTCACTGCTGCTGCACGTTTCTATAAACACCACAAACACAGATGCTTAGCTGATAAATATAAAAAATCATATTTTAGAGTTACCACCACGACTAAAAACATAGAAATGTCCATGTGAAGTACCAAGAATTACAACCAGTAGTGACCAAAATTATTGGGGATATGCGTGTTTATTAATGATCATACAAATTCAATTAAACCATCAAAATATGAGGAAAACATTTTATATATATCCATTAATCCACAGACGACTGGTTTTGGGCATTTTACTGTGTGATAAAGCAGCACAGCACAATGGTTCATTTGTTCTCCAAATCAGAAATGGATTAATATTAAGTCTGATAATAAACGTAATAATATACGTTCAGATTCATCAATCAGAGTGAATTCAGTCCGATTGAAACAAAAGTTAAAAAAAGGTTATTGTATACATCTCTTGAGTTCTTTGATTATTAAATTCCTGTCAGTAATTATTCCTCGTCTCCTCGTGCTTCCTGCCTACACCAACCGTGACAGAATAACCGACCTGAAAAAAAAAAAAAGACAAGATGGATTTGGCTGGCCATGACCTGACGAATTACCTCATCAGGATCCTGATAGAGAAAGGTCTCCACATCACCATCACCTCAGTGATGCCTCCAGCCATCTTCGCCACGCCGTCCATCCACATCCATGCAGAGCCTGAGCCCGTCGCCTGCCCGCCAGAGCCTGAGCCCGTCGCCTGCCCGCCAGAGCCTGAGCCCGTCGCCTGACCGCCAGAGCCTGAGTCCAGCCCCAAGCTCCCTGAAATGCTGGTTCCGTCCAGTTCCGAGTCCCATGATGTGCTGGCCCCGTCCAGTTCCGAGTCCCCTGATGTGCTGGCCCCGTCCAGTTCCGAGTCCCATGATGTGCCCGACGTCCCTGTGTGCCAGAGCTGACCCCGCGCCGAGCCCGTTGACCCAGCGCCAGAGCCCGTTGACCCAGCGCCAGAGCCCGTTGACCCAGACCCAGAGCCCGTTGACCCAGCGCCCGTTGATGTCAAGTCTGTTCCCGTTCCTGAATCTGTCCTTCTCCCCAAGAAAATTTTGGGGGGGGGGCTATACGCCTTCGCCGTGGCCGGCCAAAGATCCAGGAGGCCCGGAAAAATAACACCGCCGTGGCCACCCGAAGGGTCCTCACCGCCATGGCCACCCGAAGGGTCCTCACCGCCATGGCCACCCGAAGGGTCCTCACCGCCGTGGCCACCCGAAGGGTCCTCACCGCCGTGGCCACCCGAAGGGTCTTCACCACCGTGGCCACCTGAAGGGTCTTCACCACCGTGGCCACCCGAAGGGTCTTCACCACCGTGGCCACCTGAAGGGTCTTCACCGCCATGGCCACCCGAAGGGTCCTCACGCCATGGCCACCGAAGGGTCCTCACCGCCATGGCCACCCGAAGGGTCCTCACGCGTGGCACCCGAAGGGTCCTCACCGCCGTGGCCACCTGAAGGGTCTTCACCACCGTGGCCACCCGAAGGGTCTTCACCACCGTGGCCACCTGAAGGGTCCTCACCGCCGTGGCCACCCGAAGGGTCTTCACACGTGGCCACCCGAAGGGTCTTCACCACCGTGGCCACCTGAAGGGTCCTCACCGCCGTGGCCACCCGAAGGGTCTTCACCACCGTGGCCACCCGAAGGGTCTTCACCACCGTGGCCACCCGAAGGGTCTTCACCACCGTGGCCACCTGAATGGTCTTCACCGCCATGGCCACCCGAAGGGTCCTCACCGCCGTGGCCACCCGAAGGGTCTTCACCACCGTGGCCATCTGAAGGGTCTACACCACCGTGGCCACCTGAAGAGTTCTCACCGCCCTGGACGCCCGAGGGTCCCACAGCTCCACCATGGCCACGCCCACAGCCTGCTCCGCCCTGGTCCCCTGACCAGCCTGCTCCGCCTGGACCGTCCTGGAGTCCAGGATGCCCACCCTCCACCCCGTTGGATGTTATACGCGCGAGGACGTGCCTTCGGGGAGGGGGGAGGTACTGTCACGATTCAATGTGTTTAGTTCTGTTTTGTGACCTTTGTTTCTTAGTTTTCCCCGTCTCTGTGTTTTGGTTTAGTCCTGTGTCTCAGTTTTCCCGCTCCTCGTTTGTGTTTAGTTCCTCCACCTGTGTCTAGTTAATTTGCCCCAGCTGTGTCTCTTTCCCATGATCTGTTCCCTGTGTATTTAAACCCAGTGTTCTCCTTCAGTCCTTGTCGGTTATTGTATATGTTGCGTTTTGATTACGCAATTTACGTTCTTTGATTATTAAATTCCTGTCAGTAATTATTCCTCGTCTCCTCGTGCTTCCTGCCTACACCAACCGTGACACACGTGATCATTCACAAATCATTCTACTATACTGATTTGGTGTTCAAGAAACATTTCTTATTGTTGTCTACATAAAAAGTATAAAAGAACAGCATTTATTTGTGTAACATTATAATCGTCTTTACTGTCAGATTGGATCTATTTAATCTGTCCACTCCTTGCGGAATAATTTCATTTTTTTTAAAACCACAACAGCACCTGATTTATTGTTGTGAATTCGAGGAAGGACAGTTCCATTTATGACATCCAGGAAGAAGTCTGCCGGGTTGTTGAATGGCTCACACTTGTAGCCTATGACACAGCGACACAAGTTTGAGAATCATAGTACACATTCAATGATGTAATTAGTGAATCACAGCTCATTTGCTTTTGAATTTTTGGATTATCATCAGTATGTCAGTACCCAAGTCCTCAAAGTAGCTAATGGCTGTGTCGGCGGCCCCTGCGTAGATGATTTCTCCTTTATTCATGAGGGTGAGGTGGTCAAACTGGCTGAAGATGGAGTAGCGTGGCTGGTGAATGGAGAAGATGACGGTCTTACCCTTTCTGGAGAGCCTGAGTAACACAACAACAAGTGTAACAACCAGTAGTAGTTTTTTTAAAGGCCACCTATTATGGAATTTTGAAAATTACCTTTCATGTAGTGTGTAACATAGATCTAAGTGAACAGCTAAGGTTTACACTCAGGGTACATTACGGCATGTTTTCTATGTATGACGTTCTATGTAATATGATTCAAAATTTCCACGTTTATAACGAACAACGCGTTATGGTTATAGTGTTATTGTGTTACAAACGGTGAACGCACAGAACAGAGGGGCGGAGTCAGCAAAGCTCATTATCATTTAAAGGCACATGCACTTAAACAGCGTGCTGACAACAGAGCTGTTTTTGACCAGGTAAAATAAGTGTTTTCTTACAAAAAAGAGAATTTTTAATTAAAGTATATTACAAACTTTAATTTAGACCTAAAGAATCATATTAGCTTGTACAAAAATGGCATTATATGACCCCTTTAAGGTGTTTATTCCTCCTCAATTAGGAGTCACAAAAGCCTGATGTATCAAATATGATACTCAACAAAAACATATATTTTTTATTGATTTTGTCTAAAGGTTCAATAAACTGATCTATTTAAAATAAAATATTTTTTTGGACAATTATTTATATGTCAGGTTTTATAGGTTGAAAGGAAGAGTTGACACAAAAATGAAAATTTCCTGATTATCTACTAACCCCAAGGACATCCATGATGATGCACGTTTTCTGAAAATGACTGATGGTTTTACAAAAATAACGACTTTATTCAACTATTCATTTCCTTCTCTGTTGGCCTTGAGATAGTTCACGTAGTGTAACAGCGTAGTGGAGGAGTGATCCAGCTTTCAGATTTAATAAAAAATATCTTAATTTGTTTTCCGAAGATGAAAGAAAGTCTTACGGGGTTGGAACAACATGAGGGTGAGTAATTACTGACAGAATTTTCATTTTGGGGTGAACTATCCCTTTAACAGATTTTGAACTGTTAAAATGGTCTACACTACATTGGGCACCATTCACTTGCATTACATGGAGAAAAATCCTGTAATGTTTGCCTCCGAAACCTTAATTTCCCTTCAGTTGAGAAAAGAAAAGTTATATACATCTTGGATGGCATTAAGGTGATTAAATAAGCAAATAAAAAAAAACATTTTTGGGTAAACTATTGTTTTAAGCTGGGTGTTTTTTTTTGTTTGTTTTTTAATGCCTCACTTGGACCTAGTACACTGTGTTTACAGCAGAGGAATAGGTATATTTGATAAGAGCGTGTGGTACTTCTGCAGTAGTTCCATGATGGAGTTGGCAGTGTTGGCGTCCAGGCCTGTGGTGGGCTCATCCAGGTACAGGAGAGAGGGGGAGGTGATGAGCTCCATACCGATGCTGCACCTCTTCTTCTCTCCACCAGAAACACCACGCAAAAACATCGTCCCAATCTGAGACGAAACAAGCCCATGTAAAGGACACACAGTATATTCTGACATAGCGCCCAATCGTGTCGTTAGAAATAGTTTTTGTGTGACTGAAGCACATGTGACCTTGGCTGAAGTCCATTACCTTAGTGTCAGCGCAGTCTTTGAGGCCGAGCTCCTGGATGACGGAATCGACCCTCATCTCTTTGTCGGATGAGGAATACTCCTTTCGTGACAAACGGAGATTGGCAGAGAAGGCCAAGTTCTCTCTTACGGTCAGAGTACCCATCAGAATGTTATTCTGAAAGACAAACAAAAGGATTTGTAGGATTTCATCATATTTGCTACCAATTATCCAGCAATTCTTATACAAATCATACTGTAAAATAAAAAAATATTTTATACACTACCGTTCAAAAGTTTTTGTTTATTTTAAAGAAATAAATACTTTTATTCAGCAAGGACACATTAAATTTATCAAAACTCACAGACATTTATATTGTCACAAAATATTTCTTTGTTAAAATGCTGTTCTTTTAAACGTTCTTTTCATCAAAGAATCCTGTAAAATGTATCATAATTTCCACAAAAGTATTAAGCAGTACAACTGTTTTCAAAATTGATAATAATAATAATAAATGTTTCTTGAGCAGCAAATGAGATTATTAGAATGATTTCTGAAGGATAAAGTGACACTGAAGACTGAAAATTCAGCTTTGATAACAGGAATACATTTCCTTTTAAAATAAAAAAAATGGTTATTTTAAATGTAAAACTATTTCACAATATCACTGTTTTTACTGTATTTGTTTCTTATTTTATTGTATGTGTAGGAGTCAAATATAAATTATAGAATTAAACGGAAAAACTGGATTTTAAGTCTACCTGACTTCCTACAAATTTCAAAATAAATTAAGTAATATTTATTACAGAAACTGAATTATTCACAACAAAATAAAAATAAAGAAGTAAGGTTGAGAACAAACAAAAGAAATATATATATATATATATATATATATATATATATATATATATATATATATATATATATATATATATATATATATATATATATATATATAATGTATAATTGTGCATGCCTGCTGTATAATGAAAATAAAAATAATAGGGTACAGTACAGTCAAGTGGAAACTTCACATAATAACTATGTTTAATTTACACATTAATCTTTGATTTTATAATTATTATATTATATAATTACCATTTCTCAATTTTCCACAAATTCCTTCCACCTTTTCGACTACAGACCATTTTTGCTTTTTTAATTCTAAAGAAAAGGTAAGGAATTCCATCGAATTTATTTTTAAATTACAATTGCTCTCCAGTCCTCTATAGCGGGTGAAGTAGATCGAAGCCATTTACCAGTAAGAGTCTTTATATCTGCAACCAGAAATATTCTCCATAGGCATGTATAAATCCAGATTTCTCAAATATAGGACACACAACTGGAATGGAATTTTGATGTTTAAAATAGCCTCTAATGTCCTGTGTAAATATTTCCAAAATAAAAGAATGACTGGACACGCCCAGAATATATGGTAATGAGTTGCTACTTTACTGTATTTTTGATCAGATTGGGGAGCATTCGACCTCTTTCAAAAACATAAATAAAAATCTTACTGACCCTAAACATTTGGACAGTAATGTATACATCAATGCTTCAGTAATGTGTCTTTTGAAGAACTAATTAAATTGATTTAAAGGGGACATCAAGGTGCGTCTAAAAGTTGCAACCTCTTCATGAGTCTCTTTATAAGGCTGCACTCCGCTACGGGTTATTTCTCAGATTTTGGATGATTGAGATTTGCGTGTTTTGCAATTGCTGGAGTCTCCGAAGCTTGTGTATAGGATCGGTGTCTTCGGGGGCGGGGAGCAGCTGCTCATTTGCATTTAAAGGGACACACCCAAAAAGGGGCAAATTTGACAAGCTTTAATAAATGATCTGGGCTGGGGTATTTTGAGCTGAAGTTTCACAGACACATTCTGGGGACACCATAGATTTATATTACATCTTGTGAAAAGGGGCATAATGTCACCTTTAAAATATTTAGAAAGCCACAGAGAGTTTTGTCTCCTCACCTGAACTACATATGCAGAGCAGAGCCTGAGGTCAGAGGTCACGATGGCGTTGTCAACTAGAACTTGACCTGATTTTAAGCCTTTAGGATCTTTCCGTCCTGCAATCACATCCAGAAGCCTGAAGAGAGACACACTGAAATTAATAGCATGAAACTCACTGTGCAGTGACTAAAAAAACCTAATTTTTTTTGTAAAATATTTTATATATAAACCTGTGTGATAGTTTTCCTTAAAATGAATCTCACTTATTTTGATATTTTGTCTAATGCAATGAGATTCAGATATTTTTAGCATCCAAACACTATTAAAAAGAACCAACAGAAATAAATGAACATGCGCTTACGATGTCTTTCCACTTCCAGTAGGACCCATTATAGCATTCATTCCGGGCTTTATGATACCACTGCAACAGATTGAAAACAACAAATGAAGGCATCACTTTTTGAACTGCTTTTAACTAGACAAGGAGTTATTTGGATTGAGAACAGCTGTGAAATGTATATCACTGTTTCTTCTTCATACACTGCTGATATTAACTACAAAAACAAGTAATGGTGGTTGGCCAACATGAGTTTTTTGGTATCTAGAGAACAAGGTGGCTGATTTTGATGCAGACATTATTTTTATTACAAAGTGAAATAACTCATTTTAATATATTTGAAAATGTAATTTATTCCTTTGATGGGAAAACTGAATTTTCCACATTATTGCTGCAGTCTTCAGTGTCACATGATCCTTCAGAAATCATTCTAATATGATTAGGGCAGGCAAGGCCTAATGGTTAGAGAGTCCGACTGGTAACCCAAAGGTTGTGGGTTCGATTCTCAATACCCTCAGGAAAGACCGATCACTCACCAGGCGCCACAGCAAAAATGGCTGCCCACTGCTCCGGTCGTGTGTGTGTGTGTGTGTGTGTGTGTGTGTGTGTGGTGCACGACTCCTAATGTGTGTGCACTAATTTGAATGGGTTAAATGCAGAGGACAAATTCCGAGTACGGGTTATTGACTTGGCCTTCATGTAAAAAAAAAAAATCATTTGAAAAAGATTATAAAAATCATATATAGATTATAAAAAGATTTGGTGCTCAAGAAACACTTATAAACATTATCAATGTTGAAAAAGGTTTTTTGATGCTTAATATTGTCATGGAAACTATGAGACACTGCAATTCAAAAGTAATATTTAAAAGAAAAATAAATGAATAAAAACGAAAAAAATAATACCTTTTTCTCCCGGCAAGGATACATTAAATTGATCAAAAGAGACAACACAAGTTACAAAAGATTTCTGTCAAATAAATGCTGATCTTTTAACATGCATAGAGGTCACTACTGGACAGCTATTAAAAAATCATTTTCTTGAATTTGCACAGGTTTTGATAGCATAGTTGCACATCAAACTCTACAGTGGATCCTGGTGCATCATCCTATACATTGCCACCAGGATGCAAGCCGTTGTTTATCCCCCTTCAAACAATGGTCAGTCAGAAAAACCAAGTTGCGCAGGAATATCCACCCATTCCTTCAATCCTAGGAGACTCTTGCAGGTAAAAAAAAATATTGTAGCATCAAGCAATATGAGTCATATCACAGTTAAATTTTCCAAGTATTGATTTTAGATTGGGAGAACATTCTGATTAATCATCTGTCCACTATTGTGGACCTCATGCATCAATGGCTATATTTCAGCTACAATTCATACTTATACTGTAAATGTTGTTTTTGAAAAAATAATTGTTTTTAAATAAATGTTTTTGTATTATTACAATGTAATTTTTGACTTTTAAAGTAATGCATTACTTTACGTAATCAGATTACTTTGATGAAATGAGTAATGCACGTTACTTGTAATGCATTACTTTAATTGTTAGATCAAAAAGTAATTGTTTACGTAATGCACGTTACTTGTAATGCGTTTCTTTACTCGTAACATCAAAAAGTAATTTGATTGCTAGAAAACACATGATCGCTAGGTTTTCTCAGATGAGGGCTTTGTTAGAAATGTGTCCATCTTGAACATAATCAGAATTATCAGCTAATAAGGGTAAATTTACTATGGTACACTGGCGGGATCATCTGAGTGGTTTCCACAGTTGCACCTTGACACGCTGTAGATATTTCTGATGGAATCACGTCCTCATGTTCTGATATCAAAGATACACGAAGTTCAACTTGTATGAAGTTCAATTGCCTTTGCAAAACTTCGCATTTATATATTTTTTATATATTTTATAGTTTTCACATGATTTTAAATAATGTTATTATGTTTGTTAAATACACACATTATTGCTGTTATTATTGTATTACGTTTAATACAGTATCTCCTCAGTTTAAACTATAAACGGATGCTGACCGCTAAAGTAGACATCTGAAAATCTCTTTAAAAAATAGGTAACACTTTATTTGAAGGGGTGTGCATAAGACTGACATGACACTGTCATAAACATGACATAACACCTGTCATGAACATGAAGGAGTCTTTATGAATGTTTATGACTGTTGTCATTAAGTGTCATTCGGTAAATTATGACACTTTTAATGCAAAGTTGACATTGTTTAAAATGTCTTTGTTATGACAACTTGACATTAACAAAGACAAAAAATGTCTTTGTTATGACAACTTGACATTACCCAAGACAAAAATGTCTTGATTATGACAACTTGACATTAACAAAGACGGAAATGTCTTTGTTATGACAACTTAATATTAACCAAGAAATCATAACCTGTCAACCTGTCACAAATATGTCATAACAGGTCTAATTATCAAACTTCAAGCATTTTGCAGTGTAATAACCCTTAATGACATCTTTATAACTAGTACAATGTGTTCCACTTTACTTGAGGACAAGTAAAATATTCATGACACAGTTATAATGGTGTCATGACGGCCAAAGTTGTCACAGGTTGACAGGTTATGATTTCTCGGTTAATGTCAAGTTGTCATAACAAAGACATTTCCGTCTTTGTTAATTTCAAGTTGTCATAATCAAGACATTTTTGTCTTGGGTAATGTCAAGTTGTCATAACAAAGACATTTTAAACAATGTCAACCTTGCATTGAAAGTGTCATAATTTACCGAATGACACTTAATGACAACAGTCATAAACATTCATAAAGACTCCTTCATGTTTATGACAGGTGTTATGTCATGTTTATGACAGTGTCATGTCAGTCTTATGCACACCCCTTCAAATAAAGTGTTACCAAAAAGGATGTGTAAAAAAAAAAAGTCATATCTTGTTTTTCATGCCGAAGTGTAATAAAAATACATAGGAAGAAAAATCCTGACTGAGGTTAACATAATTCATGCATGAAAGGGTTCAACTTTCCATTCATCACTCATGTCTCATGGTTTCCACAAAAATATTAAGCAGCAAAACTTACACTGATAAGAATAAGAAACATCATTAATAATTGAACACCAATAATAACTGATATTAATTGAGCACCAAATCAGCATATTAGAATGATTTCTGAAATATCATGTCACATTGAAGACTGGAGTAATGATGCTGAAAATTCAGCTTTGTCATCACAGGAATTAATTACATTTTATAAATATATTAAAATGGAATATTTTAAATTGTAATGATATTTCACAATCTTACTGTTTTAACTGTGTTTGATCAAATAAATGCAGTCTTGGTGAGAACAGAAGAGACTTCATTCAACAACATAATACAATATTTAATGAGTCCAAACTTTTGACCAGTATTGTAAAACTTACCAGTGAAAAGTTTGAATTCATATTTGTCATTACCTACAGGTTTATGCTTACACTCTTGGGCAAAAAAATAAATAAATTAAAAATGGGCTAAGCAAAACATTTTTAGTGGCCTTTTAATTTATAATTTTTATAATTAATTTCATAAATCACTGGTCAGGAAATTAGAAGGAATTGCACAAATACTGTAGATAAAGTAACTTAGCACAGAATAGCCTTCCTCAACTTGCAGACTGGTTTTTACAGGAAGAGCCAGTGTTGTTCCACTCAATGTTAAGGGTTTCAAACAGTTACTGTAAATGAAAAATGTCTCCCAGTTCATTTGAGTTTAATGTGAGACCAAATATTTACTATAGGGTTCAAATCTGGACTCTGACCAGGCCAAAACATGAGCCTGATGGACTCGTTCTCAAGCCACTTCTCGGTTGTCTTTGCAATTTAGGCAGGAGCATTGTCTTGTTAATAAAAATAACTTCTAATCACAACTTTTAATTTGTAGGAAGCAAGCCATTCTGCAATATTCTTCTGTACTCCGAAGCATTAAATGACTTCACAGTAAAGTAGCTCATCAATACAAGCAGCTAACAATGACACTCTCCCTCCACGCTTAACTTTGGTAGAGATACATGTATTATATTTCTCACCAGAATTTCGATACCGCTCTGATGTGTTTGTTTCACTGTGATTCTTCGCTCCACACACAACTTCCTATATTCTGCCAAAAACTTAATTCTGCCTTTGATGTTATTCTGATACAACAATGGCTTTTTAAGTAGTGCATTTGCTTGAATTTCCTGACCAATCATTTGTGGTTGCAACAATTAAAGCTCAGAGTTTAGCCATTTTGGGCTTGGCCCATATTTTTGCCCTGGAGTGTAGATGCTTAAAGAACCAGTAGGTGTGCCCAAACTTTTGACTAGCATAACATGTCATTACCTGACATCTTTGAGGATGTCCTTTACAACCCACTGCCTACTAAACATTCCTAATCGTTCTTTGACACAGTAACGGATTTGATGGAAGGTGACAGTGGGGCCTGAAGTCTGGGAACATGGCATCGACTTCTCTTTGTCTATCGACAACAGCTGCTCGTTCACAACCACCTCATCCAGCATGATGCCTTCTTCTGTCTGCAGGAGATACGGGAGGATTTCAATAAACAACCTGAAGTAGGCTACATTTCATTTGTACCGCTGACAACATGTAAAGTGCATAAATAAATACAAGCCAAAGTCACACAAAAGTCATAATTTTGTCATTACAGATTGTAACTGTTACCTCTTCTTGAAAAATTAAGTTTAAGGATGTTGTATGTTTGATTTTTGAACCACCTTTTGGAAGATTTCTGACATTTTATCAAAACGATACTCAAAGACTTGATGAGGCCAATATGGCCATAGCTTATAAACGTGAAAGAAAAAATCTGTGCATCTTGAGACAAAATGTCAGTGCAAGTTTTCCATGCGTTTTAGTCTGGGAGTCGGACTAAGCTTCAGCCTTGTCTGTGAAAACGGGGAGTAATGTTTTAAGTTTAGACAACCAACTCTAACAGCACATTCATTAAATCCATTGTTACGACTTACTGATGCTGCGCTTAGTGCGCTGTTGTTATCCCACAAAAATGATGTCACTTCCTGGAGTGTAACCTGGCTTTTGTTACAGCTTTGCACTGCAGTAAAGATTAGGGTTGATAGCCGAAAAGCGGTTCTTATTTAGGACGAGTTTCATTGTTTAGTACGAAACATCGTGTTTACTAAAATAGTATGGGGCAGAATCACCGCTGCTGAACTTACAAAGTGAAATCAAATAGCGTGTGTGAGAAACACACAGCGCGAATCATACAGCGCCCGATTCCCGAACGAATGAATATGAGCCGGTTCTTAAGTAGCAAATCGTAAAGATGCATCGCAGTCAGTTTATTCTGACTCCCGAACAAAAGACTTAAGAGCTGGTTAATTTTAATAACTCAAAAAACATTCTGCATTCGTTATTGGCAGAACTTAACTTCCTGGTTTACTCAGTTCCAAACGACATACCAGAAATTAATAGCAACTGTGAAAAACAGGCACATCTGCTTGACTGATTTTAGGTTGTCTTCACTTTTCTGACAAGACAACATTGTCGTTATTTGCTTTCAAATGTACAAGGACAAACTGTAGGCTCATATCAGTGAATTTCGAGAGGGTATGCATATATGCGACTTTAAACAAACCATGCAGGAATAACAATCGATCACGTTTAGCACGTGTTCCGTGTCCCATTAAATCGCAGGCGAAATCGTCAACATACAATTTGTTACTACGTCTCGGGTTCAGAAAACGCGCCTGACTTGTGTAATTGATCATTATTCTGTTAATGAAATAATGCTAATGCTTCTCTCACTGTTCTTGGTAAACCTATCGTTATAAGAAATTCAACTAGTTTAATTCTCAAATCGTGAAGAGCAAAGTAGCCTACACTGCAAGTAGAACTTCAGAATCGCCCCGTTTTTTTTCTTTACTTCAGTTCAGTCACTAAGTACACTACTCTTTCAGTTGGTCGTTTTTTTTTTTAATCCATAAAAAGAATAATAAGATATATGTTTACATACCATGTCTTCGAGAAAATGTGCTCCGGTGCCGTGGTGGGTTTATTTAGTCTGCCGGTGGTCCTGCCTTTGGTCAGTTTGTGGTTATGGGTGGGTGGGCTTTAACTCACACCTCCAAGACATCACAAAGTCGAAACAAACAGCTGATTAATGTATCTCTCCATATCTGCATTCTGCACATCAACGTACAACATTACAACCACACACAACTGCTGCAGCCTGCAGGATATACAGAGGAATGAACAGTTTGTCTGCCTGTTGAGAGTTTTGAAGTTCACCCAAAAATGAAAATTCTGACATCCTCAAATTGTTCCAATCCTGTATAAATGTCTTTGCTCTGCTGAACACAAAGGAAGATATTTTGAAGAATGTTTGTTACCAAACAGTTGTGGGGCAACAATGATTCCATAGTATTTTTTTCCATTGTAACTGTGCTTTTCCCTTTGAACTATCCCTTTACATTAGTTTCCTAATGCAAAAGGCAAATAAGTGAGGTCGGACAGAGTTGAGACTTACAGTCTATAGATGAGGAGTGTGAAATTTCAGGATAGTAGGCTACTGTTTTCTATTTGAATTGTCTCAATATTTAAATACGCTAATCCTTAAATCACAAAGGAATGGAAAATGTTAATGTTTCTTATAACTGAAAAACTATTATAATCCCCAATCTTTCTTAATTTTAACAAATGTATTGGTAAAACTTTACAATGGGCTCTATGCACGGCGGTATTTCCGGTGAAGGTCTGAGGATGCTCGATAACTTCCGCCGATCGTAGAGTCCAATGCAATACCAAGAATTTATATTGAATTTTATACTCCATGGTTATACTAAAGAAACGTTAGTCACAAAAACAGACAAAACAGACACCCCTCGTTGTGTTTATGCTTCTTTTTAAAACATAACTATATATAAAATTACATATGAAAGTTTCGTTTCAAAGACGGGAGGACAGTACATTTTGAAGACTCTGCCATAATCCCGTTTTCCTCAGTTCTCCTCCGCTTTAATCTCCCCAACCGGAAACGGAAGGGCATCCTTGCATCAAATGCGGAACTTATGCGTGCATATAGCCTATTAGGTTCCGTATCGATTCGGTTTACTCGTATTGCGTCGCTAGACGCGATGGGGAAAAAAGTTTTTATTAAATAACGCAGTGAAACTGCACGAGCCAGCAGTGCCATAGACAGTAAAAGAAATGGACACAGCGACCCCAATGATTTCAACGGAGAAGACTTGAAGCCCGATTATTGCACTTCCTGTCTGATGGCTGAGCAACTGCGCAGGCTCAAACTGAGCGTGACGACAGTTTGACAGTTGTAAATCTTCTAGTAGCGGTGGCAAGACAAATCTGAATCACCTAATTCCTCAAAAACGTTGTTGAAATATTTTGTCCCATTGCTTTTATGGACTCTCTATCTATTGGCTTCTCCCTTGACTTTATGCCTCTATGTCCCCCCGATTGCCTCATAGACAGTAAAAGATTGCATGCAGTAATGTCTCTATTGTGCGCCAGAAAGTCGCGTGGTTATGAAGCAATCGTTAGCCTATTTTTTACAAAAACGGCTTCTACGGGGCCATAACGTAAGATACAAAGTAATGGAGCATTTTATACATTGTCGTGTTTCTTTAGAAATAAATAATGGACAAATGAAGTCTTTGGACGCCTCAGATGTAAAGTTATTCGCTGTCAAAGTGACGCCAAAATGAATGGGAGTAGGGGTGCTCCGATCAGGATTTTTGGGGCCGATCACCGATCTCCGATACTGGAAGCTGTATCACCCGATACCGATACCGATCACCGATCACAGGGTCTATTTGAAGACTTCTATTTATCATATATCATTAATTATTAAATTATATTTAACAACAATGTACATTAAGTATTACATGTAAGAGAAGACAATGTATCATGAATTGACACCTGTGTATTTATTTGCAAGCAACATGTCCAGCATATTAACTTAGCAGCCTGTGCTTGGTTATTGAGAGCAGCTTAGGGCTTGACAAATACAACTTTCCTGTAGAATATAAAATAAATAAAAGACAGAACATCTGAGTCTTTAAATTTAGCTTTAGACTACTTTAAACTAAAAACTACAACAAAAAAGGCTATAGCCAAAATAATGTTTTGAGTCAGTCAGCCATCAGTTTTTCTAATACACTTAAGGCCACAGGTAGTAAAGTGCACAGCAACAAAAACGTACTCGGTTACTAACGTAACCTCGGTTCTCTCTAGAGAGGGAACGAGTACTGCGTAATAGCTTACGCTATGGGGAAAACTCTTTTCATCGAGACATTGAAGCCAAAAAATTATCCTTAATTTTTAATCAATGTAAAGCGCTTTGCAGCAGCAAGCAGACCTTAGGCGAGACAGCTCGCGCGCCTATTGGCTGTCTTGCGGCAAAAGCAGCAGCCTATCGAGAGCAACTCTGCGTGACGTCATGACGAATGGGGGCACTTCGCGCCCATTTCGTCACGTCCCGCCAGAAAGGGCGTGGTCTCGCCCTATAAATAAGCTCGATATCCTGCTATACACTGATTTTTCATCGCCGAAGCGAACCAGAGCGTATTCCAAGCACGGCAAGATACGCAGTACTCGTTCCCTCTCTAGAGAGAACCGAGGTTACGTTAGTAACCGAGTACGTTCTCTTACGAGAGTATCTCTCGTACTGCGTAATAGCTTACGCTATGGGGAACACAGTGTAACACGCCGTGCTGATAAGGATCCAACACCACAGTCCCAGGGGCAAAGCCCGGGGCGCATATAGTGCATAATCACAATACACTCACAGAGAGTAAAAAAGGAGAGGCTGGAAGCATTTCTCCCTATAGATAGGCCCACAGGGGCACCATATGACCGTTAAACCACGCAGCCAGGGTGAAAGCATTCAGCCTGAACTGGGTGGCCCTACTTGTGCCAGTACTCATGGAGCTGCTGCATCAGTCTGAACGATGCGCAGGCCAAACACTCAGCATCCGAGCCGCACAGCGGGCAGATAGCACTGAAGTTTAAATAGCCAAAAGCTTAGCTTGTAAGGCAGGCACCTCCAGGTTGTAGTATTTTATAAATGTAGACGGCGAGGCCCAGCCCGCGGCCGTACAGATATCTTGCAGGGTGACCCCGCTAGACCATGCCCACGACGAGGCCACGCCTCTTGTGGAGTGCGCCCTGACACCCAAGGGGCACTGCAGGCCCTTTGAAGTGTAAGCCAGCGCAATGGCATCGACTATCCATATGGATAGGCTCTGTTTCGAAGCAGCAAGTCCCTTGGAACGCCCACTGAACGAAACGAAAAGCTGCTCGGTCTGTCTGAACCCAGACGAGCGGGACACATAAGGTCTTAATGCCCTAACTGGGCAAAGAAGATTCGCATCCTCCTCCTCATTGATAACCGGAAGGGCAGACAGGGAAATCACCTGGGCCCTGAACGGTGTGTTGAGGGATTTTGGCACGTAGCCGTGCTTAGGTTTGAGTATGACCTTTGAGTCGTTAGGCCCAAACTCCATACATGACGCGCTTACAGAAAGCGCCTGTAAGTCCCCTATGCGCTTCACTGAAGCGAGAGCCGTGAGAAACACCGCCTTGAAAGACAGGTGCTTCATGTCCGATAACTGGATCGGCTCGAATGGGGCACCCTTCATGGCCTCCAAGACCATGGAAAGGTCCCATGACGGGACTGAAGGGGGCCTGGGAGGGTTTAGCCTCCTGGCTCCTCTTAGGAAACGCACGACAAAGTCGTTCTTCCCTAGCGACTGGCCAGACACCGGTTTTGCAAACGTTGCTATGGCCGCCACATAGACCTTGAGTGTGGATGGGGTCCTGCCCTTATCCAGCAGCTCTTGAAGGAAGGACAGTACCTCCGTAACCCCGCAGTCCACTGGCGAAAAGCCTCGGGCTTGACACCAGGCAGAGAACACTGACCATTTCGAGGAGTAGAGCCGTCTAGTAGACGGAGCTCTAGCCTGCGCGATCGTGTTCAGCACTCCCTCTGGGAGGCTAGCGGGTACCCGTTGATGGCCCATGCGTGCAGGGACCACAGATCCGGGCGAGGATGCCAAATCGAGCCCTCCGCCTGAGAGAGGAGGTCTCTCCTCAACGGCACAGGCCATGGAGCAGCGCTGGTCAGCTGCATCAGGACAGGGAACCAAGCCTGGTTCGTCCAGAGCGGAGCTACGAGCAGCACTGGGCATCCGTTTTCCCTGATTCGTTCCAACACCTGGGGCAGGAGCGAGACCGGGGGAAAAGCATACAGAGGACAGCGGGGCCAGACATGGGCCAGCGCGTCCTTGTTTTTCGAGAAAAACTTCGGGCAGTGAGCGTTTTCATGGGACGCAAATAAGTCCACCTGCGCTCTGCCGAATGTTTCCCACAGCAGCTGGACGATCTGCGGGTGCAGCGACCATTCCCCTGCTGGTACATTGTTCCTGGACAGTCTGTCCGGTCCCACATTTAGGTGACCGGGCACATGCGTTGCTCTCAGCGAGAGCAGGCTGTGCTGAGCCCAGACCAGGAGGCGTTCCGTCAGCCTGTAAAGGTTTCGAGACCTGACGCCACCCTGGCGATTTATATACGCCACCACTGACATGTTGTCCGACCGGACCAAGACGTGGTGGCCTCTTATCTGGGGACAGAAGCGCCGCAGCGCTCTGTCGACTGCTATCATCTCTAAGCAGTTTATGTGAAGGAGCTTCTCCCGCTCTGACCATAGGCCAGCTAGCGGTCTGCCCTCGAGCAGCGCCCCCCACCCCGAGGTGGAGGCATCCGTAGACACCACCTTTACACTCGAGGCGGTCCCCAGACTCACACCTGACTGGTACCAGGTGGACACCTTCCAAGGTCTCAGAGCTGAAACGCACTGCTGGCCGACCCTGAGGCGAAACAGACCCGTGGTCCATGCCCGGGGCGGAACCGCGCTTTCAGCCACATCTGCAGCGGGCGCATGCGAAGCAGGCCCAGCTGGAGTACAGAGGCCGCTGAGGCCATTAGGCCCAGCATTTTCTGAAACCTTCTGAGTGGGACTATAGAGCCGTGGCGGAAGGATTTCGCGACGCGCTGAATATTTAGTCCGCGCTCCGGTGACAGGCGTGCCGTCATGGATAGCGAGTCTAACTCTGTTCCCAGAAAGGGAATTTTCTGGCTGGGAGACAGTGCACTCTTTGCCCAATTGACCGTAAGGCCCAGCTTCTCGAGGTGCTCGAGTAATGTGGCCCTGTGTTCTATGAGCTCCGATCGTGATCGAGCTAGAACCAGCCAATCGTCCAAGTAGTTCATAACTCGCATGCCCCGAAGTCTCAGGGGAGCGAGAGCCGCGTCCATGCACTTCGTGAATGTACGTGGTGCTAGGGACAGGCCAAACGGCAGGACTGTGTATTTATATGCCTGGCCCTCGAATGCGAATCTCAAGAATCGCCTGTGATGGGACGCTATTTGTATTTGGAAATAGGCGTCTTTCAGATCTATTGACATAAACCAGTCCCCGTGGCGCACTTGCGCGAGGATTTTCCTGGTCGTAAGCATCCTGAACTGGCGCTTCACAAGCGCTCTGTTCAGCTGTCGCAGATCTAGAATGGGTCTGAAACCCCCATCTTTTTTCGGTACCAGAAAATATCTGCTGTATAAGCCCCCCTCGCTCTGAGCCTGAGATAAGGGTTCTATAGCCCCTTTGGGTAGCCGTAAAAACGGCTTTTGTGTGCAGGCAAGCGGGCTGAGACACCGGCTGCTTCGCTGCTAAATACACTGGGACAGTCACATCGCATGGGACTGAACGAGCGAGGAGTTTTGGTGGAAATCCGGCCGCAGCGGGATCTGAACACCGTCGTTTTCCTAGAGTGGCTAGGAAAGCTTCGAGGCCTCGAGCTTGAGCTCAATCCTCGGCCGGGGCCCGCGCTGAGGGGGGCGGCGTCCAGCAGAGCGAGAGCGCGGTCTCTGGTCTCGGGCCTGGCGGCGCTGTGAAGCGGCGGCGGCGGGCGGTGCATGCTGCGGCTGAGAGCTGCGAACAGGCGGCTGTTTAGGGCGACCTGAAGCGGAGCTCGAGCGCTTCGGGAGGAAGTGCTTCATGGCCTGCGAAGTCTTTTGCACCTCAGTGTATCTGTCCGCGAAATCCTTGACGGCAGATCCAAAGAGGCCCGCTGGGGAAATGGGCGCGTCGAGGAATACAGAGCGCTCGGCTTCCGTCATCTCTGACAGCGTCAACCATAGATGTCTCTCGGCGACGGCGAGAGAGGCCATATTCCGCCCCATGGCCTGTGCAGCGGCTTTAGCGGCGCGTAGAGCGAGATCCGTAGCGCTCCGCAAATCCGCCACGCAGATAGCCCCGGGTCCTTCCTCGTCCAGTTTAAGGAGAAGGTCAGCCTGGTAGATCTGCAAGACAGCCATCGTGTGCAGCGCTGAGACTGCTTGTCCGGTGGCGGTGTAAGCGCGCCCGTGCAGCGATGACGTCACCCGGCAGGCCTTAGATGGGAGCGTTGTCTGCGCGCGCTGTCCAGCAGAGGGCGGGCAGAGATGTGACGCTACCGCTACCTCCACCGGAGGAATGGAGGTGTACCCTCTATCTCCCGCACCGTCGACAGTGGAGAATGCCGCGGAGACAGAGGTACGCAGCCTGGCGGAGAATGGGGCGTTCCACGACTTGGAGACTTCGTCGTGAAGTTCGGGGAGGAAAGGGGCGGCCCTGGATTTAGACGGAGCCTCGTCCTTCCCGAGGAAGCGTCCGTCTAGCCTGTTGCGGGGTGGGAGTGCGGGCGCTTCCCACTCGAGGCCGATGCTTTCCACGGCCTGGGTGAGCAGACGCATCAGCTCAGCCTCAATGCCGGCTCACTTCCCGGGGGGTTGGCAGGAAACGTCAGCGGGGGGGAGGTCCGCGGAGCTCGCCCAATCCTCGCTGTCAGAAGCCACGAGAGAGCATACCTCAGGTTCGTCGAACTCGGGGGCGGACGCGGCGGCAGACGCCGGCCGTTGTCCATCCGGGAGCGACTCTGGTGAAGCCGGCGAAGCAGGCGGGCGAACCGGCGAGCTTTGGCGGGCTGGAGAAGGCTCGGGAGCGCGCGGGCGCGGCGCTTCTTGCGGCGCGGCGCCACGGAAGGCTGGGAGGCGGGCTCAGAGAACGATGCCAGGCGAGTCCTCAGAGTCACCATGGGCAAAAGCTCGCAGTGAGGGCATCCGCCGTCAGCGAGCGCGATAGCCGCGTGATCCTCACCCAGGCAGGACACGCAGATGACATGACGGTCCTCGTCGCTGAGTTGGGCGCGGCACGAGCCACAAGAAGGCATCTTTAAAAAGACGCAGCTCTTTTAGGGAGAAGTGTGTGTTGCGTCACGTAAGCAAACACACACTCTCAACAGAGAAATACAATGCAATGGAAAGGATATAATACGCCGGAAAGCGCAGCAGGTACGGCGGCTGAAGGCGGCGAGGCCAGCGACTCCAGGCTCAAGGCACGTCCCGCTGAAGGCTACAGGTCGACGGCGCGGCTTCTCAATCCAGATCCAGCGATGCGTGAGCTTCGCTGAAGAGTTGAAAAATCAGTGTATAGCAGGATATCGAGCTTATTTATAGGGCGAGACCACGCTCTTTCTGGCGGGACGTGACGAAATGGGCGCGAAGTGCCCCCATTCGTCATGACGTCACGCAGAGTTGCTCTCGATAGGCTGCTGCTTTTGCCGCAAGACAGCCAATAGGCGCGCGAGCTGTCTCGCCTAAGGTCTGCTTGCTGCTGCAAAGCGCTTTACATTGATTAAAAATTAAGGATAATTTTTTGGCTTCAATGTCTCGATGAAAAGAGTTTTCCCCATAGCGTAAGCTATTACGCAGTACGAGAGATACTCTCGTAAGAGAACTACAAATAACTAACAACTTTCATATCTGTAACTTTGCTTTTTTATGGGATTATTAGTCAGATTTTGTGGGCATTTAGAGAGGAAGAGAGAGGCAGAGAATGAGTGAGTGGGGATAGAGATTATTATATTAATTTCTCTCAATTTCTTGGTAATTATTATTAATTTTTTTTTTGCAAGAACCCTTCAGATTTAAAAAGCCACCACTACTGGTCACACACATCTATATGGTTAGATTGATTTGTTTAGATCCAGTGAAGTTGGTCTCACCATGTACTTAATATAAATAAATAAAATATCTCCAGTTAACTAGCAGAGCATTCATTTAGTTCGCTCTTAAATAAGAAATCTTGCGCTAAAATGTGTTTTTGAACTCAAGCTGCGCGCTTGTTGCCGTGGCGATCAGTGTCATGGATACAGTGTTCTCTGTGCCTCGCGCAGTCTTCACTCGGACGCACGCTTCAACCTACCGCCGTTGCGGACTATATTCATTCTGGTGAAATCACGAAATAAAACACAAACGTGTCCCTGCTTGATAGACTGTTACCACTGATGAACATATTTAGTTTTGATGAGAGAAAAAATATGAATGCGTGCGGATTAGAACCAGTAACCTCTGACACGCTCGGCAAACGATCTCCCACGAGACCACTGAAGAATTCAAACGCAGGCTACGTTGCGGATCGATGGATTTATTTACATGTTGAGCAGAGAGGCTGCACACAGTGGTGTAGTCTAGTTCTCTTACGAGAGTATCTCTCGTACTGCGTAATATCTTACGCTATGGGGAAAACTCTTTTCCACGAGATATTGAAGCCAAAAATTATCCTTAATTTTTTATTAATGTAAAACGCTTTGCAGCAGCAAGCAGACCTAGGCGAGACAGCTCGCGCGCCTATTGGCTGCTCTGCGGCAATAGCAGCAGCCTATCGAGAGAGGCTCTGCGTGACGTCACGACGAATGGGGGCCTTTCGCGCCCATATCGTCACGTCCCGCCAGAAAGGGCGTGGTCTCGCCCTATATCTAGGCTCGATAGCTGCACTTACGTCGATTTTCATCTCTTCAGCGAAGCCTCCCGCATCGCTGGATCCAGAGTGAGAAGCCGCGCCGTCGACCTGTAGCCTTCAGCGGGACGTGCCATTGAGCCTGGAGTCGCTGGCCTCGCCGCCTTCAGCCGCCGTACCTGCTGTGCTTTCCGGCGTTATATCCTTTCCTGTACCTAGAGTGTGTGTGTGTGATTGCATTTCTGCCTTTTTTTTTTCCCACCCCTCTAAAAGAGCGGCGTCTTTTTAAAGATGCCTTCCTGTGGTTCTTGCCGAGCCCCACTCAGCGATGAGGACCGCCATGTCATCTGCGTGTCCTGCCTGGGTGAGGATCACGCGGCCATCGCGCTCGCTGACGGCGGATGCCATCACTGTGAACGTTTGCCTATGGTGACTCTGCGGACTCGCCTAGCTTCGTTCTCCGAGCCCGCATCCCAGCCTGCCTTGACGCCGCGCCGCAAGAAGCGCCGCGCCCAGCGCGCTCCCGAGCTATCTCCAGCCCGCCAAAGCTCGCCGGTTCGCCCGCCAGCTTCGCCGGCTTCGCTCGAGTCGCTCACCGACGGACAGCGGCCGCCGTCCGCCGCCGCGTCCGCCATCGAGTTGGACGACGACACCGAGGCATGTTCTCTCTTGGCTTCGGATAGCGAGGATTGGGCGAGCTCTGTGGACCTCCCCTCCGCTAACGTTCCCCGCCAACCCTCTGGGAAGAGAGCCGGCATTGAGACTGAGCTGATGCGTCTGCTCACCAAGGCCGTGGAAAGCATCGGCCTCGATTGGGAGGCACCCACGCTGCCGCCGCGCAACAGATTAGACGGGCGCTTTCTCGGGAAAGACGAGGCTCCGTCAAAATCTAGGCCCGCGCCCTTCCTCCCGGAACTTCACGAGGAGGTTGCAAAGTCGTGGAAGGCCCCCTTTTCCGCCAGGATGCGTACCTCTACCTCCGCGGCATTCTCCGCTGTCGACGGTGCGGGAAGTAGAGGTTACCTCGCCATTCCTCCGGTGGAGACGGCTGTCGCGTCGCATCTCTGCCCGCCCTCTGCTGGACGGCGTGTTCAGACGACGCTCCCGTCCAAAGCCTGTCGAGTGACATCATCGCTGCACGGACGCGCTTACACCGCAGCCGGGCAGGCAGTCTCAGCGCTGCACACGATGTCTATTCTGCAGATCTACCAGGCAGACCTCCTCCTCAAACTGGACGAGGAGGGACCCGGCGCTATCTGTGTGGCGGACCTGAGGAGCGCTACGGACCTCGCTCTACGCGCTTCTAAAGCCGCTGCGCAAGCCATGGGGCGGAACATGGCCTCTCTCGCCGTTGCCGAGAGACACTTATGGTTGACGCTGTCTGAGATGACGGAAGCCGAGCGCTCTGTGTTCCTCGACGCGCCCATTTCCCCGGAGGGCCTTTTCGGAACGGCCGTCAAAGACTTCGCGGACAGGTTTGTTGAGGTGCAGAAGACTTCTCAGGCTATGAAGCACTTCCTGCCGAAGCGCTCGAGCTCCGCTACAGGCCGCACCAAGCCGCCTGCTCGCAGCTCTCAGCCCCAGCCTGCACCGCCCGCCGCCGCCTCACAGCGCCGCCAGGCCCGGGATCAGAGACCGCGGTCTCGCTCCGCCGGACGCCGCCCCCCTCACCGCGGGCCCCGGCCGAGGATTGAGATCAAGCCCGAGGCCTCAAAGTCTTCCTAGCCGCTCTAGGAAAACGACGGTGTTCAGATCCCGCTGCGGCCGGATTTCCACCAAAACTTCTCGCTCGTTCAGTCCCATGCGTTGTGACTGTCCCAGTGTATTTTGCAGTGAAGCAGCCGGTGTCTCAGCCCGCTTGCCTGCACACAAAAGCTGTTTTTACGGTGTAACGACATTGGCAGGGAGTATCTGGCAGATGTTTGGAATCAGCAAAATCCTGATCTGCTAACACAGCTCATTTCTTCTTGAGTAAATCACTGGAAGCTAGTTAATCAAACACAGCTCTGTCTTACTGTGATTGACAAATCAAAGGAATGGTGTTTGGGACTTGATCAAATCATTGACTGATTTTGCCACGCAGCGTTTTTCTCTAATGAATAAACAAAGGAATGACCTGTTTACTACATGTGACCGAAAGGACATGTGACTCCGAATGAATTCGCACACACACACAGTTACGCACACAACACGAACTTTGAACATTAAACTTACATCGTCAGATTCTCTGACAGGGGTGTGACCCAGTCTTTCCATAAAAAGACTGACCCCAGGAAGTTCCGCAGAGAGCTTTTTCCCTGTGAGAGGTTTCCGGTTCCATGGCTCCTTAGGGAGCTTCACACCGTGTTTCTTCTTTTTCTTTAATCTTTCTTTATTTTCGTCTTCGGACTTTTTCTTACGTTCAGTTTCAGTGAAATGAACGAAATCGGCAACTTCAATCTTAAAGAGACTTTTTGAACCTACCGCGACCGCACTCGCCCGGAAGAGACGAGAAAGCACGCACCCGCTCTTAAGGACACACACACGCAAGACTCGGCTTTCCTCAGCAACTCAAAGAGAACCATTGTGCAAGTATTAGTTTTATGGAACTTTTAATGTGATTTCATTCCTTAGTGTCTCTCAAGGTTTCTTTTGTCTGTGATTTTTGCCATACTGCAATCTCTCTCTCTCTCTCTCTCTCTCTCTCTTCTCAATCTCTCTCTCTCTTCTTCTCTCTCTCTCTCAATCTCTCTCTCTCTCACTCAATCTCTCTCTCTCACTCCCGTTGTTATTAGTTTGTCTTATCAGTTTTACTGTTTACTGTACATACATTATCCATGTTAAATGTAGAATTCTGTATCCGTAGTTTAATTTTATTAAAACCATTATATTCTAGATTGCTTCGAAATGCTCATTTTACAAAGTCAATGAAATGTTGGTCCTAGCTACAAAGCTTTTATTATTGACTACTTTGAGTAGTTTAATTTTATAAACACAGGAAAATTAATGTTCACGGCCAGAAGATTGATATTTCTTGGAGTTTATAAGAAGGGATAACCTTGTTGAGAAGTTGATAAGTTAATCTTACGGCCGTTTGCTGGACAAATGGTTTGATAGCTAAATTAATTCCATTAAAGGTTATCTCATATAATCGATTTGGAAAGAGACCATTGATATATGAATGAGGAATTATAACTCGTTGTGATTGATCATTCATATGTACAATCTATCTATTTTCAACTTCGATATTTTAACTGTAATATGAAATATATTAATCATATTCATGATTAATTATTCAAATTCCCTATATATCATTGAGCTAATGTTAATGTAATACCTAATGTTGTTACAGTTTGGTGGAGAATGTGGGCATTTCAAACTTTGTTTTATGAGCAAATTCAGTTTCAATCTGTTTATATGGTTATTAATAATTTTGTGCACACGCATTTTGAAATGATGAAAGTGTGAGAAGTCGCAAAACGCGAACTCACTCCTAACGGACTGAGGCAAAAAGCCGATGTCAGTCAGTAGTAACGTTACATTTGAACAGCTGCTAAAATATGCATAGACATTTTTTATCACTGTTAAATGCTCAGTACAACACAGTATTAATATTACAAATGTCCTGTTAAGAGATGCAGAAATCCCTCTACAGGTGAGACATTTTAATATGTTTAATAAAACCGCCTATTAAAGACGAAGAAATCTATTTTTTAGTGCGAGACGTAAATCTGATCAGAGCGAGACTCCTCTTTTCAGTAGTAGAAAGGCCTGACATTTTAATATGTTTAATAAAACCGCCTATTAAAGACGAAGAAATCTCTTTTTTAGTGCGAGACGTAAATCTGATCAGAGCGAGATTCCTCTTTTCAGTAGTAGAAAGGCCTGACATTTTAATATGTTTAATAAAACCGCCTATTAAAGACGAAGAAATCTCTTTTTTAGTGCGAGACGTAAATCTGATCAGAGCGAGATTCCTCTTTTCAGTAGTAGAAAGGCCTGACATTTTAATATTTTTAATAAAACCGCCTATTAAAGACGAAGAAATCTCTTTTTTAGTGCGAGACGTAAATCTGATCAGAGCGAGATTCCTCTTTTCAGTAGTATAAAGGCCTGACATTGTAATATTTTTAATAAAACCGCCTATTAAAGACGAAGAAATCTCTTTTTTAGTGCGAGACGTAAATCTGATCAGAGCGAGATTCCTCTTTTCAGTAGTAGAAAGGCCTGACATTTTAATATTTTTAATAAAACCGCCTATTAAAGACGAAGAAATCTCTTTTTTAGTGCGAGACGTAAATCTGATCAGAGCGAGATTCCTCTTTTCAGTAGTATAAAGGCCTGACATTGTAATATTTTTAATAAAACCGCCTATTAAAGACGAAGAAATCTCTTTTTTAGTGCGAGACGTAAATCTGATCAGAGCGAGATTCCTCTTTTCAGTAGTATAAAGGCCTGACATTTTAATATTTTTAATAAAACCGCCTATTAAAGACGAAGAAATCTCTTTTTTAGTGCGAGACGTAAATCTGATCAGAGCGAGATTCCTCTTTTCAGTAGTAGAAAGGCCTGACATTTTAATATGTTTAATAAAACCGCCTATTAAAGACGAAGAAATCTCTTTTTTAGTGCGAGACGTAAATCTGATCAGAGCGAGATTCCTCTTTTCAGTAGTAGAAAGGCCTGACATTTTAATCGTTAGAAAACGATAAACTCCTGGTCGGAAATTGGCTTAGCTAACCAATCTAAACCTAATACATTTTGAATAAGTGCTATATTTTTTTATGTGTATGGGAGTCGAACCAACAGACGGAAAATTCCTGTTGTTCACATTTGTGTGTTTTTGCAGCGAAGAAATCCTGCTACACTCTCTTGTGCCATTTAGCACCGCAAAGGTCCTAAAACCTTTGTCTGTTCGTTTATTTGTGATTTATTTCAGAAAATCAGTGCGTGGCGCGAGCTGAAAGCTCTTAGCTATTGAATCACATTAAAAAGTGGTTGTAATTCCACTGACTAAACACTAGAGGGCGTTAAGAAGTCTCAAATTACGCCCCGCCTTCTGACTTTAGCCTGCATGAGCGCATTTTACGCCATCTCGTGGCCGTTTCAGATTATGCTCTCATACTGCTAATTTTAAGTTTCTTGTGACTAGTGAATTAACCGATCTAAATTCTCAATAATAATTAGCATTTACAGCTTTGCTCGTGCGAATATTATTTAGTGTTAGACAATTTTCCTGCTTTTGACTGGTACATTTACTTTGAGTTTGGTTCAAACAAAATTTGAATTAAAACTTAAATTAAATCCCAGCCCAGCCATTGAAGGAACTCCGACACCTAATGGCCGCCTCCTGCTAAGTCAGTTCACTCAGCTCTCTTTTCTCTCTTTTCAATTCTGTTGTGAATGGTTTTAATTTCTACTTTTCTTTACTTGATTATTGTATAATAATTGATGATACTTCACTGTTATCGTTAATTATTATAGGATATCATTCTGATTGTTACATTTCCCTTCATGCTTATTTAAATTTAATTTCAACTTCGTTGAGTTTAATTTGAATTAAGTTTGTCTGTTCAGTCAGATGGACTGCCACTGAGGGAGCACGCCTCCTTGTGGTGAAACCCCACTACTGCGGCCTGTTTCTTCTCCCGTGGTCCATCCTGTCTCTTTCTATTTTTATTTTTATTCTCTTTTTAGGTTATTTTGATAATTACCATCATTATCATAATTTCCTTTTGTTTTATTATTATTTAGTAGAACCCATTCCACTTACTATAAGCCACACCATCTTCCTAGGTTTCCCGATAGCCCCCACTCACCTGTTGGCCCTATCTTAAACCTAGCAGCAGGCTTAGGCCTCCTTATTCTCCCTAACACATACCGTGTTGGTATAGTTTATCTCATTTCAAGTGTTTTGTTTCACTTTGTTCTTTTCTATCCTTTGTTCTGTTGTGATTTGTTTCTTCATTTCACCTAGAGACAGAACCTACGAGAGACACCAAGGAGAGCTAGATAACAGATCAACCACCGAGCAGCTAGCGTCACCACGTGACCCACTAGGCTGACGCCCTGTCAAAATCTTTATTTAGGCCTTACGCCAACCTGAGCAAATTGTCCCAATCTAACTGTCTGCATCAGTTAGCCAAAATTCTCATAGACGGCATTGCCCGTATTAGCATAATTCGTTAATCTTAGAACAAAACTTGCATTTTGGCCTCTTTGTGGGTGTGCTGTGTTTCTCTCGTCCACAGTGAGCCATTATGTCCCGTGCATCCAGTCCCACATCCCACTGGGACAACCTCGAGACGTGGTTGAGAGCCATGACAACCACCTTCCTGCCCCATGATGCCGGTGACTCAGAGCCCCCGAGCCAAGAGCAGCGGGACGCCGACTTGGACAGACTGACGGCCCACGATCCAACCCAGAGCTACAAACACAAAGACTGGGCCAGAATCGTCGGAAGCATCGCACACAACCTCGTTGCCCAGGCAAGGCTCAGCGAACGGAGCAACATCGACCTGGAGCAGCAAGCAGCAGCGCTAAAGCTTCAAGTGGAGGAGGCCCGGAAGGATCAGGCCCGAACCCAGAGTCGTCTAGATCAGCTACTCCGCGAGACCCACGACCAGCGTGGGACAGAGTATGCAGCAAACCCAGAGCTACAGGAAGAAGTAGAAAGACTTCAAAATGCCCTGGAAAACCTTCGTCTAGAGACAGACGAAAGAGAACAGTCAGAGAAAGAAACCAGAGAGGAACTCGACTAGAAACTCCGACGTGGTGAGGCTCTCCTGGAGAGAGCAAAGACTGAACTAAAAGAGAAAGACACTCAAGCAAAGGCCTGTGAAAAACCCTTATATGCAGCCCGAGCTAAAATCCATGAACTTACTCAACAGAGACACGATCTCAAAGATGAACTTGACCTTCTTCACAAAGAGTTGAAACACTCTTATAGACTGCAGAATGGAAGGGGAAACGCACACCACAAAATTTCCCCTTACCAGCCAGTCCGCACCTTTCAGCCACGAGCTCAAGGTTGAAAAGGGGGTTGAAAGCCCACTGTTCAGTATGTCACCAGCCAGCTACCAGAGAACCCCTGCCGCTAACCACGGCATGGCCCCCAAAGAACTTGACAAGCTGGCCCGAAACATCCCTATGTTCACTCCAAACCCTGCAGGAGGCCATGATGTGCACGCCTACCTGCAAGACATAGACTTTCACTTGCACACTGTTCCCAACGTAACCCCGTGGGACAGATACCTGCTCAGAATCACGTCCAGTCGTGAGGCGCGCAGCTTCCTCGACCGTCAACCAGAGACAGTCAAGTCGGACTACCAGCAGTTGCGGCAGGCCTTCATTAAAGAATTCTCTGATCCAGAATCAGACCAAGGACTAATCACAACCATGGACCGCAGCTGACACTGCGCAGTGCATCTCTACGGTAATCGGCCACACTCTGACACTAGGTTTGGCCTGCACTCTGCAAAGAAGACTCAACGAGATGCGATACAGTCAAGCTCACGAAAACTGTGTCTTAAGATTTCAGACGGAATCCCCGGAAAGGGGGTGCCAAGTCAGAGACCACGCCCAACCTCAGCGAGCTGAATCCTAAGCTCTTAGCTCCACCTGCCGCCTTACCAGCCTGGTCCACCTGATATCCTACCATCATGAGTCACCTGCCATCAGCCGTCGTGATGATTGTCGTCCGATGATGTCCACACAGGGACGTCATCCGACGAAAAGGGGGACTGTAACGACATTGGCAGGGTGTCTGGCAGATGTTTGGAATCAGCAAAATCCTGATCTGCTAACACAGCTCATTTCTTCTTGAGTAAATCACTGGAAGCTAGTTAATCAAACACAGCTCTGTCTTACTGTGATTGACAAATCAAAGGAATGGTGTTTGGGACTTGATCAAATCATTGACTGATTTTGCCACGCAGCGTTTTTCTCTAATGAATAAACAAAGGAATGACCTGTTTACTACATGTGACCGAAAGGACATGTGACTCCGAATGAATTCGCACACACACACAGTTACGCACACAACACGAACTTTGAACATTAAACTTACATCGTCAGATTCTCTGACAGGGGTGTGACCCAGTCTTTCCATAAAAAGACTGACCCCAGGAAGTTCCGCAGAGAGCTTTTTCCCTGTGAGAGGTTTCCGGTTCCATGGCTCCTTAGGGAGCTTCACACCGTGTTTCTTCTTTTTCTTTAATCTTTCTTTATTTTCGTCTTCGGACTTTTTCTTACGTTCAGTTTCAGTGAAATGAACGAAATCGGCAACTTCAATCTTAAAGAGACTTTTTGAACCTACCGCGACCGCACTCGCCCGGAAGAGACGAGAAAGCACGCACCCGCTCTTAAGGACACACACACGCAAGACTCGGCTTTCCTCAGCAACTCAAAGAGAACCATTGTGCAAGTATTAGTTTTATGGAACTTTTAATGTGATTTCATTCCTTAGTGTCTCTCAAGGTTCATTTTGTCTGTGATTTTTGCCATACTGCAATCTCTCTCTCTCTCTCTCTCTCTCTCTCAATTCTCTCTCTCTCTCTCTTCAATCTCTCTCTCTCTCACTCAATCTCTCTCTCTCACTCCCGTTGTTATTAGTTTGTCTTATCAGTTTTACTGTTTACTGTACATACATTATCCCATGTTTAAATGTAGAATTCTGTATCCGTAGTTTAATTTTATTAAAACCATTATATTCTAGATTGCTTCGAAATGCTCATTTTACAAAGTCAATGAAATGTTGGTCCTAGCTACAAAGCTTTTATTATTGACTACTTTGAGTAGTTTAATTTTATAAACACAGGAAAATTAATGTTCACGGCCAGAAGATTGATATTTCTTGGAGTTTATAAGAAGGGATAACCTTGTTGAGAAGTTGATAAGTTAATCTTACGGCCGTTTGCTGGACAAATGGTTTGATAGCTAAATTAATTCCATTAAAGGTTATCTCATATAATCGATTTGGAAAGAGACCATTGATATATGAATGAGGAATTATAACTCGTTGTGATTGATCATTCATATGTACAATCTATCTATTTTCAACTTCGATATTTTAACTGTAATATGAAATATATTAATCATATTCATGATTAATTATTCAAATTCCCTATATATCATTGAGCTAATGTTAATGTAATACCTAATGTTGTTACAACGGCTACCCAGATAAATCCAATAAAGAGTGTATTTTCTGGTGTTCCGGCCTCGGCCGATGGTGTTATGAGTGTTGTAAGAGTGCCCACGCCCCAGTGCCCATTCCCACACCCAGACACAGCCCGCCACGGTGCAGGGCTCGCACAAATAAAATCGACTCCGGTCGATTGTGCAAACAATGTAGTGAACGCGCCCATATCCCTATGCCCGCTTACACTACACGCTGCGTGTCCCTCGGTTTCTGTAAAAACGAAACCAACACACATTCAGTCGGCCCTAAACGACAGTGTTTTCAGTGTAGCAAATGTGCCCGTGGTCCCGCGCCCACATTTCCTCACAGACACGCCGAATCCCACGGTCGAATCATTCGCTCGCTCTCTCGGCGCCACCCGCCTTAGAGGAGCTGAGCGCGGCCAGGCTGCCCGCTGTGATCAGCGCGCCCCCCGCCTCGAACGCTGTAAACACGGCGCTGTGTTCCCAGCACACACGGACTCTCGTGCCGCCGCTTTCCCGCGGCCAGAGCCCAGATTTCATTCTGCCCCTAGCTATTCACGCGGATGCGTGGTCAAGGCTTCCCGGGGTATCAGAGTGGGTGCTGAACACTATAAAGAGAGGCTATTCGCTACAATTCGCTCGACGC
Source organism: Chrosomus eos (assembly GCA_036326025.1). Classification (NCBI taxonomy): domain Eukaryota; kingdom Metazoa; phylum Chordata; class Actinopteri; order Cypriniformes; family Leuciscidae; genus Chrosomus; species Chrosomus eos. Next base: position 31,832,677 of record CM070833.1, read on the forward strand.
CCTCGCCGCTACACGGCGCGCGTCGAAACTACGGTGAAAAGCGAAGTATCTCATCTACTTCGAGCCGAGATAGCGAAACTACTGAGGAAAGGGGCTATAGAACCTTTATCTCAGGCTCAGAGCGAAGGGGGCTTATACAGCAGATATTTTCTGGTACCGAAGAAAGATGGTGGGCTCAGACCCATTCTAGATCTGAGGCTGCTGAACAGAGCGCTCGTGAAGCGCCAGTTCAGAATGCTTACGACCAGGAAAATCCTCGCGCAAGTGCGCCAAGGAGACTGGTTCATGTCAATAGACCTGAAAGACGCGTATTTCCAAATACAAATAGCGTCCCATCACAGGCGATTCTTGAGATTCGCCTTCGAGGGCCAGGCGTATCAATACACAGTCCTGCCGTTCGGCCTGTCCCTAGCACCCCGTACGTTCACGAAGTGCATGGACGCGGCCCTCGCCCCCCTGAGACTTCGGGGCATGCGAGTTTTGAACTACTTGGACGATTGGCTGATTCTAGCTCGTTCACGAACGGAGCTCTTAGAACACAGGGCCGCATTACTCGAGCACCTCGAGGAGCTGGGCCTTACAGTCAATTGGGCGAAAAGCTCACTGCTCCCCAGTCGGAGGATTTCCTTTCTGGGAACAGTGTTGGACTCGCTATCCATGACGGCACGCCTGTCACCAGAGCGCGGATTGAATATTCAGCACGTCGCGAAATCCTTCCGCCACGGCTCTATAGTCCCGCTCAGAAGGTTTCAGAAAATGCTGGGTCTCATGGCCTCAGCAGCCTCTGTACTCCAGTTGGGCCTGCTCCGCATGCGCCCACTGCAGCTATGGCTAAAAGCACGAGTTCCCCCCAGGGCGTGGACCGCAGGTCTGTTTCGCCTCAGGGTCGACCTTCAGTGCATTTCGGCTCTGAAACCGTGGAAAGCAACCGACTGGTATCAGTCAGGTGTGAGTCTGGGGATCCCCTCAAGTGTGAAGGTGGTGTCTACGGACGCCTCCACTTCGGGGTGGGGAGCGCTGCTCGAGGGCAGACCGCTAGCTGGCCTATGGTCAGTGCGGGAGAAGCTCCTTCACATAAACTGCTTGGAATTAATAGCAGTCGACAAAGCGCTAAGGCGCTTCTGTCCCCAGATAACAGGCCACCACGTATTGGTCCGGTCGGACAACATGTCAGTGGTGGCGTACATAAATCGCCAGGGCGGCGTCAGGTCCCGAAACCTTTACAGGCTGACGGAACGCCTCCTGGTCTGGGCTCAGCACAACCTGCTCTCGCTGAGAGCGGCGCATGTGCCTGGTCACCTAAATGTGGGACCAGACAGGCTGTCCAGAAACAACGTCCCAGCAGGAGAATGGTCTCTGCACCCGCAGACGATCCAGCTGCTGTGGGAAACGTTTGGCAAAGCGCAGGTGGACCTGTTCGCGTCCCAAGAAAACGCTCACTGCCCGAGATTCTTCTCGAAAAGCCGGGACGCGCTGGCCCATGTTTGGCCCCGCCGTCCCCTTTATGCTTTTCCCCCTGTCTCACTACTGCCTCAGGTGTTGGAGCGAATCAGGAGGGAGGGATGCCCAGTGCTACTCATAGCTCCGCTCTGGACAAACCAGTCGTGGTTCCCTGTCCTGATGCAGCTGACCAGCGCTGCTCCATGGCCTTTACCGTTGAGGAGAGACCTCCTCTCTCAGGCGGAAGGCTCGATTTGGCATCCTCGCCCGGATTTGTGGTCCCTGCACGCATGGGCCATCAACGGGTACCCGCTGACCTCCCAGAGGGAGTGTTAAACACGATCGCGCAGGCTAGAGCCCCGTCTACCAGACGGCTCTACTCCTCGAAGTGGTCTGTGTTCTCTGCTTGGTGTCAAGCGCAGGGCTTTTCACCTGTAGACTGCGGGGTTACGGAAGTGCTTTCCTTCCTTCAGGAGCTACTGGATAAGGGCAGGTCCCCTTCCACGCTCAAAGTATACGTGGCGGCCATAGCAACGTTTGCAAAACCGGTGTCTGGCCAGTCACTAGGAAAAAGCGACTTAGTCGTGCGTTTCCTTAGAGGAGCTCGGAGGCTAAACCCTCCCTGGCCCCCTTCAGTCCCGACATGGGACCTTTCCACGGTCTTGGAGGCCATGAAAGGGCCCCATTAGAGCCAATCCAGTCGTCAGACATGAAACACTTGTCTTTCAAGACAGCGTTTCTTATGGCTCTCGCTTCAGTGAAGCGCGTAGGGGACTTGCAAGCGCTCTCAGTAAGCGCGTCATGCATGGAGTTTGGACCTAATGACTCAAAGGTCATACTCAAACCGTTACGTGCCGAAATCCCTCAACACACCGTTCAGGGCCCAGGTGATTTCCCTGTCTGCCCTTCCGGTTCTCAATGAGGAGAAGGACGCGAGTCTCCTTTGCCCTGTCAGGGCACTAAGGGCTTATGTGTCCCGCTCGTCTCGTTTCAGACAGACTGAGCAGCTTTTCGTTTCGTTTGGCGGCCGTGCTAAGGGACTTGCCGCGTCGAAACAGAGCCTATCCAGATGGATAGTCGGTGCCATAGCGCTGGCTTACACTTCTAAGGGCCTACAGTGCCCTTTGGGTGTTAGAGCGCACTCCACAAGAGGCATGGCCTCCTCGTGGGCATGGTCTAGCGGGGTTACCCTGCAAGATATTTGTATGGCCGCGGGCTGGGCCTCGCCGTCTACATTTATAAAATACTATAATCTGGAGGTCCCCGCTTTACAAGCTAAGCTTTTGGCGGTATAAAATTCAGTGCTATCTGCCCGCTGTGCGGCTCGGATACTGAGTTTGACCTGCGTATTGCTCACTGACCGGTACAGCAGCTCATTAAAAAGTTGACACACTTGTGGCCACCCAGTTCAGGCTGAATGTTCACCCTGACGGTATGGTTTATTTGTCATATGATTAGCTCCTTTCGGATGCTATTTACAGGGAATGATGCTTCTAGCCTCTCTTCCCTCACTCTCTGTGAGTTTATGGTGATTATGCACTATATGCGCCCCGGGCTTCGGCCCCTGGGACTCTGGTGTTGGATCCCTACCAGCACGGCGTGTTGCATTGTGTTCCCCATAGCGTAAGATATTACGCAGTACGAGAGATACTCTCGTAAGAGAACGTACTCGGTTACTAACGTAACCTCGGTTCTCTCTAGAGAGGGAACGAGTACTGCGTATCTTGCCGTGCTTGGAATACGCTCTGGTTCGCTTCGGCGATGAAAACCGACGTAAGAGCAGCTATCGAGCCTAGATATAGGGCGAGACCACGCCCTTTCTGGCGGGACGTGACGATATGGGCGCGAAAGGCCCCCATTCGTCGTGACGTCACGCAGAGCCTCTCTCGATAGGCTGCTGCTATTGCCGCAGAGCAGCCAATAGGCGCGCGAGCTGTCTCGCCTAGGTCTGCTTGCTGCTGCAAAGCGTTTTACATTAATAAAAAATTAAGGATAATTTTTGGCTTCAATATCTCGTGGAAAAGAGTTTTCCCCATAGCGTAAGATATTACGCAATACTCGTTCCCTCTCTAGAGAGAACCGAGGTTACGTTAGTAACCGAGTACGTTTTTTGTAGTGAGTATACTGTGATATACCAGACCCCCCTAACCCCCCCCCCAACCGGGTTTTATCAGCTGACAATTAAAAGATGTGATATTCCTTTAAAATTATTTAAAATATTTCATTATTGTTATTTTAAAATGTACATCTTACTATGCAATTTCTTTCATAATTCCCTCGAGTTACTTTATTTATCTCTACAAACTTTTATTTTGGTGGGTTGTAAATTAAAGACATTTGAGCTTCTGTGTGTTTTAATAAACTATTATTATTAGGCCTACTTGAAGTATACTCTACTGTGCAATAGTAATATATTTCTGTTATATTTTCTTCAAGCTAGCCTATACAAAACTTTGATTCTGACAGGTTTTCATGAAGACTTTAAAGTTTGTGAGTGTGCATATGGTACGAATGAATGACGATAGTTTTATCAAATGAAATGGTAAAATTCGTGTGAAGTGACTCTCATAAAAGCTCTGCGATGAAGTTCAAATGTGTGCATGTCCTCCTCATAGACGCTGAAAACACCACGAGTGTCGCGCGCGCGTCAGTGTGTAGTAGAGCACACATTGAGCGCTCATTCACAGAAACACGCAGAACATGCCGAGTTTATTTCAATAGCAGTCTTTCTGAGCTCATAGACACTTAATACATATGGAGATTTGATTCATTGTATCATTACTTTTGATTTATTCATTCAAAATGGCCAAATTGCGTGACGTTCCGCTTTACAGTAGGCTGTTACATTTGTTGCTGGATTCCGCGATTCGATCCGTCGCTGCCCAAACACAGACGTCACGGCGGGGTGAATTTATGAATGAAAATTCTTTCACAAAACGATGTTGTTACGAATCCTCGCGCTTTTTAAAGTGGGTATACGGAGATCTTTGACATTTCCTAGTGGGTATACGGAAATCCTTGACATTTTCTAGTGGGTATACGGCGTATACCTGCGTATCACGTAGACTACACCACTGGCTGCACAGTTTGACAAGCGGCCGCGGCATGGTAGGCTACACGCATTGCAGATTGCTAATGAATCGTCTTTTTCACACACCTTGTAGAATTGCCAGACCGGTGAAGCCATTTTTAACAGGGCGTAAAAAAATTGTCTCGCGAGTTTTGCGTCATCTGATCGGCTTTTCTGGATCGGCCTTTATGGAGACCGCCGATCACACATCCCAAAGCAATTATCGGCCGATCATGATCGGCGACCGATCAATCGGAGCACCCTTAAATGGGAGTCAATGAAATGCTAACAGCAGGTGAAGTTCTGCTACAATGGCGGCTCCCGCGAGGCTTCAACTTCCGGCTGATGGATTACCCGCTTGAGCAGTGCAGGAATTTGCGTGAGTCTATTGGCTGAGCAGTGACAACTCCACGAACCAATGGCGACTTAGCGTATGTGTGCGAACCCATCGGAGCAGGCACTGAAGCCCGCCAGAATGGGAGGAGCATCCAGACGGGGCTCGTCTCTCCATAGGATTCAGATTAAATCTCCTTCAGCGATGATCGTCATCACTTTGCTGAACTCCTAGAGAAGCTGAAGCCCTTCAAGTAGTAGAACGAGCCTTGCAGTGGAACGAGCATATTCGGCGCCAAAAAAGCTGACTCGGTGGCGCTCTGCAATCAAGCAGAATACAGCTGCAAGCAACCTGTTGATTGGCACACTCTCGAGCAGGCTGACACAGCGCGTCTGACAGCTGATTTCAGCAATTCCCCTGCTTGCATTCAAAGAGCAAATTTTTAAAAGAGCAAATTTCACGACATTGTTGCAAATATGGAGCCCCTCTGCACCCATCTGACGAGCACAGTAAGTGCGTCGCCTGTCTGGGGAAATCCCATTCAGAAGCCGTGTTCAACGAGATGAGCTGCTTCTCTCTACGCTAGCGGATCGCTTTCTTTTCAGAGAGTGGCCCTGCCCCTCGTGCTCTCCCGTTTTCTTCCTCCCAGGAGAAAGAGAATCGATTACCTAGTGGCAGTTCTTGACTGGGCCTGGATGCGGGACTGGCTTACATCAGAGAATGCTTTAACGATTCAGCGGCTCGCAGCATCGCTCAGAGACTCCCCCCCTCTCCCAGAACCTTTCAGAGGATGCTGGGCCTCATGGCCTTTGCATTTATCAGTACTCCCGCTGGGCCTGCTACACATGCGACCTCTGCAGTACTGGCTGAAACCCCAGGTCCCAGCTCACTCTTGGAGCTACACTCTCGTCAAGGTAAACCCCGGCTGTATCAGAGCCCTGGCCCCTTGAAAGGATCCCAAGCTGATACCAAACCGGTGTGAGCATGGGGTTGGTCTCGAGGTGGAGGGTGGTCTCGACAGATGCTTCCAACACGGGTTAGAGAACTCTGTGCGAAGGCAGACTGACTTCCGGCTCCTGGTAGCATTAGCACCACTCAAGCGAGTGGGTGACTTGCAAGCGCTCTCAGTGAGCACATCTTGCCTTGAGTTTGGGCCTAACGACTGCAAAGTCATCCTCAAACCAAGACATGGCTATGTTCCTAAAGTGCCGTCTACTCCATTCAGGGCACAGGTCATTTCACTGACTGCTCTTCCCGTTTCTGAAGACGAGCGAGAACTGAGCTTACTCTTCCCCGTTTGGGTCCTAAGAGTATATATCAAGCGCTTTGCCCAGTTCAGACAGCCAGAGCAGCTTTTCGTGTGCTTCGGAGGTCGCACCGTAGGGCACCCGGTCACGAAGCAAAGATTATCCCGCTGGATAGTGGACTCTATTCCTTTGACCTATTATTTAGATGGACCTTCAATGCCCCATCAATGTAAGAGCACACTCCACTTCTTGGGCGTGGTCCAGTGGTGTACCTATTGCTACATCTGTGCATCGGCCGGCTGGTACTCGCCGTCCACCTTCACCAGGTTTTATAACCTGTGTTACAAGCACAAGTCCTCTCTATTTCGCTGTAGTTGACCTCGGAGTGACCAGCTAATATCTCCCTGGAGGCTCAGACCCAGGTTACAAGCCCCTTTTGTGTCGAGTGAATATTTGCCCTTGTTTAGCCCTACTGCACTCAAGGCCCTTATTTCAAGTGTCTTAAGCTGGGGCCTTAGAATGATTGTCGTTCTGCAATTATAGCAGGGTGTGATTAAATTGGTTCCCTATCGCGTCTAACGACACAATACGAGTAAACCGCATCGATAGGGAACTTACTCTGTTACTAACCTAACCTCAGTTCCCAGAGATAACATAGGAGTATTGCGTAGCTTGCCGTACTATTATGGTACACGACTAGGTGTCCGTCGCTTCAGTCGAGTTAAAGGTGAACTAAGTAACTTTTTTTACCTTAACCGAACAGCTTTGGAGTCATTGTAATGTTTATATTACTGATTTTGTGTTGAATGGTGGTCGTCTCGCCCCCCCCCCTGTTGGCTGTGAGCGGAAAAAACGCACTTGCAACTTTGAGCCGGCGGCCCGCCGGCCGCAGCACCAGGAAGTTTCGCGTGATATCAGGTCTCGCGATGTAACAAATTGCTTTATGGCAAGAAAGATCTGCTAAAATGAGCATCAAACAGAAATAACCCGCGCCGTGTTCGAGGCGCACATATAATACAGACTGCCGACAGTTCATCAGGGCGGCTCTTAAAGGGGCCACACCTTATTTCCACTCCTTACAGCTTTCATCATCATACTGAACAGGTACCGGTGTACAGGGGGAGGGGAGCAGGCCGTGAGTGCAGAGACATCTCTGCGTGCGTGATATTTACGACAGTACAAGTGTCCCACAGCGACTCTAGGGGTCACTGTTTGACAAAAACAGAAATCCTGCATAGTGCTACTTTAATCTGAATCCTATGGCGAGACCAGCCCAGTTTTATAGACGGATGCTCCGCCCATTCTGGTGAACTTCAGTGCCCGCTCGGCTGGCTTCCCACCGATTGGTTCGCACACATACGCCTAATTTTTTTAAAATAGTAATTTGACAAAAATGTAATTGACAAAATATATTTAAATCTATAAAATATATTTGAGCTGCTTCTTTGTCCAGATACCAGCTCTGCACACTCCAGGTTTCTTACACCCAACTTAATGAGATGTGTGCTGGACACTTAATGCCTGTTTTTCCTTCCTCTGCTTCAACTCAACTCAATATTAAAAATATTTATTAAAAAAGGTCTAAATTCATGTGTATAATTTATACCAACAAAATTAATTTTAAGCATTCAAGCATAACCTGTCAGGTCAAAAGTCTAAGAGACAATTGTATAGCTGATAGGTTTATATTTTTGCATTTATAATATGTTAGATATGCTATTTTTTTTGCATTGAACATTGAAAATGTACTATCACAATAAAAAGAACACTTTAAACATGACTTAATCCTTTAAACCCTTAAAGCACACTAAAATCCTTCTAGTTTATGTCTGTGTATTATGGCAAGAAAATAATATACAATGCTTCTTTTTATACAAATATTTTATTATAAAAGGTCTAAATTGGCCCCGAACATGACCACATATATTTTATTAAAAGATTGAAATAAAGAAAAAACCTATGTCATTGTGACCATTAAAAATGCATAAAGACTGTAATAAAAAAATGAGAAAAAAATGGTGTGCTGTAGTGTAAATGATCAGTCTTGTGGCAATCCTTTTAAAAGTCTGAAGGGCAGCCTGTCATAGACACTCAGATACAGTGAACGAGCGCCACAGAGACGGATGAACCCACAGCTAGCCCAAGCGTGAGGAAGAAGGACATGACGACACCTGCAGGTTCAGCCAGCTCCCGCGGCACGACTTTGGGCCCGTAGATCATGGGCAGTGTGCCCAGGTACCCGTTAGAAATCCCCAGCAGACAGATGAAGACCACGGGGAACAGGTCATGTGCAAAAAATACATTGTGCAGGTGATACCGCGGCTGATAGTTGCAGAAAATGAACAGAGGAACTAAGATGGTTCTGGAGATGACCAGTAATGGCAGCACGCGACTGGTCGGACCCGGCACTTGTAACCAGGCCGTGACCTGGCGGCCACAGAAGTCTGCAACATTGTACAGTAGAAAACAAATCAGAGGTGCAAAGTATGTGGTAGTCAAAGGGTTTCCAGAGTCTTTATTCATTGACTGGATTCCCGAGGAGACGGCGGGGAAAATCATGATGGAGATGAAAAAAACGTAGAAGACACAGGCGCCGAGCACCCAGGTCTTCTTCAGGATGGGTCTGAGGGGGGGCACGGATACATCTGACGAGTCTGAGCTGCTGGTGTGGCTGTTAGACTCACTAAAGGGGGCAGCAGCCAGGTCCATGTAATATCTGAAAGACAGAGAGACCTGGTATTATGGTCAAAGAAAATTAAAACGGCAATTCATACAGACAATGACTGTGATGAATACGCTTTCCAATTCTGCGTTAAAATTGCGTTATATAATAATATATAATGGACTAATAATATAAAATAGACCGATTTTTTTTAAATAGTACTTTGTCAAATCTTTTATCATTTCTATGAAATACTATACATTTCTATTGTCACAGGTAGTTGTGTTCATTTCTGTTCAAAAACTCTTATTTTGAATGCTATTTCTATTCCATTGCTTCTGTTGGTTTCCTTGGATTCTAAGTATGTTTTCATCGGTTTCTATAGTTACAAATTATTTTCTTCACCTGTGTCAAGTTTAGTGCTTTTATTAGTTTCTGTTTATACTGTATATTTCTTCAGTTTGTTGTCTTTGTTTGAATACAAGACTGTTTTTTGGGTTTCCCTTTGTGGATTCTTCTTTTTGCTATCATCGTCTTTTGGATAATCTTGGTTATTAAAAAATAAAGACTGCTGCATTAAGACCCTCGCCTCTACTACTGCTGAAACGTAACATCTATATAAAAAATAAATAATAATATCAATGATTTAAATTATTTTTTTTACCCCAAACCTAACACTTTTTTAAGTTAAGTAAACTGATCACTTTTTACAGTTTGTTTAAGAATTATATTGATTAAGTATTTAATAATAGGCTATCAGTAACCATTTTGAGCATTTTGCCAGTGATTTGTGTGCTGTTGTTTTGTTATTGCTTTATTATTTTCCAAATGATCCCAGTGATGGGAATGGACCACAAATATTTATGGGTTTTTTTCTATCCGTTACTGTTTGGGTCAGTAAAAAAATGTAAATGTTTTTTGAAAGAAGTCTCTTCTGCTCACCAAGACTGCATTTGTTTGCTCAAAAATACAATATTGTCAAATATAAATACAATTTAAAATGTTCTATTTGAATATATTTATTGCTGTGATCAAAGCTGAATTTTCAGTATCATTACTCCAGTCTTCAGTGTCACATGATCTTCAGAAATCACTCTAATATGCTGATTTGCTGCTCAAGAAACATTTCTTATCATTATTGAAAAAATGTTGTTCTGGTTATTTATTGATTTTTGTGGAAACCATTAGATTTTTTTTCAGGATTCTTTGATGAATATAAAGTCTGAAAGAAGAACATTTATATGATATAGAAATCTTTTGTAACATAATAAATGTCGGTAGCTCTTTATTTTACAGTCCTGTTCCCAATGTGCATACTATGTACGTATTATAGTAATTACAATAATTGTGTAATAACTGTACTAACCCTGAACCTACCCCAAACCTAACCTTAACCCATGTAGTTACCTTACATTACCCAGTACTTTCTTTGGTAAGTACACTAAGTAAACATACTGTAAAATAAACTGCAACCTAAAGGTCTTTACTGTTGCTTTTGATATATTGAATGCATCCATGCTGAATAAAAGTAGTGTTTTCTCTTTTTTTAAAGTCTTACTGACCCCAACATTTTGAACAGTAGTGTCTTCAACCCAAAAAGAAAACAATGCTATGTGCCATAAAAATAGTGCTGACCAAAATAATAGAAACAATTAAAATGATCTTCTTAAAAGTAAGGATTTATAAGCAATGATTTAAACACAACACAGAAGTGATTCTCTTGCATCATTATTTAAATCATTTCTTGTGATTTAAACAAGTAATAATTAAATGATTTAGCGATACTGTCTTATACTGTATATGTGATATAATGCAGCACTCTAGTGCCACTTAATGCTATCTCGGAGTACTGCATTTACACCAATAGTTTTAATCCAAAAATTATATCATCATTTATACTTATATTGTTCTAAAATCTTCTTTGCTTTCTTTCTTCTTTGGAACAAAGGAGATATTTAGCAGAATCTCCAAGATGCTCTTTTCCACACGATGAAAGTAAATGTTTGAATCTGAATGAGATTTGAGAGCTGTTCTTCAAACGATTCCATCATATGGTTTCAGAAGATTTGGAATATAATTCACAAATCATATTAACTTTAATTATACTTTCATGGTTCTTTTACTGCATTGTTGGGGTTTGATAGAGTCTGTCTCCTTTCAGTGACATTGTATGGAAGAGAGATTGTGCTAAACTTCTCTTTTTGTGTCTGTAGTATATTGGCACATCGTCACCTCCTGATCTCAACATCGCAACTGTGTCACGAAACTGTGGTGTCACGAAACTGCTGATGAAACTCAAGGATTCACTACCAGCAGCACAGTTCCTCTTTCAACAAAGAACACTGCGAATATCATGTGGTGAGGGTTTACGGCAGATACTCATGAGACAAATGAAAGAAAACTATGTTCCTTTTGTATTCGTAGGGTCAAATGTTTCATGTAGTGAAATGTTCATAATGGTTATCCAGTGTTGGGTGGTATGACGATATACACAGTGCAACGATGGAAATGTGTCAGCTGGTCTGTTCATTCCTGAAATGTGTTTGTGCTCACCTCGAGTAAGGCAGTATGGGCAGCAGCAGGTACATGATGATACAGATAACAGTGAAGACGTCAGCTGTGATGAAGTACACCAGTGCACTGTCGGTCACGTCATTCGAGGCAGCCAGATCTATTATCGACGCCAATGCACTCAAAGTGCCGCCCATGCCCTGACCTGAAGTCAAAAGATGCAAGATTAAGCCTGGTTTGTTCTCGCCACGTCCTCAAGTTTGCTTGCATGTGACAAAAAATGATGTCATCACAGTGCTGTGCATCCCATTTTATTTTTTTTTACTTGAGCGAGCATGTTGTGGAAAGAAAGATGTGGAAAGAACATGTGATCAGTTAAAGATTACCTGTGGAAATTAATTTAAAAAATAAAATGATGTGCATGGGTAAACATTTATAAATACTGCAATATTACATAAAAAGAAGATAACAAAATAACAAGAATTGTTCATTTTGATTTCATGGTGACTGTGGGTTAGATTTGTTGCATATAAAAAAATTGTATTAGAAAAAAGATTTGTTGCATATTTCCAGATAAATTGTAAAAAAAATTCACAAACAATTAAAATGAGATCCACAAATATATACAAAAATGTATTCAATTCACAAATAAATAAAATGGGTGAATCACAGCATGTTTAAAACTAGCAGGTACAACTCCATTCGCTAGTAGAGAATTGTTAATAATAGCGGTTACAGCTGGGCTCAAGGTTTCAAACACTTCCTTGAAAAGACCAGTTGGGATGATCAGACTCACAGCTGGAACATTTAGCCTTGGAAACAATATTAGCTAGCTGAGCAGCGATAACTGGATGACAACAAGTTAACCAATCAGTTGGTGAGCGATAAAAGGGGGATCATATGTTACTGGCTTAATGGCTTAACACAATTTTTAAAAGGTTCTCACAGGTTTCCCGAGAAGGAACAAGCGAAGGAGCTGGTAAGGGATTTAGCACTGAATCAATTGTCTTAAACAGCATTCTCGGTCGGTTAGCATTTTTTCAGTGATGAGTTTTGAGAGAAATTCCGGCTTAGCCTCTTTCACTGACTTTTGGTAACTGGTCACGCTTGCAGTTAAACATTCAGAAGACTTGGAGTTAGTCTCTCTTTCCACTTTCGCTCTGCCTTCAGACACTCTTGTCTAAGAGAGCGGGTTTTATTATTTTCCCTTGGTTTTCCTGGGCATCTCAAAGAAGTTGGCATCCGCAAAGTTAGTTTGATAGTACTCTGAAAATAAACTGGCAGTGGAAGGTTGAATGAAACCAGAATAACTCACAGACTGAGAGCAAGTGGAGGTGGGAAAAACACAGACAGATTCAAACACAACTGGCAAATGGTCAGATATACCAGGATCAAGCACTCTCAGATTTGTTATGGGAAAACCATGAGACAACACCAAATCCAATGTGTGCCCCAAATTGTGAGTAGGGCTAAAAACTGATTGTGAGAGATTTAAAGATTCAATGAGACATAAAAACTCTTTCACCAAAGGTTTAGATGGACAGCAAAGGCAGGGCTCCAGACTGCGACCAAATAGCAAAGAAGAGGGAAAAGGAGAAGGAATGCGCAAAGTTGTTTTTTGGTTAAATGCTTGAAATAAGGTCTGTGGTAAACAAACTCAAGATACTTTCACGTTTTTATTCTACGATATAAAATACATCAGTGACACCCTCTTGTAATTTTTTAAAAAGCTTTTACTTGTCTAGTAAAAGGCAGATGATAACAAATGTCCAAATGGAACTACAGAGCTTGTCTGGGATATTAAATGAGTCGTGTTTATAATCACACTCTAGCAAACTATTATAACTCGAACTTTGAAGAAATTCTTTTTTAAACATAGACAGAAAGAGCTCTCGGTAGCTAGTGAAGTCATGCGACCGTGGTGTCATTTGTGAAGATTATCACAATGAACAAAACATGTAAGAATACTAAACTTTTGTTAGTCACAGAATTTATTTTCTGCAATATTCCAAAAGCGTATGGAAATATCCTAATGGGTTTTTGTCGAGGGGTCTAAGGTGATGCTAACTTTGAGGCTGGCCATCACCACAGCACTTAATTACTGAGACCACGAGAAAATAATATTGTTCCCTGAACACAAGATCGCATGGCCACAACATAAGGACGTTGTGTTACCTTGACGAAATGATCAAGGGGCCGTCTATGACTTATTATCACTTTCCCACAAGTTAAAATGTTTTGGTCACAATAAAACTAATTAAATCTAACACGTACCTTCCCAGTAACAGTAATAGTGTGTTACTGACACTGTTTCCTCCCTGATTGTAAAATAAAACATGATTGGTTGCGTGCTATGATTGGTCAGTGGCTGTTATCTGATTGGCTTAAGTAGACATTGGTTGAGTCTACCTATTTGTGGATTTGTGTGCGTCTTGATGCTAGAAATGTTTCAAAATCCACTAATCCGTGTAGCAGAGAATTCATAATTCATGTTATGCGGTCCACAAAAAAAACAGCAGGCAAAGTTGTGTTTGTGACATGAACACATATTTGAGGATACTTTTTTATTTGCAAATATGTTTTTGTGAATTTTTGGAAAAAAAATCAAAATTTTTGTGAATTTGTAATTATTTGTGAATCTCTTTAAATTTATTTGTGGCTCAAAATCTATTTATCTGGAAATATGTAACAATTCTAACCCCAATACATTTTTTGACATAGGCTAAACACAAAAACTAGATTGAAGTTTGACGAGACTACTACTTCTCACTGCTACTTTCAGTTTCTTTAGATCATTTTTTTCTCCAAACCTCACCCTATAATTTCAGAAAACAGTACAATGGCAAGAGCATTGACATAAGGCTGTGTCCATCTAATCATTTTTTAGCCAGCTGAAAGCCAGCAGTTTTTCAGTTGAGATGCATTGATTGGCATGAAATGGAATATCCACAGCAGTGTTACTAGTATTTGATTTTGCAAATAGTTTGTTTCTGAATATAAAAATGTTGGCCCAATGTAAAGTGCTCTGGCCCAATGTAAAGTGCTCTGGCCCAATGTAAAGTGCTCTGGCCCAATGTAAAGTGCTCTGGCCCAATGTAAAGTGCTCTGGCCCAATGTAAAGTGCTCTGGCCCAATGTAAAGTGCTCTGGCCCTTGTTTTAAATGATCTTTTTCCATAGTTGTACTTCTTGTCGTTGTACAAGGATGTGATGGTGGTCAATTTCTGTACCTCTGTTGACAGTAACGCAACTACCACTTTGACGCTTCAAAAAGTTAATTAAGAGATCGTAAAACTAATACATATGATTGAGCGGTTTAGTCCAAATTTTCTGAAGAGACTCAATCGCTTTATATGATGAACAGATTTAGTTTAGGCTTTTATTCCCATTTAACATTAATCAGCAAAAAATAAAAATAGAAGCTCAACCATACATGCTTGACGCGTGAGAACAAACCTCATTGGTTCTTGTGGAAGCTTAATTGTGCTGTGTAACACGAGAACGAATCTCATTGGTTCTTGCACGTCAAGCAAACATGCTTGAGCTTCTGTTTACCGCAACTATTGTGCGAGTTGATCAATGTTTATATGTGACTAAAAGCCTAAACTCAATCTGTTCATCATATAAAGCGATTGAGTCTCTTCAGAAAATTTGGACTAAACCGCTCAATCATATGGATTAGTTTTACGATCTCTTTATTAACTTTTTGAAGAATCAAAGTGGTAGTTGCGTAGGTGTCAATGGAGGGAAAGAAAGCTCTCAGATTTCATTAAAAAGATCTTTGTGTTCACGAAGATGAACGAAAGTCTTATGGGTTTTTGGATTGGAGCGACATGAGGTTATTTTTGGGTGAACTAACCCTTTAAATGTTGCGCTCCCATACAAAACAATTAAGTTAACCTTAGGAAAAAACACTTTGGTCGACAAATGGCCTAAATGATAAGCGGAAAGTCTAACCAAAAGTATTGTAACATTATGCTGGTGTTGACATATGGAAAAAAATGTATTCAGTCAACTCAGAAGGAAGTCCAGCTGTACCTGATATGATAGCTTGAGATATCCTCATGGGGAAATGGCCACTGATACCGAACACACTGCCAGAGAAGATGTTGGACGCCCCACTGACCAGCGCCACACTGGCCAGTGTACCCCCAAAAAACTGCATCCTACAGCCAGACATGTCCACTTTCACCAGCACTGTGGTCACCACAAACACAACCAGGATCACCAGGAGAGAGAACAGTATCCGGACCCGAGAGGACAACCTGAAAGAAATTAGAAAGAAATGATGGGGGGTGCTGGATGGCAGAGGCAGGCTGGCTAAATACACATTAATTGCACAGATATTAAGATAAATAAATACATAACATTCAATAAAAACAATAAGACTTATTCATGTTTCTTTTTTATTCTTATTTTTATCAATTGCAAAAATTAACTAGATTAATCACACATTTTTTTCTGTGATTAATCACGATGAATCGCCATTTTAAAAAAACTAATGTTTTTAATATATTTTATGATGTGTTGACAGGTATGCTCTCGGGGTCCAAGAATCTTTGATGATTATTTTGAGTGTTTAGGATATTTTCTTTTACAAAGTACTATGACTGCCCTGATGGAAATGTATAACTGTCTGTTCCAAAAAAGTATTGTCCACACCTCCGTCTTAGTCCTTAATTTAGTCCCGACATCAATGCCAAGGGTCAACTTTATTATTATTATTTTTTTTTTGGCAATCCAGTTTGTATGATCTTATCACTCATCCCAATTTAGTTAGTCTTCAGGAAAAACAGCAGTGTGCACATCAGGCATGATGTTTCTCCTTTACTTGCTGGCCACAAAGATCTCATTTGCAACTTGTATTGACTCTTTGAAATTAGAGCCCAATGTTCATTAAAAAAAACCCACAAAAAAGGGAATCCTTGAGATGAACATGTAATGTTGGAAAACAGACACAGTGAATCTTTATTCTCTAAGAATCCAGGAATTGGCAACAGTTACAAAGATACCACAGTACACTTGAACAGGACACTGTGTGTGTTAACTGATTTCATTTAGGCTGAGACAGATGCTTTGTTCGTGCTGCTCAAGAAGTTGCAACCTTTTGCGCCTGTTAGAAAACATTTTCGTTTTTTATGGGAAGACAAACAAAATGCTACTTTTAAACCGCTGATCTCTGGCTGGATAACACAGAAAGTGTGCAGATGTGTTCGTTTTACCTGTTGACCAGGAGGTAGTTGAGGATGAGACACAGCACTGATGGGATTGTGGAAGCGATGGAGATGTAACTCTCAAAGTAATCCTGGACACCAGAAACAAAAAATTCAAATAAAAACATCAGTCAACTCACGTTACTCAGTAAATCAATACATGTGTCAGTGGTGTGTAAGGGACAATGCCAGTAATTTTTCCTAAATAACACTTATTTTATGGCTATTACTAACCCAATCAATAAATGGACATGAAATATTAGTATTATTCTGGAATAATTAGAGAGCAGAATAATAAAAGAGGAGCATAGCTACATAGGGCAATGGTTACTTAGGACAACAGTCAATTACACAGTTAGCTTAAGGTCATTATACAAACATATCTGATTGCAGAATACCACAATTGACCAATCAGAATCAGACGTATTGCAGAAAGTATTCAGCTTTAAATTTATATCAAGTTGTGAAAGACCAATATGCAGACTTGGATGATTAACTGGCTGCTATTTGACATTATTTGACATGAGATCATTACCTGATAATAGTGATTCTGTGTTTATATGTCCAGTATCAGATTTGTAAATAGATAACCCACATTTCCTGTTTCCAAATATTTTTGAGAAACCTTGTGTGAAATAAAGGTTAATTTCAGCAATTTTATCGGGTTTTATTCGCAATCATTAATTGTATTTTAATTTATTGACATGTATTGGTCACCCAGGTCTCTAGATATCACTCACTGAAAAACTTTTAACAAATTACAGACAGAAAAATACAGTAAAAATAAATCTTTATAGTTAAGAAGCCGTTCTGTTGTTGTCATTGTGTTTTGGTTCTGTCCTGTGACCTAGTTTTCCTCAGTCATTTTTATTACTGTTGGAAAAGTCATAAGCGAGGACCAGAAGACTTGGTTGTATCTTCAGCAGGATTTTTCTTTGAGAACACGTGCTGTTGGTAGCTCCAGTCATCAAGTCTGAGGAGCTGTACATTGTACTTTATAGGCTTTAAGTGAGCAGTCCTTAAAGGTACACAGTATACAAGTATACACATCCTTACAAGTGACCACTAAAACAAAAGCACAATACAGGCAATTACCCCTGACTGTGAAGAAAATAGCACCCCAAATGGTATAAATCAGAAGCTGGTCACGAGAACTAAGACTTTGTAAACATTCACACATAGTTTGACTCTCAGTAGGAAAATCAAATGCCATCATGTTCACCTTGAATGCCCAATACAGAGTAGTTCCCCTTAGTTTGTCATGTGATGTCAAGTCAGGACGTAGGATCAGCAGATCTTAAACAGATTTCTTAACTTTGTAAACCCAAATCACCTATTACTATCTGTTGTCATGATGCATGTGAATCGCAGAGCTTGAGGCGAGCAAACATATCCACATCGCTATGATCAGATGTTTCCTTAACTGCTGCTTTCTTACCAGTGTGTGCAGCACATATTTAAATATTCATCTAAACGTCTCTCTCAGCAGCGTAAAAGGCATCGACATGTTTGTTAACAGTATATCGCTGCAAAGGTATTTCCAACTTCTTACTTCTAAGCGAAGAACAAAAAAGAACATCGCAATTAGTATATCACGGCGTTGAATCACGATCAGTCTCTTCTATGTTGCGTGTGCACGAGCACGAGGATTAAGTTGCTGGCTGCAATTCACTTAACCGCCACCGGTGTCGCTAATAACAAGGGTTCCTGAATTCTGCATATAGCCCCTTTAAAGCTAAGCAATAAATATGTCAGTCATCCTTAGTGACGCATCTTACAATTCCTTGAGAAAACTGCCACATGCTCAAAAGGACAAAGCTCATGTGCTCCTGATGACCGGCACGCACAAAATAAAAGGACACGCTGTAATTTTTACCATTTCCTGCCCTGTCAGATAAAACTAAAGTTTGAGCAGAAGTGAGAGTGACAAACAGGGAAGAAAAAAAATATCAATTTCATACGTTTGAATTTGCAACTTTCTCTTCAGAAAGCGTTGAATCTCTTCAGAAAAAGTGACCAGTTTCTGTTTATGACAAACTTAACCAAAAATACTAGAACTGATATAAAAACCTGATAGTTTTTCTTCCTGTTTAAAATCATGTGATCTGCCTTTGACACCCCAGCAACTAAGAGAGAAATACAAACATAAAAGCTATAAAACCTGCTAATTCAATATATTTAGAAACAAACATGAAAATGCTAGCCAGTGGGCATAATCAGATCAATTGCAGTCTAGAAGGAATGACAACAGTAGGCATAAAGGACAATCACACAGAATGCCTTTTGGCTTTGAAAAAACGTGAGCCGGCAGTGGAATGGAAAAATACCGCAAGGTCACAAAATATTATTTTTTTAAGTTGAACTTATTTTAACTTGAGGACCACATTTTTGAACACTTGTGATGCACGAGACGCTGCAAAAGATGTGAGCACAATGATGCGTCTAGTGTGTGTTTACATAGAAAAACAATGGAAAAGTAGTGTAGTGGAAAAAAACAGCCCTAACACTATAAATCACACATTAATGCAACTAATGTCCCCATCTAAAGGGGACATGTTCAACCCATTGTTACTGTCTTTTACCTTCAGTGACCCTAGAAAACAAAAAGTGGTCCTGTGATTCTGCATATGAAAAGAACGTCAGTTCTGTCAAATACACAAGACCTTGAGAATGCTGGTGTGAGCAGAAAGCACAGAAATGTGTGATTCCTTTAAATAGTTCTTCAGTGTGGGAGCAAGTAGGTGACAAACACTTTCTGTGTCATCTGACATGCTTTAGTAACATCTGGCACATGGCTGTGCAATATAATGTATATACTGTGAATATTCTTTAATAAGCCGGACTGTATTTTTTTTCCGGTCATTTTACAGAAAAAAACAACAACTTTAAATTACAATGATAAAATCCTGTCTGTTGGTTTACTGTAAGTTCTGTCAAGACAACTCTGAGAGTTTGGCTTGGTAATGGGTATGACAATGCTTTGGTCTTGGCAGAATAGATCTGCTACGATGCTGCTTCTGCAGAGCAAGTACGGGACTTGCTACTGCTAATACATACATAACACGCTGCAGAGAGATAGCAAATAAGACATGCTGCTGCTGTACAGTATAGCGTACATGAATTACCCGTAGCAGATCTATACAGGTGGAGCTGGGGAAGTAGGAGGGTTTCTGAAAGCACACTGCACTGCTAAGGCAAATGCTCACCAAGTATTTGAAGGTTGAGCACGTGGGCTAATTAGCTAGTGATACAGCAGGAACCAATCAGCTCTGCCCTATAGAGAAAGACGTGATTGCAAGCAGATTGAGTTAAGGACCTACTAGCCTCAGCCTCAGACGTCACGCGCACGTAACGTTGGCTAAACGTCTGATGCATATGGTACACTTAACTGGAAACACTTCAGGAATGTCGAAGTCGTCATCTGATTCGTTGAATTTTATCGGATTTCCGGGGGGGCGCGAGTGTCGCGTTTATTTTCGGTCCGCCGGGAAACAAAGCGCAGACGTGTGATTATGGAAGAAAAACTGTTGTGTTCTGTTTACATGAGTGACAATGAGCATTTATCAAGATCAGCTAAACGTAGGATTCTCAAAAGTATGCGAGGTTCACGGCATAGACTCTTTAAGAGATGTCCAGGAGTTTTGCATGCCGACTTGTTGCACGCCGGTCTGTTGTTGTGGGGACATTTCCACGCTCAGAAACGTGACGCTGAACGAAACGAACTGTAATTGGTTGTTTGACTTGTCGGTCAAACGGCCTCATGGGCGGGCCTTGGCCAAAGAAAGCTGCTATGAATTCCAGACCTTCAGCCGTCAGTCTGAAGGTCTGGCTACGCGAGACTAAGGACCTACTAGCCTGCGCCATCTAGAGTTTCATGACAGAGCTTTGTATTTACCTTACCATTTATGGTGAAAAATTGTAAATGGCTTACTAAACATTGAAAATACTTAAATTATAGTTTTTGTAAGTAAAAAATACAGTAAAAAAAAATTCGCAATTGTGAGAAAAAAGTCCGAAATGAGAGACTTATAAACAATTCTCGCAATTCTGACCCTTTTCCTCGCAATTGCAAGTTTCTCAATTGTCAGAGCAATTTTTAGTACTCTAAGTAGATTGGTTTATAATTAACATTATGGGCCTTATTTTAACAATCTAAGTGCATGGTCTAAAGCGCAGGGCCAAGTGCACTTAGGGCATGTCTGAATCCACTTTTGCTAGTTTAACGACAGGAAAAATGAGTGGCGCGACCAGTGCATGTTCTAAAAGGTTGTCTCTATTCTCTTAATGAGTAATGGGTGTGTTTTGGGCGCAACATGCAATAAACCAATCAGAGCCTCATCTCCCATTCCCTTTAAAAGCCAGTTGCGATCGCGCCATGGCGGATTCGCTATTTACATGGCAGAATTTGCAAGCGGAACGACTGAACGCTTCTCCAGAGAGGAAAAGGATCTGCTCGTGCGTGAGGTTAAAGCTCACAAGCAGACTATCTACAGGACAAGCCGAATTCAACCATATCTTTATGTACACAATAATAATCTTTTACATTGTAATCCTTTTATTTTTAATATTTGGCATGTCTGTGTGCTGCTTCACGTCCCTGTGTGTTTAATAAGCAGAGTGTATGCATGTTGTGCACCCGCCTGTTAGCTCACTAATATCACTAATGCGCCCTTTAAATAACAAAACAAATACTGCCATTCACCAATAAAAACCTGGTCTAAAGTCAATGGCGCAGTATTTCAGTCGCCTCAAATAGCAGTGCGCCAACAATGCGCCCGAATACACCTCGTTTTCAGACCAGCAGCCCATGGGCGAACAGATGGGCACAAATGTATTTGCTATTTAAACAACATGGCGCAACAATACATTTGTGAAAAAGAGAACTACGTTGAACTGAAACTAAAAACTCTTGCGTCACGCCTGGCACCGCATTGCACCGGGTGTATGATAGGGCCATATATTGCTTAATATACAATTATAAGTTGTAAAATAAACACGCACTAAATATTGTCACCATATTTTTCAGCTGGTAACCACAGCTGCCCGTTTTTTTGTTTGTTTGTTTTTTACCGTGTGCTTATAGATACATTTTTTGTTTATAATTGACATGATTTTAGTATTTTTTAAACACACTTACGCTGAGTTCATTGTGAGGTTCCTCCTGACCAGCAGGGCTGGAGTTGTTACTGAGCTTGTACAGCCAGTACTGTTTGGCTGTGATGAAGACATTCCAGGGCAGCAGAGAGCCGATGCCCATCAGGAAGAAGATGATGTACACAGATTGTAGGAGTCCTCCGGGCAGCGTCGGGTCGCCAGGGGTCCAGCTGGCTGCTGTCGGGACAGCAAGGGGGAAGTGTCGCCCCCCGCCGCCTCACCCTCTGAATGCTCTTCGTCAGACATGGAGGAGATGGCAGTAGGGATGTAGGAGGAGTTCGTGCTGGCCTGAAGAGACTGCTTGACATCCATTCTCAAATAGAGAGGATGGGGGAGGGAAATCCAACAGATTGTGTATGTGAGGGTGACCGGGATAAACTAATGCTGGAAGAGAGAGAAAAAGGGTAAAAACTAGAAATTAAAAACTAGATTTTTACATTTTCAGAGTAACAAAAGTCTTTGCAAAGCTTATCTATACAATAATGGGGGTAAACAGGTGTGAATCTTACAAAAACTGTCAGGAATATAACTATATGGACATATATTTAGCCTAAAAATTACAAAATAATATTTTGCTTATAAATTTTCGTTTAATCATTTTAGCAGTTCCTTTTTTCCAAAGCGACTACAAATGAGGAGAACAATAGAAGCAGTTGAACCAACAAAAGAGCAACAATATGTAAGTCTCAGTTCAAATATCTAAAAAATTATTAAATCAAGATGCATTTACTAGAAATTAAGTGCATTTTTGCTTAAAACAAGCAAAATTATCTGCCAATGGGCTAAGAAAAATAATATTGTTTGAATTAGGAATATTTTTCTTATTTTCAGATCATTTTGCAAAAACTCACTTCATTTAGATTGTTTTTTTCTCCCAGAAAACAAGACCATATGTGGCCAGATTTACTAAACAGGGCAAATTATCCTGAGAACGCAAATAGAAAGTTCAGCGCTTGATCTACTGATGATGAGCAAATTAAAAAGCACAGACGCAGCCGGATCATTTCCATAATGAACAACGCAATCTACCAATAGCAGCGCAAATTAGCATCTGGTTTAGACATGCTTTTTTTGTGCATTAAATAATTGTGCAAACACCTGTAAATTAACTAGAGCAAAAATTAGTAAGTCACCTTTCGTGATTCATTTAAATACTCTCCTCTCATAAAATTTGCGTCTGAAAGGAAAACTCCTACAAATGCATTTGCAATAAGGGAGGCCGCAGCGCTAATTTTTCACTGCATATCTTTAGTAAATTCAAACAGAAGTTTTTACACCAAAAGAGGGTTAGCGTTAGCTGTTAGTAAATCTGGCCCAAAATATCTTATGCTATTTTACTTATCTAGAAAATTCATCTTAATTTAAGAATTGCTATTTGCACTAGAACTCCAAATACTAAATTAGAATATTTTAAAGTTAGTTTAAAAAAACAAAACAAAAATACAATAGAAATAGAAATGAAAGTGGTAAAGTGTTATATACATATAAGAGTATATACTGTATATATATATATATATATATATAGCAACAGTCCATTAGTGGTTCTCAACAATCCGGTCACATTTTAATTTGAGAACCACTCATGTATTGTTGCTATATGGTTGCTAGGGTGTTCTGGGCAGTGGTTATGTGGTTTTCGTTTGGATATAGAGAAACAAAGCTGCAACTGTGGGAAGCAACTAAAGTTTTTTCTACCTCAGGCAATTCAGGATCACTAAAACAACTTTTGAGATGGTGTGCAATGAGATTTGTACACTGGTTAGTGCAGTTGTCCAATTACATGAAGTTCTGTGTCGCACATTAATTGGTAAATGCGTTTCCATTGTAGTTTATGAGCATGTCTTCATAAAAAAATTTCCACTTCAACTGAGCGGTGTTTATTTTTTTTTATTTTTTTTTAAGCACACCTTGGCGTTTCCATTCAGTTTTTTTTTTTTTTTTGCAATTTGAAAACATTGGTGTTTGAGAAAGGCTATTCAGATCTCTAGACATGTCTGTTTCTCCCTTTTGGGATCTTTATGCCAGTTTATAATCCACCAGGTGAAAAAAAAAAAAGTTAAATAAGTAAGTCATTTAAAAAGTAAAAAAAAAATAATAATAAAGTAGACTAATAGCATGCCTTACCTCCACAAGTCACATGATCATTCATGCCCATGTTTGCTTAAGCAATAAAGAGGAAGGAATTTCAAAAATATAACAACGACTTCAATAAAACGTCTCTGGTTACTTACGTAACCTATGTTCTCTGAATAGGGAACGAGACGCTGCGGAAAGCGCAGTGGGATATTCTCTGAATGTGCCGATTGTCTGAAGCCTTATAGAATCACGCCAATTCATTGGCTGATGGCGTCCGCGCAATATGGCTCCGCCCCGACGCTCTTACGTCGCATCATACGTATTCGCGCGCGCGCCATCTGCTCCTCAGATTTCTCTGCCGAAAAGAAACTGTCAGCAGCGCGAGGAGCTTGGCCGCTAACGCAGCGTCTCGTTCCCTATTCAGAGAACATAGGTTACGTAAGTAACCAGAGACGTTCTCTTTCATAGGTTCTCTCAACGCTGCGGAAAGCGCAGTGGGAACGGACTACCAAACTCGCCAAGCTAGAGCGCTTTTATGACTGGTAGATAAAAGAGACAACGACCGAAACGAGTTCAAACAGAAAGAACCTGGGAACCCGGGGTCATGTCAAGATCCAAGCTATAGAACCTTACAAAAGTATGCGGAGAGGACCAGCCTGCCGCAACACAAATATCCTCCAAAAGTGCTCCTCTGAAAAGAGCTTGAGAAGATGCTACACTTCTGGTGGAATGTGCTCTAATGTTAAGAGGTGAAGGCAAGCCACGCACCCCATAAGCCAACGAGATAGCCTCTGTGACCCAGTGAGAAATCCTCTGCTTCGATGCAGCAAGCCCACGGCGGCTAGCACCGAAACAAACCAGAAGCTGGTTAGATTTCCTCCAACCGCCTGAGCGGTCTACATATATCTTAAGAGAACGAACTGGGCAGAGCAAGTTAAGCTCCCTATCTTCCTCAGATGAAAATGGAGGAGGGTGGAAAGCATTAAGGTTAACTACCTGAGAGCGGAAACTTGAGGAAAGAACCTTGGGGACATACCCTGGTCTCGGCCTCAAGGAAACTTTGACCAGGCCAGGGGCAAAGTCCAAGCAGGACTCGCTAACAGAAAGAGCTTGTAAGTCTCCCACCCGCTTTAACGAGGACAAAGCTAACAAAAGAGAAACCTTAAGAGTCAGAATCCTATCCGGAGCTGACTCCAAGGGCTCAAAGGGGGCTTTCGTCAAACCCTCTAGGACAACAGAAAGATCCCATGAGGGGACTCTAGGGGAGCGAGCCGGTTTCAGGCGCTTCACCCCACGCATAAAGGCAGAAACTAACCTTAACTTGCCTAGGGGAATCTCATCCGATTCCCTATGCGCTGCAATAGCCGCGACATAAACCCTGAGAGTGGTAGCGGCTGCTCCAGCCGCAAACTTCTCCTGCAGGAATTCCAGCACTGAACCAGCAGGGCAGTTAACTGGGCTCTTATCATGTGCTAAACACCAAGTCTCAAAAACCTTCCATTTGGAAGAATATAATCTCCTTGTAGAAGGAGCTCTAGCACTCGCAATAGTCTCCTGAACGTCAGTTGGGAGACCGGAACTTAATGCTAACGGCCTCTGATCGGCCAAACATACAGCTTCCACATGTCTGGGCGAGGATGCCATATCCTGCCCTGTAGCTGGGACAGCAGATCTTCCCTGACCGGGATCCTCCAGGGGGGAGACTCCAGTAGAGGAACTAGCTCCGAAAACCATGGCTGAGATGGCCAGAACGGAGCTACCAGGAGGAGGCGGACTCCGCTCTCTCTCACTCTGGCCAAGACCGCCGGGATCAGTTTGATGGGCGGGAAGGCATAGAGTTTCTGCGTTGGCCAAGGGTAAGCGAACGCATCTATCCCCAATGGGGCCGGGGGACTCAGGGAGAACCAAAGAGGGCATTGGGATGACTCTTGAGATGCAAAGAGGTCCACCTCCGCCTCTCCAAAAACCTTCCAGATTAGAGCCATCGTCTGGCGGTTCAACATCCATTCTCCCGATCGGAGTTTCTGTCTCGACAGAAAATCTGCTGCGAGGTTCAGAACCCCTGGGACATGAACCGCTCTTAGAGATAGGAATCTGCTCTGAGACCACAGGAGAAGGTGACGCGCATGCCTGTCTAGGGTGCGCGACCGAGAACCTCCCTGCCGGTTCACATGAGACACCACTGCCATATTGTCCGTTCTGACAATGACATGGTGACCCTCCAGAAGAGGGAGGAAATGAAGCAGAGCCAGAAAAACGGCCCTTAACTCCAGGCAGTTTATGTGCCAGGAGAGAGCCTCTCCGGTCCAGACCCCACACGCTGGTCTGCCCTCGAAAACCGCTCCCCAGCCGGTGAGAGAGGCATCCGTCGTAATCATCTGGCGACGAGATACCGCACCCATGCTGACCCCTTTCCGAAGAAAAAGAGGGTCCCGCCAAACTGACAGGGCTCGAAAGCAACTGCGCGATACCTTCAGTAGGCGAAGGGTTGACCCGGAGGGTCGAACCCCTGAGAGTTTCACCCACCACATGAAGGGTCTCATGTGGAGTAGGCCCAGCGGTAGCACGGAGGAGGCCGCAGCCATAAGGCCCAGCATCCTGCGGCAGGTGCCCACAGACACATGATGGCCTAGTGAAAAACGAGCCAAGCATGTCGTCAAGCTGGAAATCCGTGCAGGGGCCAAACGGGCCTGCATGAGAACGGAATCCATGTTCACCCCCAAGAAAACGGTGCTTTGAGCCGGAGCAAGAACACTCTTCTCCGAGTTCAACCTCAAACCGAGAGACTGGATATGACTCAGAACGACGTCTCTGTGGTGGGCCACTAGCTCCCTGGATTGGGCTAAAATGAGCCAATCGTCCAGGTAATTTAGAACACGGATGCCCTGGAGCCGCAATGGGGCCAGAGCTGCATCCATGCACTTTGTGAATGTCCTTGGAGCTAGAGATAGGCCGAAGGGAAGGACCCTGTACTGGAACGCCCTTTCTCCAACGGCGAACCTGAGGAATTGCCTGTGTCGCTGTACAACCTGGATGTGAAAATAAGCATCCTTTAGGTCTATCGTCACGAACCAATCCCCTGGCCGAATCTGAGATATGATAGCTTTCAGCGTCAACATCTTGAATTTCCCTTTGTAAAGGGCGAAGTTCAGCCGGCGGAGGTCCAGTATGGGACGCAAACCGCCGCCCTTCTTCGGGACCAGGAAGTAACGGCTGTAAAAGCCCCGCTCGGTTTCCCCTGGAGTAATCTCCTCTATTGCTCCTTTGAGAAGGAGTGAAGAGATTTCCTGCTGCAGTACAGAAGCCTGAGCGGCGCTGTCTACTACAGTAGGAAACACCCCGTTGAAACAGGGGGGATTGCGGCAAAACTGAAGAGTGTAGCCGAACCGAATTGTGCGAAGAACCCAGGACGATACCCCTGGTAAGCGTTCCCACTCTGGAAGGAAATGTGATAGAGGAGGAGGGATGTTGTAATGCAGACGACATACCTGAGTAAGGGTGCCGTGTTGACGCTCCTGGGGTAAAGAGGTTGACTGTGCAGGAGGGCCATCGGCGTCCTGGCACGTGATGGGAGGCATCGAGATTGGGGTCATGGTGACCAGGTCCGCCTGCTTCGGAGGAAAACGGAAAGTGCCTCCGAGGATGCGGCCGGTAGTTATAGAGAGCGTGGGGGGTGAGGGGAGAAAGCCGAAAGCGTCTCCTTCCTCCCGCACCAGACTGAGTAGAGAAGGTGAAATATGGCCTGCACTTCGAGACACTCTGAGTGGCGAAGGTGACAGGGCAAGGAAAGGAGAGCTGGGAGGTGGGCAGAAACGCTTGCGCGGTCTGACCCAACCCTGAGGAACCAGAGGAGCTCTCCTTTTTCTGACCGGAGGGTCAGGAACGGCTCTGCGCCGCCGGAGCAGTCGGTTTGTCGGACCGCTTCAACTGGAGGCGCTTGTGAGGCCGTTGACGGGGAAACGGGCGACCGCGGGCTCCCCAAACCGTGGCAGGTGGGGGATGCCCTGGTTCGCTTCTTCTGGAAGAGAACTCCGGTCTATGAGAGGGACGTTCTCTGGGTCGCACCGGGGGGGGGACAGAAGGTTCCCTAGCCCTCCTGGGCATGAACTGTCTGAACGCGGCCGATTGGGATTTGGAGGAGCGGAATTTCTCAACCACTGTGTTGACCGCCTCACCAAACAACCCTGTTTGAGAAATGGGGGCGTCCAAGAGGAAAACCTTCTCTTTATCACGGATCTCCGTGAGATTAAGCCACAAGTGGCGCTCCACCGCAACAGAACCAGCCATAGAGCGACCTATAGCACGTGCGGTATGCTTGGTGGCTCTTAAGGCTAAATCCGTAGCCTTACGAAGCTCCTTGACCGCTTCAGGGGTCACACCGTCACCCTCGTCCATTTCCTTCAGGACGTCCGCCTGGTAGGCCTGAAGAATGGCCATAGTGTGCAGGGTCATGCCTGCCTGCCCAGCCGCCATGTAGGATTTCCCAATCAGAGAGGAAGTAGTCCTACATGCTTTAGAAGGGAGAAGGGGGCGCGACTTCCAGGACGGCGCAGACGACGGAGCAAGATGGTCGGCTAAAGTTTCCTCAATCGCCGGAATGGCGGAATAGCCCTGTTCCACAGAACCTACCAGGTTGGTGAAATCAGCAGCAGCCGCATTAGTGAGGCGCGAAGAGAAAGGCTGCTTCCAGGATCTGGAGATCTCATGATGCAGATCACTGAAAAATGGCAGCTTCCTCCGTTGAGGCCTAGAATTAGGGCCACTGAGAAGCCTTTCGTCGAGTTTCGACGACTGAGACTCACGTGGCTCGTCGGGCCAATCAATAGTGAGCTTCTCCGTAGCGCGCGAAAGCACGTCAACGAGCTCCGCGTAGGCCGCAGTAGGCCGCGCTTCCTGGCCGCTCGGCGGAATAACCTCGTCGGCGAGAGTAGGCCCGAAATCCTCGGAGTCGGAAGCCTCGGTAAAAAGTATATCCTCCAGCCCGAAAGAAACCGCGTCGCGTGCTCCCGGGCTGGGGCGCAAATAATCGTGTGAAAATTCGACTGGCATGTCTCGCGCGTGCCGAGGGGAGGGAGGGAGAGAAAGAGCGGGGCTCGTCTGCTCGAACTCCGCATCCTCAAGCTCTACATCCGAACCCCAGGTCGCGGATCCTCGAGAGGCCTCGGGAGCGCGACAGGGGGAGACGAATGATTCCCTCTCAAAGACCGCGAGCCGCAATTTGAGGGTTTTGAGCAACAAATTTTCACAGAATTTGCATTTAGACGATCCTATAACTGCCTCACGCGCATGTGAAAAACCCAAACATTTAACGCACTTACTGTGTGGGTCGTCGTTAGCGATGTAACGAGCACATGGCGGAGTACAGCGTCTGTAATCCATGGCAGCTTCACCGTAAGGAGAAACAGAGTTCCGCTTGAACAGTCGCAGAAGCGCCGAGAATAATCCAAATGTAATTGTAGCTCAGAAAAATCACGAGCGAAGGGCAAACGTGACCGCTTCGTTCTGAAGGCAGAGAAATCTGAGGAGCAGATGGCGCGCGCGCGAATACGTATGATGCGACGTAAGAGCGTCGGGGCGGAGCCATATTGCGCGGACGCCATCAGCCAATGAATTGGCGTGATTCTATAAGGCTTCAGACAATCGGCACATTCAGAGAATATCCCACTGCGCTTTCCGCAGCGTTGAGAGAACCTATGAAAGAGAACACAGAACTTGAAGGAAAGAGTGTATCCAAAACTTACTAGACCGTCAGCCCCTCTGCTGCTGTGAGATTACTGTCAGTCTGCTTTTAATATCAGTCTGCCATTCTGGAGATGCTGGCCGCTCAGATCACAAGGAAGAACGAAGCAAACACTCCGTCAGGACTCACAGCGCTGCAAGAGACATGAGAAAACACCTCCACCACATTACTCAAAGCACAGCAGTTACACAGAACAATCCGTCTCTATCCCAATCCCCACTGATGCGTCACTCAAGGAATGCTGGAGTAACTGGTAATGCCTTATGTGCATTTGCTCAAACTAATTACTAAATTCCCACATGCTCCTCCTGTCCTCCACTCAATCACATGACACCAGACTGACATTTACCTAGAAGACTACAAACATACGCACTATGTTATTAACAAATTACACTCTCTAATATACAGCTGATAATATGATATCCTCAAGAATGAACAGTGCACATGTACTATTTTTTATTATAATTATAATAAATATCGTGTAACAGAAGTCTTTTTTTAATGTTACTACTTGTTTCAGAACGTTCAGAAACAACTTTTTCATAACTAATGGTAATGTTAGCAGAACAATCTTAGAACTAATTTTTGTTAGCTGGGCTGCTCTGTCAAAAAAAGACAAAGGTCATTCACCAATATGATCACTACTGTGGAAAAGGTTTTTTTTTTTTTTTTTTTTTTTTTTTTTTTTTGTGCAAAAGGTTTTATGCAGAGCCATTAGAAAGAGAAGATGTCATTACAAAAGGGAACATAATATGTAAGTGTTCAACGTTCTCAAATATGTTTTACTGAAAAACTGACTTTGTCTCAGAGGTTTTTCCTCAAATTCATCAGAAAAGGCAAACGAGACAACTGTTGGCATTCAGTAAAAGAGTATACCAATATAAAATAAGTGTACAGAGGAGCTCAGATAATTTTTTCTTTTTAGAATCAGCAGCAAAATGTCTCAGTTTGCTCTCTCACTCTCAATGCTGTCTGGGAGAACCAGATAATAAACCAGATAATAAAGAGGGTTAAATGTAATTTTGTTCTTTTCTATAGGTGCTCCTAGGCAGCAACATTTCTGGTTATTGATACACAAAGGTTGTGTCGGTAGTCAGCTGGGTTTCCAGACAGTGAAGGGAAGTGTGTTTCAGTATGACAGGAAAGACAGATTCAGCATTTTTTTAAATGTATAGGAAAATGGCATTTCAAATGAAATCAGAAATCAGAAGTCAGACGAATGATATACAAAGTTCAGATAAAGTAACGGTAAGTTATAGTAATAAATGTAACGTAGGCTACAGCTGTTATGAGAGAAATATATGTAACGTTACAGCTGTAAAAGAGAAATATATTTAGCTGTTATGAGAGACAAATAATGACAATATTACACTTACACCAGATAAAAGTCTCGTATTTAACCTCGTTTAGTCTATTGTTTATCGCAATCATGTGACTGACTATATGACATTCCTTCACATATGAATTTAAACCTGGTGAACTAGATTGAACTGTGAACTGCAACAGTATAACGTTACATTTTCACGTAGATTTACATTTACGTTTTTACATTTGGCGGACGCTTTTATCCAAAGCGACTTGCATTGCATTTCAAGGTAGCTACACATTTACATTCTTATCAGTTCTTCTGTATCTAGATACTCACCAATAGCGTGATTTTAGCTGAATTCATCTTTCTTGTAACAGTTACCTGGTTTCCACATATAGACAATAATAACACACTCTAAACATAGGAGAGTTCACAACAACAGCATTGGTATACACTGTACAGTACAGCTGACTTGGTGAACATGAATGACACGAATTCACAATAAAAGCTTCACGGCAAGTTAAAAGTCATGTAACCAAAAAAGAGACAAATTTATGTTAATGAATTCTGTGATCTCGAAATTGCAATCAGCAGAGGATTTTATGCAGATACAGTATAAAAAATAAAGTCTCAACAGGTAGATTATTTTAAAACACGCAACTTTTAATTTAAAGTTTTCCTCTAACAACCTGCAACATCAACTAATAAATTAATATTTATATTTAAATTATATTTATTTATTTATTTTATAACTTATTTATTTAAATAAGTAAGTTAATAAATACTATGCAAGCAAAAATTTGTATCCGTTTTATGCAAGGATAATATTTTTCTACAGTAATACATATTATTTAAGTGT
This sequence comes from Chrosomus eos, assembly GCA_036326025.1. Classification (NCBI taxonomy): domain Eukaryota; kingdom Metazoa; phylum Chordata; class Actinopteri; order Cypriniformes; family Leuciscidae; genus Chrosomus; species Chrosomus eos. The sequence continues at coordinate 31,864,290 of CM070833.1, forward strand.
GCCGTGTTTATCAGTGTTAATAATTAGTGTGTTATTGTAAAAACACTGCTAACACCCAGTAAATTAAAATGTTTTAGATTTAAATCCACACAACAGGCCACACAATACAGCACATTATGGGGCTTATAAAAGTAATCTTGCGTGGCTTTTATTTTGAAATACACTCGTCGCTTATTATTCCTGTGTTCGCCGGAAGTGCAGTGCCGTGTGTTTGATTACAGGTAACGTTAAGGGCTTTTTAAATAACATAACATACTCGTGTGAAAATATGATTGTAATAAGTGTTTAATGAGCTGTCTCGGAGGGCGTCGCATTGATCTTTTTTCGTCCAGAAAAGCAATTCTGCTATAAAAACACGCAGTGTGCAACACACGTGGATAAAGCTAGACATCTCCATGCTATCACATTAAATCTGTACACTTGTTATAATCTTGTATGTTTATTATTTATTAGATATGGTTTTATTGTTATATAAAATTATAACATTAACGTGGTGTCCAACTGTATATTAAAGCATCTATCATGCATTTCCCCACAGCAAGTAGACGTCTGAATATCCCTATTCAAATGTATTTCTAAATAATTGTTTTGAATACATCATTATTTTTTTCAGTCAGTTGTCAGACAATGGCTGATGACGGTCAAGCAGAGGATTATCCCACCGAAATCGAGGAAAACCTCAATGATTTTGACTCCTCTGTGAGCTCTGTCCATGATATGGTCCAAACACTTGTGTCTGTTTCCAGAAGTGACCATCTGCGTAAGGTATGTGGAAACAAATGCACAAATCAACATTTACATATGAATGGCTTGTTATTGGAATGTTTTGATCTTTTTGTACCTCATTTCCAGCTGGATCCTCTTGATCAAGCTAAATTGGATCTGATGTCTGCATATGCCCTCAACTCTATGTTCTGGAGTAAGATTTTACACCATCGTGTTTTACTTGTCAAGTGTAATGAAATTTAACAGGTTATGACAAGATTTAACTTTCCTCCTTAGTGTATCTGGTGACACAAGGAGTCAATCCGAAAGACCATGCGATCAAACAAGAATTGGTAAGAAAAGACTGCAATTTTACTTAAAAATGTTTAAACAGGGCCTTAGAGCGATAAACTGACATTGGTAGGACATAGTCTGTAACCACATTAAAACAAACTAAACATTTTTTATTTTCTAGTATGATAATCAATATTATACCATAAATTCAAAGTCCATAGCGCATAACTTAAATTTAAACTGGAAGATTATTGGGGCATGTATTAAAGGCCAAAAACCACTAGAACAATGATATATATTTTGTTGACTTGTGTACTTTATCTCAAATGTTTTCAATAGGGGTGGAACGGATCGCAGTTGATCCGTACGGATCAGGCCCCATAGGTGTGATTTGCGGATTAACTGCTAAATTTAACTATCATAGAGTGAACGTTTATAATTTGGATGTGTTTTGTCTTGCCAATTTACACATTCAAACTATTTTAAATGCAGAAGAAGCGGCGAAAAATAGGGACTCTTGCGTACGCACCTAGAGAGAGAGAGAGAGAGAGAGAGAGAGAGAGAGAGAGGCGCGTTTCAGACACCGCTCGAACACTGAATTGATTCCTCTTTCATGTTTCCTTGATCTTGAACGGACACAAACACAAAAAATGTCTAAATTCCTGTCTCGGCAAGTATTCTCTCGTTTATGTCACAAGTGAAAGTTGAGGAAGAAACGGATGTTTGTCAGTTTTTTGTATATATAATTTTAGTTTTTTTGCTGATCCCAAAAATGATCCGATCCATGGCTCAAAAACCGTAATATGATCCGAACTGTGAATTTTGTGATCTGTTCCACCGTTATTTTTTAATAATGTTGAAATCCAGAGAAATCAGCTACATTAACCAGTGTAACTTCTCCACGTTAACCTCGATTTCCAGTTTTACTTCCATAGAAACGATGGAAACACCAAAGATGTTTTAATATATTGTGTTTTATTAGACAAGGGAGCAACTGTTTTGATACTTTTATCGACAGAAAATTAATCATTGTTAAATAGCTAAATACAGTTAGTCTTATTTTTTTAATCTCTTATTTTCACCGCGAGTAACCATGTTTGTATCATTCCTCAGAGGCAATGCTATTCTTTCAAGTGGCTAACATGGCATAATCAGGGCTTTATTAGTAGTAACAGTAATTCAGCTTTTTCCACACCATACAATGTTTTAAAATGAATTGCATGCCATTTAGCAACACAAGTCATCTAGCTTTTATTAATATGATATTCTAATATTAATCTAGTTTATGGCAATGTGCAACAAGTGTTAGGGTACCATACCAGGCAGCCACCAAGCGAACGCACAGTAACGTTATAACTTTCTACACACTCAAATGTGTTTTTAGTATGATTGTTTTGAGTTAAACAGCGTTGCATTACCCCGCATTTTAGTGTGTCAAATAAAGTGACCTGTTTGAGTTGTAATTCATCACTTGTGGCTGTTTGATTGGAATGAAATAAAATAATGTGAATTTAAGTGATGAAACGTAACCGTAACAAAGTTCAAGATCAGGTAAGAGAGGCAGATGTTAAATGTAACTTTAATCGTAAAATATGCATAAACAACTAAACGAAAGGATGACTCAGGGCTTAAAGTACTCCGGCCGGGGGCCGGATTTCCGGCTTGAGGGCAGGTCCGGCCGCGAATTTTTTTTTTGCAGGGTGGTAGGGGAAGACTCATTAATATTCATTCCCTGATTGGTCTTAACCCCAGTGACGGGTAGGTTTAGGGCGGGGTTAGGAGTAGGTCATCAGACCCCCAGTGACGGGTAGGTTTAGGGCGGGTTTACCAATCAGGGATGAGTTCCCCAATGAATATTAATGAGTCTTCCCCTACCACCCTGCAAAAAAAAAATCGCGGTCCGGCCTCCAGCGCAGGCAAAATTTATTAATCAGGCTGCAAATTACAGTCGGAGGCACTTTCGGCGTGGACGCGCCTTGAAAAAACGAGCGCGTCGCTTCCTCCATTATGAGCGCGCATACCGCGCGGCTACATTTGAAACTGGGAACTTGAATGCGGTTTAATATTTTCGAGTCAATTGATTTCACCTACCAATCATATGAGAGGAGAGCAGCTCTAACTAATGTCACAAGCCTATCAGAAGCAGAGCAGGGGCGGGTCCTGGCAACAGTGTGATTGAGATGCATAGCGTCGTCGGTGAAAGCCAAATCAAATCATGGAGCGCAGAATTTCAGAAACAACATCAGCCAGGTGACTTTAATGTCATCATGGATGAAAAGAAAGTAAGGACATGCGAGTTGGTTGATTTCGTAAATTAGCTCAGGTCAGCATAATCATATTTTCTGTCTACACCTTTTGATGTTAGCCTTATGTTGACTGAGCTAACATTAACATACACTGCTGCTAGGTAACTTCAGACTGTTAGTTAAATATTTAATGTAGAACATTCTGTGTAGCTTACTAAAAAAAACATTATGTGTTGGCCTACCATGAAAACGAGTCCACTTTAAACCGCTTCATTTTCTGTCAGCAATGTATGACAAGTAACGCACTTCAGTAAATGTCCTCCTCTCTCACACACACACACACACGAGGCACAAAAAGGTCCGAACCAGTATCGAATTCTCTTTCGCGCTTGAACGAACAATAACACACACTTATGCCAAAATGTCCGTTTTATCGAGTATCCTGACAAGAATCAATTATTATCAACCTTAAATGAGTTAAATAAAATCTTAAAAGGAAGTAAAGAGTAGTGAGAGAATGACACGCGTGAGATCCTGTCAGCAGCTGTAGATCTTAAAGTGACAGTAGCCACTAATTCTGTCTTGTCAGTAAAGTTAACCAAAGAACAGAGATAACTACTAACTACTCTTTGACTAAAGAACGCTTGTTGCTTTAATAAGGGTTAATCTAATTTAATTTATAATTTATGCAGTGCAGACTATTTTATATCCCTAAAATTTTTGGGGAAAGAATTATCATTGAGATATCATTAGCTATATTAATATCAGTGATACTGGCCTTTATTAATAAAAAGATGCCATTAAGATACAGCCGTAATACTTGATACCCCGTAATACCCCCACCCCCGAAAAAAAAAAGTTCAGGCTCAGGAATTTTTTTCACTTTAAGCCCATTGTGTTTCTCCCTAGACATTTACAAAACATATTGTTTTCCCTTCAATGTATTCCTTAAATTTTCTTTGCTTGGTCTTAACGATCTTTTAAAAAAAATGTAGCTTAGTAAAACCCGCAGAAACCCTGGTTAAATCTGTGAACAGAAATACAGTATGTGAAAGTGGAATTGTGTGTAAAGTCACTACTTGTCTTTGTGAATATTGGTTTAGTATTTGTACTAACAGAGAAAGGAAACTAACATCCTCCTCCACCTCACAGGAGAGAATCAGGACACATATGAACAAAGTTAAAGAGATCACGGACAGAAAAAAAGCTGCACGTCTGGACAAAGATGCAGCATCACGGTTTCTCCGTAATGCACTGTGGGAGCCAGAGGAAAAGAAAAGAAAGGACACGAAAAGAAAGGACACGACTGAGCATTCCCACAAAGGAAAGCACATACGGTTTTCTTGATTGAGTTGAATGGTGAAACTCATTGAATTTTCTCTACAAATATTTAGCAGAGCGCAACAAATATCTCAATCCACTTGGACTTGCTTAAGAAGCGTGCCAATTATCATGTGACCGTCCATGATGCCGTGTTGTTCATGGTGTACATATTGAGAAGCATCTTTCTTTTCAAGATGGCTTGTTTCAAACTAAAAATCAAAGTTTGAAAACCACTTAAGTTACTCACCCCGTGTTAGTTAGATACTTTTTTTAGCATTTCTTTAATTGTTTTTTCTTTCCTAGTCTTACGTTTTTTTTTCTTTTTATATCTGGGGTTATATAATCTGAAATGTGATGCGGACCATCCATGATAATATCAGTCCCATTAAAACTACTAAATCCTATTTTTCTTGTCAATTCATTTGAAAGTATTGTCTGATTCAAGGTTTTTTCTTTTTCTTTTCTTTCTGTATTTAGATTTCTGGAAATTATGAATCCTTTATGTAGGGATGGGAGAAATTAAGCGTTTCGAAACTTTGAACCAATTGAACTAACTGCTGTGCAAAATTTGTCGTTGTTTTGTAATTATTATTGCTTCAGGAATTTTTGTTTCAATTATTATTATTTTTTTCATATACATTTTCTCAATTGCTTAGACACAATTCTGGGAACAACTCACCATTTTTTCAAATCTTCATACAATTTTAAAAACTCACACCCAATGGTACAAACTTTTCCCTCAGACAACAATAAACACAAACTGTCAAAAACACAGACTACATGACTGTTTGTTACACACTGGAGGGATTCATTCAAAACACCACTGCCAAACGCTTTACAACAGGTTTTCAGATAAACAATTTGGAACTTTGTGAAATCACAGCACTGAGTGATACGTCTTTCAGGGACAAAATAAATGCAAAGCAGTACTGTAATACCTTTAGTGGATAAATCAATACTCCTGTACGTGCTGTTTTGGACAAAAACCTGACCTTTGAAGTGAAATGTCACACTGACAAAACATGTAAGGAAGAGTCCATGCACAGTAAAATACTTGCATTTTCTTAAGCTTTATTTCCAAACACAGCAAATATTCAGGTTACTCAGCATCAGGTCTGGGCCAGGCCATACAGTAATGTCGATTACAGTATACAACATAAACGGGTGCAGATACAGTGAAATTGAAGAATGAGCTTTAAGAAATGTTTATTTTCATTACACTAATGTAAAGAGATCTCGCAGTAGATGAAAATCACTAAGAAAAGTTGAACTATTAAAGTATTGAACTTGGAATTGCAATACAATACAGTATACTGTCAATTACAGAACAGTAAAACATTTTTTAAGTAAATTCAGCATCCTCGGCCAAATTGCACTGCAGTACGGGTAATGACCATATGTGTCATACTATAACCGTTTCTTAGTCTTCTGACAAAATAATTTATCTCCCTGCCAGGCAGTTGTCTCTCAGTTCTGCAAAAATATGAAATTTAAGAAGTACTACAACTGAAGTGCTGCTGTGTGCTGTATTATACTGTATGTGTAAGAATAAAAACCCTGTAGATGAGCCTGTAGACAAACTTCCCTCATGGTCATTCCTGCACAAGAACATGGTCAACTATAATGCTTTGTATTTCATCAGGAGCAAATGTCTTTTGACCCCGTCCCCTCGAGATTATGAATGGTGTTGTGTATTGTATGTATTTGTTGCCTTTTTGGACTCCTTTATCATTTGTGGTGTTGGCTCCCATTTGAAACAGTTCGGCTCAAGCCCAGACATTTTCAGGGTCATGATTGAGGACAATGTCCCATCCAGAGTCAAGCTGTTTCGTGTTGAGGTTTTGTTCAAACCGACCATCGAAAATACCCTCTCGGCATCAGCATTAGAATGTGGAAACACTAAAACCAAGCCTGCGACCTTTGATAGACAAATTGGTTCAGGCCAGTTTACTTTGAAAAAAAGAACCAGGGGCCTCTCAAATGTTTTCCTTTCATCGTAATTAATAATCATAATTGCTTTTTACCTGACATATTTGAAAGAAAGATGTAATGATTAATGCATCCATGGCCAGGATATAATTATAAAATGTAACATGATTTTAAAAGTGACCAAATAACATCGACTACAATACACTTTAATTTAGTGCTAATAAAAGAGAGAGAGAGAGAGAGAGAGAGAGAGAGAGAGAGAGAGAGAGAGAGAGAGAGAGAGAGAGAGAGAGAGAGAGAGAGAGAGAGGTTTATTCTCCAGTAGCACCTCATTGCAGTACACGAGATCCGGGGGGCGGAGTCGGATCCAGATTAAGGGGTGGGGTTGGGTAGGTTTAGGGGTGGGTTTAGGGATAAGGGGTGGAGCTGGGTAGGTTTAGGTATGTAAGGTGGGAGGAGTCGGATCTAGATCCGACTCCTCCCCGTGGATTTCATGTTCTGCAGTTAGGACCATCTCTTATAATGTGACAATATCTCAGTCATCGTGTGATAACGAAAATATAAAAGGCCTAGACCAGGGGTTCTCAAAGTCTATATTCAAAGGTCCAAATCAGAATTTTCGTCAATGTCAAAGGTCCGACCGAAACTGTTGGGGGTGGGGGGGGCGTTTTTTTGTTGACGGGGGGCGGGGGGAATAGTGACATGCCCCCACACGGAAGAACATTTTGAAAAATAACCCCTGAAATTCATACATTTTATAGCACATTATAAATGCAACTTATTAGGCAAAGTTGCATTATATATTTTTTTTATATTTTTATAAGTTGCACAAAAATTTGTATAGCAAAGTAGGCTCAATCTATATACAAGACTTAACCTCTCAGATATATAAAGGCTATCATGATCATTTTGCCAAAAATGAACCATGTATTTGTTTAGTTCATAATACGTTTTATTTTTAACTTAAACAAATACGTATTATACGGAACGGTTGGCAATCCATGAGGCACACACGCACATTTGCGCACACACACGTAAGGTCGCTCTCTCCCTCTCTGCCGGTTTGGAGCTCGCGAGCTCTAGATTGCGGGAGATTTGAACTAATTTGCGGGCATCAGGGAGCCGCTATCAATATGCGGGAGACTCCTGGAACTTCCGGGAGACTTGGGAAATCTGTGAACGCATACCTCTCTGTCCAATCATCTTTGAAAACGAATCGGTTACCTAACGTAACCTCGGTTCTCTCTAGATGAGGGAACGAGTATTGCGTAAGCTAGCTTACGCTACGGGAAAGATTCCATCTTTCTGAGAAATTGAAGCCAAAAATTATCCTATAATTTTGTATCCATTGTCTACGCAGTTCAGCTGCAGCAGACCATGAGAGGGCTAGCTAGCCGCTCATTGGTTCGCTCACGGAGAACTGCTTAAGCCTATGAGGGAGTGCGAGTGAACCCGCGACCAATGAGAGTCTGACTCGCTCTCAATACGTCACCGCCCGCCGAAACGGGTGTGGACGAGACTATAAATATCCCGAAATAGGCTGAATAATCTGGTTTCCCTTTCAAGGCGGTCACTTCGACATTACGTCACTGACGTATATGGGAACTCCCTCTTTCTCCGTTTTCACTGAAATCTTATAGGCTAACGCCAGCTGGAGACAGCTGGCCAATTGACGCGAAACATGCAAATGCTGACCGGTCCGCGGGCAGTATAAATATAGCATGTGCGCGACAATACGTCAGAATCTTTTTCTTCACCCTAGAAGTCTTATCTGAAGTCATCGTGGAAGTTGCAATAGAGGTTACTCACCATGTTTCCTCCCCGCATCCGATGGCTGCTACATGCCAGATATGTGCGGGTCCTATTGACTCGCTCTACCTAACAAGGATCAACCGAAGCCGCACTCACGGAACAGGCAATGTGCCAGACAGTGCGCGCCCTCAGGAGGAATAAACCCGGGCATCAGCGGGGACGAGGCCCACTGCCGCCAGCAGGCCGCTAGTGGGCCCTCTCCTGCCCAAAAGACGGCCCGTCGCCACTCCGGCCCTTTTCGCGGGTTCGCTAGAAGGACTCGACGCGATAGTCTCTGTGGAAAATGATACTTTAGCCCGGTATCTCAACCAGGCTAAGCTACTTCAAGAAAGACTCCGTCCCCGACGACGTCCTATGGTAGCCGTGCGCAAGACGCGCGTCTAGAGGGACGAGGCAAAGGCCATGGCTCCGTGTCTAAAGGCGCGAAAGTGCACAGCCGCAATTCGGTGAGTGTTTACCCCCCTTCTAGTCAGTCTTGACTACGGGGTTGCGCAGTCGTTACCGCTTATGCTGTATGCCCTGTATCCTTCAGTGCAACTGGCCATGCGGACTTGACTACGTATTCACAGTTGTCGTCGCTACGCCACTGACGCTGTGTTTATGTATACACTGCACACTGATATGTGCTATGATGATGGTGCCGTTATATTGCCCTGTATGCTCAAATGACGCTGTGTGTACGTACACACCGCACTCTGTTATGTTCATGATTTATGCCGCTATAAATTGCCCTGTATCTTTCAGTGCTATGGCTATTCTGATTCAACTATGTATTCACAGTTGTCGTCGCTACGCCACTGACGCTGTGTTTATGTACACTGATATGTGTGTGTGTGTGTTATGCTTATGCCACGATATTGCCCTGTATCCTTCAGTGCTACTGGCTATTCTGATACTACGTATTCACAGTTGTCGTCGCTACGCCACTGACGCTGTGTTTATGTATACACTGCACACATGTGCTATGATTTGTGCCGTTATATTGCCCTGTATCCTTCAGTGCAAATGGCTATTCTGATTCAACTATGTATTCACAGTTGTCGTCGCTACGCCACTGACGCTGTGTTTATGTACACTGATGTGTGTGTGTTATGCTTATGCCACGATATTGCCCTGTATCCTTCAGTGCTCCTGGCTATTCTGATACTACGTATTCACAGTTGACGTCGCTACGCCACTGACGCTGTGTTTATGTATACACTGCACACATGTGCTATGATTTGTGCCGTTATATTGCCCTGTATCCTTCAGTGCAAATGGCTATTCTGATTACCACGTATTCACAGTTTTTTGTGCAGCGCAAATGACGCTGTGTTTACGTACAACGACTCTGTTATGTTCATGATTTATGCCGCTATAAATTGCCCTGTATCCTTCAGTGCAATGGCTATTCTGATTCAACTATGTATTCACAGTTGTTGTGCGATGCCACTGACGCTGTGTTTATGTACACTATGTGTGTGTGTGTTATGCTTATGCCACAAAATTGCCCTGTATCCTTCAGTGCTACTGGCTATTCTAATACTACGTATTCACAGTTGTTGCGCGATGCAACTGACGCTGCGTTACGTAAACACTACACACTGTTATCTGTAATGATTATGCCATTATATATTGCCCTGTATCCTTCAGTGCAAATGGGTATTCTGATGACTACGCAGTACGTATTCACAGTTGTTGCGCAATGCAACTGACACTGTTACGTACACACTACACACTGTTATGTGTAATGATTTATGCCACTATATATTGCCCTGTGTCCTTCAGTGCAAATGGCTATTCTGATGACTACGCAGTACGTATTCACAGTTGTTGCGCAATGCAACTGACGCTGTGTTACGTAAACACTACACACTGTTATGTGTAATGATTTATGCCACTATATATTGCCCTGTGTCCTTCAGTGCAAATGGCTATTCTGATGACTATACAGTACGTATTCACAGTGGTTGCGCGACGCAACTGACGCTGCTTTGCGTACACACTACACACTGTTGTGTGTAATGATTTATGCCACTATATATTGCCCTGTGTCCTTCAGTGCAAATGGCTATTCTGATGACTACACAGTACGTATTCACAGTGGTTGCGCGACGCAACTGACGCTGTTACGTACACACTACACACTGTTATGTGTAATGATTTATGCCACTATATTGCCCTGTGTCCTTCAGTGCAAATGGCTATTCTGATTACTACGTACGCAGTACGTATTCACAGTGGTTGCGCGATGCAACTGACGCTGTGTTACGTACACACTACACACTGTCATGTGTATGATTTATGCTATTATATATTGCCCTGTGTCCTTCAGTGTAATGGCTATTCTGATTACTACACAGTATGTATTCACAGTTGTTGCGCGATGCAACTGACGCTGTGTTACGTACACACTACACACTGATATGTGTATGAATTTTGCCGTTGTATATTGCCCTGTACCCTTCAGTGCAATGGCTATTCTGATGACTACGTAGTACGTATTCACAGTTGTCGTGCGATGCAACTAACGCTGTGTTTACATACACACTACACACTAATATGTGTAATGATTTATGCCATTATATATTGCCCTGTGTCATTCAGTGCAAGTGGCTATTCTGATTACTACGCAGTACGTATTCAGTTGTCGTGCGATGCAGCTGACGCTGTGTTTGTGCACACTACACACAGATACGTGTTATGATTATGCCATCATATATTGCCCTCTATCCTCAGTGCAAATGGCTATTCTGATTACTGCGTATTCACAGTTGTTGTGCGATGCAACTGGCGCTGTGTACACACTACGCACTGATATGTGTAACGATTACGCCGCTATATATTGTCCTGTATCCCTCAGTGCAACTGGCTACTTTGATTACTGTGTAGTCACAGTTGTGCGATGCCACCGACGCTGTGTTTTGCACATTGTTATGCGTCTATGATTTATGCCGTTATATATTGCCCTGTATCCTCAGTGCAACCGGCTATTCTGATTAACTACATATTCACAGTCGATGTCGCTATGCCTCTGACGCTGTGTATTTTGTACACAAAAATGTAATTATGCTTGTGCATAGTCTCAGTCGTCGCTACGGCGACTTGCGCTGCATCTGTGTACATATTGAAGTGTTATGCTGTTATGTTGCCCTTCAACGTAATGGGCATTGTGTTTGAACTGCGCATATTCATGCAGTTTCGGTGGCTTCTGCGACTTGCACTGCATTATACACACAGATGTGTAAAATGTGCACACTGATGTGTTATGCGGTTATGTTGCCCTCTATCCTTCAGTGCAACAACCGGCTATCCTATCTAACTGTGTGCATATTCACAGTTCTGTCGCTACAGCGACTACACTGCACTTATGTACGTATAAGGACGTGTTTTGCTATTTTGTTGCCCTGTTTCCTGCAGTGCAAAACTAGCACGGTTAGATCTTAATCTAACCGCGCATACTCAGTTTCTGGATGCATGTACGTACACGGATGTGTTATGCTGTAATGCTGCCCCGTTTCCTTCGGTGCAGCTAGCCATCCTGATCTAACTGTACATCACAGTTTCTGTCTCTACACAGTTTCTGTCGCTACGGCGACTTACGCTGGGTTATGTACATGCATGGATGCGCTACAGCGACCTATGCTGTTACGTACATGTGCTACGCTGTTATGTTGCCTTCAATGCAACTGGCTATTCTCTAACTCGTGCTAACTCGTTTACTCACAGTTGTAGCTACGGCTATGTGTTTGTTTGTTTACTGAGGTGCTATGCTATTGGGGCTATTATCTAACTGCGTATATTCACAGTTGTTGTTGCCACGGCCACTAGCACTGTGTTTATGTACATTCAGTTATGTGTTGGTATGCACTTCTGTACATCGGCTATCCTTGAGATGGCCTTAATTCACCTGCTCTCGACCCAGCGAAGCACTTTGGAGACCTACGCTCATTCTAAGTGAATGATGTTGCATCGTCTCGGACTTGGTGACTGCAGCGTCACTCTCTGTCCGATACCAAGCTGCGTTCCGAAGTCGCTTACACCGTTCAGAGCACAGATTGATCCCTGCCCGCCTTATCTGCTGAGCCGTCAGCCTCGCATGATGCCGATGCTTGGAGTGCTGTTGGCCCTGTAAGGGCTTTGCGGATGTACGTGGATCACTAGGCAGCAGTCTAAAGACCAGCTGTTTGTGTGCTTGGTGGATGGTACTAGGGACGTGCTGTTTTAGACTTGAGACTTTCTCACTGAATTCGACGCTTTTCAATGTTGGCTTAATGCCTACGGGATTTAGGTATGCTGGCTGTCTTCTCAGAACACGTTCGCCAGGGTTTCAAGTTTGATGCACTGCTGATAGCGTCGTGAGTTTTATTAAGGTACTCATGAACTGTCTCCACCAGCTGTGCAGTAGTCTGCATTATGCAGAGTTACCATTGCTGCTAACTCTGTGTATACTATGTTACATAGCTGTTTCCACATTACGCAGTAGTTTTCAATGTCCTGTTAACTCTGTGTATGGCTTAAGGTTATGCAGCTGTCACCGCTTTGCCGTCGACACTGTGTTAACTCTTGTGCTCGAGTGCTTATGGTGTTGTGCTGCACTGTCCAGAGCAGACTTCACTTCATTGCATAGGATATGCAACTTTGGTAGGTCGGAGCAGACGTTTCTGGTCTAGTTTCGCCTATCAGTTCAAGTACTCCTAGCGGCGCTGCTGGCTTAAAACTGTTGTCTCTCGCGGGAGTGTAGCTTGACCCCGTTCAGGGCTTATCTTCACTGCGCTCACGGCGGGATTCTATACAGTTCCCATATACGTCAGTGACGTAATGTCGAAGTGACCGCCTTGAAAGGGAACGTCTCCGGTTACTATCGTAACCTCGGTTCCCTGAGAGGCGGGAACGAGACATTACGTCAGCCGCCGTGCTCGCCGTTTGATCAGCTGTGCTAGCGTTCAGTCTTGATTCTGACGTATTGTCGCGCACATGCTATATTTATACTGCCCGCGGACCGGTCAGCATTTGCATGTTTCGCGTCAATTGGCCAGCTGTCTCCAGCTGGCGTTAGCCTATAAGATTTCAGTGAAAACGGAGAAAGAGGGAGTTCCCATATACGTCAGTGACGTAATGTCTCGTTCCCGCCTCTCAGGGAACCGAGGTTACGATAGTAACCGGAGACGTTTTTCATATACTGAAGCGAAAATCGCCAGTAGCACAAGCACGGCCAGGAACGCAATACTCGTTCCCTCATCTAGAGAGAACCGAGGTTACGTTAGGTAACCGATTCGTTCTCTTACGAGAGGTTCTCTCGTATTGCGTAAGCTAGCTTACGCTACGGGAACCCCTGGTCAACGCCGTGCGTGCTAAGCATCCACTATTAGTCCCAGGGGGGACCCCGGGGAACTCTGTAAGTGGGAATGAATATATGTACATGTGACAAAAGGCCAGCGGAGCGGGCCGGTGACTGTGTAGTACATAAGCACATTATAGAGAGGGAACAGAACGAACTCGGTCTGTGTAATTAACCCCCTATAGTGCAGCTCAACCAGAAGAGCTGAAACATACTAGACTGCTAGTAGTTTAGCCTGCAAGGCGGGTACTTCCAGATTGTAAAATCTGACAAAGGTGGAGGGGGAAGCCCATCCCGCTGCCACGCAAATGTCGTGAATGGAAATTCCGCTGGACCATGCCCACGATGAGGCCATGCCTCTAGTGGAATGAGCCCTGATGCCCAGAGGGCATGGCAGGTCTTTAGATGCGTATGCTGCTGCAATGGCATCAACAATCCATCTGGATAGGGACTGTTTCGAAGCGGCCAACCCCTTGGTGCGCCCACCGAACGAAACAAAAAGCTGCTCGGATCGTCTGACCGGAGCAATGCGAGTAACGTATAATCTCAGGGCCCTGACCGGACATAGGAGATTAGTATCAGATTCGCTATCGGATGCAGGCAGAGCCGATAGGGATATAACTTGTGCCCTGAACGGGGTGCCGATCGCTTTGGGGACATAGCCATGCCTAGGTTTGAGAACGACTAAGGAGTCATTAGGTCCAAACTCAAGACAGGACGCGCTGGTGGACAGCGCGTGTAGGTCTCCCACCCGTTTTACTGATACGAGCGCGAGTAGAAAAACGGTCTTTAGCGACAGGTACTTTAGGTCCACGGTGTTTAACGGTTCGAATGGGGGAGCTTTCATAGCATCAAGAACTATGGAAAGGTCCCAAATCGGCACCGAAGGGGGGCGAGGGGGGTTCATCCTTCTAGCTCCCCTGAGGAAGCGGACTACCAACCCATCTTTGCCCAGTGACTGGCCGCGCCGGGGTTCAGCAAACGCCGCGACGGCTGCAACATACACCTTAAGAGTGGACGGGGATCTGCCCTTGTCCAGCATCTCTTGGAGAAAATTTAGCAAGGAGGGAACCTCGCATAACCGTGGGTCCAGACCCTTTTCGGTGCACCACTCTGAGAACACAGACCATTTTGACGCATAGAGCCTTCTGGTAGAAGCCGCTCTAGCCTGCATGATCGTGTTTGTTCATGACCCATTCCAGTCAGAGCAGATCTCCTCTCCCAAGCTCGCGGCACGATCTGGCATCCCCACCCAGAGCGCTGGGCGCTACACGCGTGGGTGCTCAACAACTACCCGTTGCTTTGCCAGAGGGAGTGCAGATCTCCTCTCCCAAGCTCGCGGCACGATCTGGCATCCCCACCCAGAGCGCTGGGCGCTACACGCGTGGGTGCTCAACAACTACCCGTTGCTTTGCCAGAGGGAGTACCCGTTGCCTCGCATAACCGTGCTTTGCATAACCGTGGGTCCAGACCCTTTTCGGTGCACCACTCTGAGAACACAGACCATTTTGACGCATAGAGCCTTCTGGTAGAAGCCGCTCTAGCCTGCATGATCGTGTTTGTTCATGACCCATTCCAGTCAGAGCAGATCTCCTCTCCCAAGGTGGGGATGCCAGATCGTGCCGCGAGCTTGGGAGAGGAGATCTGCACTCCCTCTGGCAAAGCAACGGGTAGTTGTTGAGCACCCACGCGTGTAGCGCCCAGCGCTCTGGGTGGGGATGCCAGATCGTGCCGCGAGCTTGGGAGAGGAGATCTGCTCTACCAACTACCCGTTGCTTTGCTCTCCCTCTGGCAAAGCAACGGGTAGTTGTTGAGCACCCACGCGTGTAGCGCCCAGCGCTCTGGGTGGGGATGCCAGATCGTGCCACGAGCTTGGGAGAGGAGATCTGCTCTGACTGGAATGGGCCACAGCGCTGTCTGTGACAGCTGCGTGAGCTCCGGAAACCAAGTCTGACCCTCCCAGCGCGGGGCTATGAGGAGCACCGAGTGCTGCGCTTCTCTGATTCTCTGAAGCACCTGTGGTAGCAGAGAGACCGGAGGGAAAGCATAAAGCGGGCGGCTGGGCCAGGTTTGGGCTAGCGCGTCCTCGCTCCTTGAGAAAAATATTGGGCAGTGGGTGTTCTCCGCCGAGGCGAAGAGGTCCACCTCTGCTCTGCCGAATAAACGCCACTGTTTCTGAACTGTAAGAGGATGCAGGGACCACTCCCCGGGGGCGTCGCTCTGAGCGAGAGCAGGTGACACTGAGACCAAACTAAGATGCGTTCTGTCAGCTGGAAAAGATTCCGGGATCTGACTCCGCCCTGACGGTTTATATAAGAGACCACGGCTATATTGTCCGAACGGATCAGCACGTGGTGGCCCTGAATGCGCGGGAGAAAGCGCATGAGCGCGTTCTCGACCGCCAACATCTCCAAACAGTTTATGTGTAGGAGGCTCTCTTGAGCTGACCAGGGGCCGAAGGCCGGTGAGCCCTCGCAGACCGCTCCCCAACCCGTGTTGGAGGCGTCTGTCGAGATGACTTTTCGGCGTGAAACTGTCCCCATGGAAACGCCCCGCTGAAACCATTCTGCCACTGACCATGGCTGCAGAGCTGTGATACAGGTCTGCGTTACTTTTATCAGCTGGTGGCCCGTGGTCCACGCTCGGTGAGACACACGGCTCCTCAACCAAAGCTGAAGCGGGCGCATGCGCAGTAACCCCAGCTGGAGCACCGCGGAGGCTGAGGCCATACAGCCCAACGCTCTCTGAAATGTTTTCAAAGGCGTGAGTCTGTTCATCTGAAAAGATGCGGCGAGACGCTGCACACGGTGCGCGCGCTGCGTTGACAGACGCGCCGTCATCGTGACCGAGTCCAGCTCTATACCCAAGAAGGAGATAGTCTGACTGGGTTGTAGTACGCTCTTTGTCCAGTTGACAGAGAGGCCCAAAACTTTCAGATGGTCGAGGAGAACTGTACGATGAGACAGTAACTCTCTCTGAGATTGTGCCAAAATCAGCCAGTCGTCCAAGTAGTTCAGTATTCGCAGCCCCTGACTCCGCAGGGGGGCGAGCACCGTATCCATGCACTTTGTGAACGTACGGGGTGCTAGGGATAGGCCTACGGACGGTGTATTGATAAACCTGGCCTTCGAAGGCGAAACGTAAGAATGGCCTGTGAAGGGGATTTATCTGGATCTGAAAGTATGCATCTTTCAGATCTAGTGATATGAACCAGTCCCCCTGGCGTACATGCGCGAGGAGTTTTCTGATAGTGAGCATTTTGAACGGTCTCTTCATGAGAACTTTGTTCAGCGATCTGAGGTCTAATATTGGTCTGAGACCGCCGTCTTTCTTGGGACAAGAAAATAACGGCCGTAAAACCCCGACTCGCTCATAGCCAGAGGCACCCTCTCTATAGCCTTTTTGCACAACAGAATTGCTATCTCTGAACGGAGCAGCGCGTCACTGCTTCTGGGTTCACAGTAGTTTCTAGCCGCGCTCGGAAGCGAGGAGGGCGGCAGCAAAACTGTAAGCGATAGCCTAGCTTTATTGTGTTTAACACCCACTGCTTCCCACGCTTTGAAGCGTGACGCTAGGGGGTGAATGGCTACATGGTCCCCGTCGCTGCACTTTGCGGGCTGCGTGAGCGCGCTGATAGTGTTTACAACAGCGGGACATACACTCGGAGAGGAGTTTATGGGCCCTGTAACAGAGTGAACAGAGGTGAGACGCGCACACGGGCTTGTGGGCGCGCTTATACACTCTGAGACTCGAGCGGGCTTGGCCCGCTTTATGAGAGTGGACTCTGTGTGAGACAGGGGAACTGGAGTGTCTTTGTGTATGAGTGAACACAGTGTTGTGGGCACATTCTCTACACAAGTTTATGGACCGTGTAACAGAGGTGGGACGCGCGCACGGGCTCGTGGGCGCGCTTATGTACTCTGAAACTCGAGCGGGTTGGGACCGCTTTATGAGAGTGGACCCTGTGTGAGACACGGGAACAGGAGTGTCTTTGTGTATGAGTGAGCACAGTGTTGTGGGCACATTTTCTACACAAGAGGCTTTTACTCTCTTTTTGAGATTTCTCTGGGACGCCGTAAACACGGCGTTTTGTGTATGAGTGAACACAGTGTTGTGGGCACATTTTCTACACAAGAGGCTTTTACGCTCTTTTTGAGATTTCTCTGGGACGCCGTAAACACGGCGTTTGTGCTCATGCAAGCGGGAAGGGATACCGGCTTGGTAATGGCGGGGTACACTGCTGTAGTAGCCGCGTGAGCGGGGACTAACAGAGGGCGAAACTTTGACGGCGGTCCGGCCGCGGCGGAGAGCGCCGTCTTTTTCTCAACCACGCTAGGCAGACTTCGAGTAATCAGTTTTCAGCGCGATCCTCTGCCGAGGCCCCCGGGGAGGCGGCGGTCTGTGGCGGCTGTCAGAGCAAGAGCGAGGGCGAGGTTGTAGGAGCACTCCCCCTCATCATCTGAGGTGCCGACATCAGACTTAGTTGCTTCTCTGGTTGGCATATGACGTCTCTGTCCTTGGGTCTTTCGCTCCGCACCGGTGTCATGTTCCTCGTGGTGGACTGGCAAGTCACTGACAGGCAAGAGAAGATTGCGGTGGAGCACCCGGAGAGTCTGGTCACTTGTTTCAGCTTGGATTTGATATACAGGTCCATCTCCCAGCCTCTTAATGACACGGTGGATCTTCTGTTCCCAGTAAGATCGAAGTTTGCCTGGGCCACCTCTCTCTGACAGGTTCTTGACAAGCACACGATCACCTGGTTGCAGAAAGGCTCCTCTGGCACCTCGGTCGTAGTGCCTTTTCCCTTTTTCGGAAGACTTCTTGCTGTTCTCAGACGCGATGAGGTATGCATCCTGCATCCGGGAAGCACAGGGATGTGCATACTCCTGCCGTGTCTGTATTAGCCGATCTGGGTCAAGATTGAACATAAGGCCAATGGGCAGCTGTGGATGTCTTCCAAAGAGAAGGAAGAATGGTGAGTAGCCTGTAGACTCATGCTTCGTGCAGTTGTAGACATGGACTATGCTGGTGAGATGGTATTCTGAGCATCTGGAGGAGTGTTCTGTTCAGGCGTTCAACAGCATTCCCCTGCGGATGATAAGGAGTAGTTCGGGAGCGAGAGCCAGCTGCTGAAGTCTCTGGAACAGGGTGTTCTAAAATTTCCGACCCTGGTCATGGTGGAGCTTTTGAGGGTACCTGAAGCGTGGAATGAAGTCGTAGAAGATCTTTTCGGCCGCTGTTTTGTCAGACTTGTTCCGAGTAGGGTAGGCCTGAGCAAAACGGGTGAAGTGATCTACTACCACAAGGATGTACTTGTAGCCTCAAGGTGAAGGTAATCAACAGAGAGCAATTCAAAAGGTGCACTAGTTGTGATTGAGCCCATTGGTGCTTTCTCATGGACAGCAGGTCGTTTTTGTTTGATGCATGGGCACTGGCGGATGACGTAGTCTTCGATGTCGCGCTGCATAAACAGCCAGTAGAACCGTTGCCTTGCGAGGTGGATGACTTCATCAGCGCCAACGTGTCCCATGCCATCGTGCAGATGTTTGAGCACGGTTGACTTGAGTGCTTTGGGAAGGACCAGTTGTTGATTTTGTCTTGCATGCCTGTACAGAATACCATTATCCAGTTTGAGCCTGTTCCACTCACGTATAAGTCGTCGTGTTCCTGGTTGTATTGGACTCCAGTCTTTGTCTCTCGGATTCCATCCGCTCCCTTTCAACCGGTTCACCTCGGAAATGGGCTTATCTCTTTTCAGGGCGGCTCTGATATCTTCTGGGGTGAACATGGGCGTACTCACCGGGGGAGGGTTATCATCACAGGCGGAGATCTGAAGGGCGGCAGCCCAGGACACATCCTCATTTCTCTGAGCTTTATTTCCCTGCCAGATGGCAGATACAACCTCAGGTGGCATTGTCTCAGTGTACTCCTTCAGGTGTCTTGGAGTTTCACTGGAAACCTGGACAGGGTATCCGCATCCACATTCACCTTGCCTGGCCTGTACTTGATGTTGAAGTGGAAGTCGGCTAATTCACCAACCCAGCGATGTCCAACAGGGTTCAGCTTGGCCGTGCTCAGGACGTAGGTGAGGGGATTGTTATCTGTATACACAGTGAATGTTGTTGCGTAATATAGATAATCACAAAATTTATCGCATATGGCCCACTTCAGAGCGAGAAACTCAAGCTTACTGGAATGGAGGTGGTAGTTCTTTTCAGCAGGCGTGAGTGACCTGGACCCATATGGAATAACCCGGAGTTTGCTGTTTTGTTCCTGGTAGAGCACTGCCCCCAACCCTTCATTGGGATGCATCAGTGTGTAGGATGAATAGCAAATCGAAGTCGGGGTAGGCCAAGATGGGGGTTTGATCAGCATGTCCACAAGTCAGGACACAACAGCACTGTGTTCGGGGGACCACTGAACTGGTATCCGGGATGGTAACTGACCACTGCTCCGGCCTTTTTGGGTGGACTTGGCTGCAACAGGGCTCTTGTTAGAAAGGCAGGATGTTCTTGAACTTAAACAGTGGCCGGGCTATTCTGGAAAAGTCCTGGATGAATGAGTGACAGTAGCCCAGGAAACCAAGTAGAGCTCGGACCTCTCCGACGTTCTTTGGCTCTCTCTCCTCTCCAAACAGTCTTGCACCAACACAGCCGTCAGGTCTTGGGGTCTTTCCCCTCAACATGGCCGCTGTGAAAAGTCTTGGAAAAGCAGAGCACATCATCCAGATAAGGAGAACAGCATTCATCTCTTAGACCAGCCAGTACGCCCTCCATGCAGCGTTGGAATGCTGCCGGAGCATTGGTGAGGCCAAATGGGAGGCGTACCCACTTGTAAAACCCCCAGGGTGTGCTAAAAGCTGTCAGGTGCCGGCAGCTTTCTTCAACAAAGCCTTGGTGGTAAGCACTGCCCTGGTCAAGTATGGAAAACCATGAGTTGCCTCCTAAATTGTCAAGCAGGTCCTGGATGCATGGAAGGGGGTGGCGGTCGGGGATGGTTTTGCTGTTCAGCCCCCGGAAGTCAACACAGAGACGTAAGCTCATGTCCTTTTTCCTCACACAGACCACAGGAGAAGAGTATGATGAGGTGGATTTTCTGATCCAACCACGGTCAAGCAAGTTCTGAACATAGTCTTTTACCTCTTGATACAAGGGATTTGGGATGGAATTGTAAGACTTTTGGACAGGTGTTTCATGTGTAAGGTTGACTCTAAGTTGGAGGTCAGGAATACAACCAATGTCAGCATCGTCTTTTGCGAACACATCAGACTGCTCAAACAGCATTGCCTTAACTAACCTCTGTTCATCCTCAGCTAGATGTGATACGTCAACAGGAGGGTGCCACTTGTTTTAGCTTTAGACCTGATCTGTCTGTCCTGCTCTTTGTTCATGTCAGTCGTTGGATCTGTACTTAACTGAGCTGCAAATGTTTGGACAACGTCATTCGGCATGTGCTCAAGACCCGGGACAGGTATAATGTCAGCCACTTCCTCAAGAGTGCCAAGAGTGATTCTTTGGGTCAAATAAATGGCATGTCAGGTTGCATTTTGGATAGGAATTTTAATGCATTTTGAGGGCCCACAAGGAATGTCAACTAATGTCGGGAACAGTTCTAGGCCCTCAGGGCAGGTGTTTTCGATAAGAGGCTGGAACAGCAAGGTACGATTCCCTGGCAACCCCCTAACCCGCACCTGACTTCATAGACTCTACCAGCAGGAATAGTGACACCTGTCTTGCCTGTGTGTACAGTACACAGGGCTGTCTCGTCAGTGGTGATTATCTGGAGGGCAGAGACCAAGGCCTCAACTGTGTTTTCAGGGACACTTAAAGGGCACTATTATGCCCCTTTTTACAAGATGTGATATTGGTCTCGGGTGTCCCCAGAATGAATTTGTGAAGTTTCAGCACAAAATACCCCACAGTTAATTTATTATAACCATTTGAAAATGTAATTTTTGGGGCCTGTTTTAAAAAGAGCTGTTTTGGTGTGTACCACCTTAAATGTAAATGAGCTGCATATCCCCGTCCTGCCTTTGGATGAGGGCGTAACTTGATTCCTATGGCAATAAACAGTCGGTAGAAGCAGAATGGCTGAGAATGAGAGACCCGCTGTTTTATATGGCATTCAGCCGTACATGTTTGAACCGGAATCAGACCCAGATGACGAAGAGACTCCGGCAGAAGAAACACAAATGAGAATGGACCAGGACGTCTCGGAATAGTTATTTGATACATTTATGTACTTATAGAGTTGTAATCGAATCCCCTTTGCAATTATGGATGAGCAATACACACACAGACACACACAAACTGTGATAACGTTGTCGCAATTTTTTGAAACTACAGACACAAATACTGTGATAACGTTTGCTACGTACAAACGAAATTACATTTATGCGAGGGACCTGTTGCGTCATGTTTACATTACTTGTCGTACAGGTGCTTATGTGGCAAATGTGAGAAGATATGGTAAATGGTAAATGGACTGCATTTATATAGCGCTTTCACAGACCCAATGGCCACCAAAGCGCTTTACAATTTGCCTCACATTCACCCATTCACTCTCTCATTCATACACCGACGGGCGACGGCAGCCATGCAAGGCGCCATCAAGCTCGTCGGGAGCATCTGGGGTTAGGTGTCTTGCTCATGGACACCTCGACACTTGGTCAGGTGGAACCGGGGATTGAACCACCAACCTTCCGGTTTGTAGACAACCTACATGAACCACTGAGCCACTGCCGCCCCGAAGATGGCTACAGAACATACACAGTTTTTAATACAATATCTTTAAAATATATATTTATAAACGTGTGGTTACACACTATACAAACAAGGTTTAAATTATATAGCAGTTACACAGACATCCTACGACGAATACAACAACTTTAGACGCATTTGTTGTTGAATTGGCTGACATCGACTGAAATGACTGTTTGCTCAAAAATCATAAAATACACTTACTTCTTCTGGAGGTGACGTTGGATCGCGAACAGTAGGCAACGATCCACACTTGAGGATTAACTTTGAAGCAAGACCTGCTTTGAATTGACCCTGGTTCACAAAAAAGTCAGTGAGAAAATGATTTGCGCAAACATAAATGTATTTTGGAAGTTTAAGTGGCGCCTTTCCTTCGTAAATAAAATCCATCCACTGCTTTTTCAGTAGCTCTGATGTCGGAAGTAAGTGAAAACTACTATGTACATTATTACATCCCACAACAGAACACTTATGTTTCTTAGGAGACATTACCGGCTGTCATTGAAACAATGGAGGATGTGTACAGATCACTGATGGCGGGGTCTATGCCAAACCCACAGTGTCAATCAAACCACGTCGGTGGGGCTTGCGCAATTCTACGTCACAAAGCGCCGAATCTGAGAACAGCTCGTTCTGAGACAGTGCTTATGATTTATTGAGATTGTAAAAAAACCACTGGGTGGATTTTTATCATTCTAGGGTGGTTTTGCTCACACACTGCCAACACACATCTACCTGTATGTTCAAACACCAAAAAGTGAATTTTGCATAATAGGTGCCCTTTAATCTAAAAAATCCTTAACTGTGTTCCTAAGATTAACGGAGGTCTTCCGTGCTTGGAACGACATGAGGGTGAGTCATTAATGACATAATTTTAATTTTTGGGTGAACTTGTGATATGCTGAGTAAAATGTGAACAAGATTGACTGTATGTGTTCACATGAGGTTTAATCCAGTAATCACTTTAAATAATTACATAATATTAATGTTGTTAAGGACGTTGAAATGTTTATGTTTTGCATTAATTCATATTTTTTGTTATTTCGTATGAGGTTAAAAATGTAATAATGACATGTTTGGGATGAGTGTATCTGATTGGTCGTGTGTGCGCGCGCGCGTTTACTAATAGTTGAGGAGTTCTCGCGAGACGCTTCATTCTAAGGCCATGTCCACACTAATACGTTTTCGTTTGAAAACGTATATTTTTTTCTCCGTTTTGGCCTTCCGTCCACACTGAAACGGCGTTTTAAGTCAACGAAAACGTAGCTTTTGGAAAACGCTCTCCAAAGTGGATAAATTTGAAAACTCCGTTTTCGCGTTGTAGTGTGGACTGTGAAGCCGGAGGTATTTGAAAACGATGACGTAAGTTTAGTCATGTGATCCATGTTGTACCAATAGATGTTTACCTGTTGTTTACCAGTATTGTGCCTGTTATGTGCTATTCACTTTCACACTGTTGCTAAAATATGTTACTTTGCACACTCTTCATATCACATTACTGCACAGATGACAGAAAATGTACTCACATTTGCTGTCCTGCGGCAATACAGGAGAGCAGTCGCGTTTTAGACCAAACATATGGTGACTGAGTGCGACCTGGACGCATCAGTGAATGGTAAGATATTTTGCTAAATAAAATTATCATGTTAGAAGAATTGCGCGATACCTTTCTTTATTTTTCCATCTGTCAGTGAGCTTTTGTGAGCAGTGGCGGATCTAGAGATTTTTTCCTGGGGTGGCAAGGGGGTGGCATGAGTTTTCGGAGTGGGGCCATAAGTGCGAATCACCTCACCATAATTGGGGGGTGCTGCTTCTTCACTTTTTCTACCAGTGTTTCTCACAAGAATTTTGGTCAATTTGTGTTGAGTGTACCTTTGTCCCTCTAAGGGGGTTCGGGGCATGCTCCCCCGTAAGAAAATTTTGTGCTTTTTAATGTTAAATTCATCAATCTGGTGCAGTTTGAGAGTTCAAAATTAAGAGCTCCAACCCATACTCAGTGTGCAAATTGAACAAAGAAAAACTCAAAACTCTTTTAGTTGTGTGATATAGTATCTGTCTACATCACACTACTACATAATTAATCAGTTATAATATTAATCACATGACTAATAATACTTTTTAATAATTGTAAAACACATGCACTGAAAAATAAAAGAAACTTTCATAATTAGGTTAGAAGTTAGAACTAATTTCTATATTTGAAAGAGATAAACACATTATCTTTTATTTTGATGGAAACTGCATTTGTCTCATATGCTACTCTACAATTCTAGTAAAATGCATAATCGTCCAATATGCAGATGTCGAAATAATGCGAAACTGGGTAATGGGTTCCTTATAGCCTGTGTTCTGAAAGTAGCCTAGTTCTGCTATGGGCCGTTCAAAAAATAAAAAGTTTAAAGGTATGAGATGTATCGGCCCAAAAAGCACGTCGGCCCACCGGGAAAATGCCCGGTATGCCCGATGGTCAGTCCAGCACTGCTCATTGTTATTATATATCCAAAGTTAATCATAGTTATGCATAGTAATCGCTCAATGAGACAAAGTATTGCGGATGTAAATAACGTAACTTAACACTGTGGTTGTTGCAGGGTTAACTGTCTGCTATTCGAAGACTTGGTGTCAAACAAACTTGCACCTAAAAAACTTACTGATAACTCAGTCACAGCCTCTCTTCTCCGACTCCGAGAAACTGCGTACTGAAGACAGATGCACTGCCTGACTGGTGAAATTTCGCGGGGGTCGCGTCGCGTGCTGGTGATGGGTGAAACCATTGTGAGGGGGAGGGGATTCTAAATCGGCGATTTCTGTTTGAGAGGAGTTTGGTGCTATGAACATAAAATATACTTAAAAAATATTATCTGATTAATAAATGGGGTGGCAACAGGGGTGGCAAGACTGTATCCCAGGGGTGGCAGCTGCCACCCTTTGCCACCCCATAGATCCGCCCCTGTTTGTGAGGTTTCACGCATGCGCAGTAAGGTGAATTTATAAGTTTCTCATCCACACTGAAACGTCTGAAAACGCTAGTGTGGACGGAGAGCGTTTTTAAACGAAAACTCCGTTTTCAAATGTATCCGGATTAATGTGGACGTAGCCTAAGTAAAAACTCTGTGTATGAAGCATCTCGTCTAACTGTTTATTGATAAACGTGCTCCCTTACAGGTAAATGAAGCGTACATTTGCATACATGTGAATATTAGTGTTACTAAAGCTATTTTTGCTAGGTATTGTGTTGTATTGTTGGGTTAAGTGTGATACGGGACGAATCCAATGTAAAACGCTAAAGTTATAAGCTGTGGAGCACGCGGTCGCGCGCAAATCGTTCATGTGTGTATCGGTAGGGTGATTTAAATGTAAATGGTTGAATTTATATAACGTGCCCAGTTTAGTTAAAGGTCGATGTATGATCTGTGTTGTCACGTGTGTTTTATGTGAGATTGGGGCTTGTGAATATAGAGAGTGTCGCTGTTTTAGGATGCGCACTACTTTAAGTTCACTCATTTATTCACGGTGAACTTGGGATGCGTTGATTTAAAGGGGAAGTACATACGAGCTCATGCACTTGTGTATAACATTATATAAATAATAGAGCTCATGCATTGTTGTGTAATAGTTGTTCATTTATTGCCACAATTCATTCTAAGTAAAAACTCTGTGTATGAAGCATCTCGTCTAACTGTTTATTGATAAACGTGCTCCCTTACAGGAGTGCTACATAAAATTGGAGGCCCCGCTGGGATAGATGTTCGGTGGAGTGACTCCCTGACCGGCAGAGCCCATTAAGCAACATCATCCCCCTTACTAGTGATCCAGGCGAGCGACTGTGTGAGACATTCATGACGAGTGGTGGGAAAAAAAAGAAATCTGATTGAGCAGTGCGTGCGCTGGAGTGATCTGATGCCAGCGGCGGCCAAGTCAAGTCAGTAAGTGAAACACCACTCTCATCGGCCTGCCCACATAGCAGCAGAAATGGAGGAGCTTAAACATCTTCAAGAGGAAATTTGTGAGAAATTATGCACACTATCACGGGAAAAACTGACAAAACTCAGTGTCTTTCTTCACCTAACACGAGAAGATGAGACAAATGTGACTCGTTTATTCCTGTTGAGCCTCCTTAGTAACCATTTACTAAGAGCTGAGCTAGAGGATTTAGAAGATGGCGGTATGGCTGAACTGTTAACAATAAATGACAAACTGATCCAGCTCACGGGAATAACAAGTAATGCTCCTGAAAAAGACACAGAGAGGGAGGAAATTGAACTTGGAGATGTTAACACAGCCCAGAAAAAAATACAAGAAAGTGGAGAGAGTACAGCTGAATTGTTTTCTACCATGCACATTAGCCCCACAGAATTACAAAATACAGCAGACAGACAGACATATGTAGCCCAGAACCCAGCTTATTCTTCACCCACATATCAGAGACAAGTGAACGCGACATGGCAGAAAGACTTCAAAATCTCTGGTCTAATAGGAGATCTAGGGCAGAAGGACCGTCTCTCGTTCTCCAGTCTGGCACGGCAGATAGAAGGTGGACTTAAAAAGGGTTATGCAAAACAGGAAATAGTAGATTCTGTCATCAGGGCTATCACACCAGGGCTCCAGCTGCGGAGCTACCTTGAGGGGAAGGCAGGGCTGACACTCCCGACGCTAAGGCGGATACTTCGTTCTCATTATCAGGAGAAAAATGCGACTGAATTATATGAACAGCTAACCAAAGAAGCTCAGCACGCTAGAGAAACCCCACAAAGCTTCCTAATTCGAGCTCTTGACCTGAGACAGAAAATTCTGTTTGCTTCTCAGGAGGATGACTCTGGGTTGAAATATGATCCCGCCCTAGTTCAGAATATGTTCTTGCACACCGTCTTGACTGGATTGCAAAACGACCGCATCCAAAGCCACCTTCAACCATACCTTTCAGACCCTGCTGTTCCAGACAAAGTGTTGCTGGAGAAACTCAATGTAGCTTGTCCCAATGAATCTGAAAGACAAAATAAGCGAAAATTTGAAAAAAATGGTAGTGTTCATGCTGTACAGTTGAATGAGCCTGCCCCTGAACAAAAGCTTCAGTCCAAACAGTCAAAGTTCGATTTAATGTCACAACTAAAAAGCCTGAGTGATGATATCATACAGATTAAGGAGTCCATCCAGCAGCCCTTACCTGTCCCTCAGCAGTGTTTTGCAGTTTACGACAAAGACCCAGCATCAGCAGTGTCCCAACAGACATCAGGATGGGCACAAGTCCAAGAGCATCAGACCTGGAAACCTGAGACGGCTACATTCCAACGGCAGGGAAGTCCATATGTGTCTCCACACCAGTTCTCACAAAGCCAACAACAGGTGAGGGAACAGAAAATACCTCCCCCACCTGCAAACCCAGTTCAGTTGTCCACTGTTCCACCAGAACATTCTCTCCAGTCACGTCAGCATTATTCAATGATAGAGACGCACCATGGACAACCGTATGTGTATCCTTCTCAGCAGCACCCCATGTCCGTCAACTATGTAACTCAGCCGTCAAACTTTGCAGCACCACAGTATTATCCACAGCAGTATATGGAGCCACCCCGACAGCACCCCTATCAGTTCCGCCAGTCCCGTCCCTCACGAGCCAGACAATGTTTCCATTGCCAGCAGCGCAACGCAGAAGAACCTTGCACCCATTATTACCACTGTGGAAGCAGCGAGCACTTCTCAGCTGGCTGTAAGATTAAAGGTGCCAGACCTCAGCGTGGAGCTCCGTTAAACAGGAGCGGGTTACCCCCAAGGGACAGGGTGTGACCCGAGCGGCAGAGAAGTCCCCAAAACATGAGAAATGTAGCATTGGCCATCAGAGACAGTTTGAGTCCCAGTCGCTTGATAGTACGCTTAATAGTATTTTAACTGCCCCTTGTCAAGTTAACCAGCATTCTGCCATCACGTCCTTAGTGGGAAAACAGTGCCTTGTTACCTGTTATCTACAGGGAAAAAAGACTGAAGCATTATGGGATAAAGGCTCCCAAGTATGCATTATAGACGAGGAGTGGAAAGCCAAATATGCACCTGAAGTGACACTAAGAAATATTTCCGAGGCGACCGAAGCGCCAGACAGTCTGCGCTTGGTGGCAGCAAATGGAGCGAACATGCCATACAGTGGATGGATGGAGTTGACTTTCAAACTGGCATCCCCTGTAACCAATGAGAAAGAGTTAAACATTCCTGTGCTTGTTTTGAAGGACCAGGAATTGCCCAGACCTATTGTCGGGTATAACGTGATAGAACAAATAATGAGACAAAGCGAAAGTGGATCCCTTGATGTGACTAATGCTTGTTTGTACAGAACTGTCAGAAGTGCTTTCCCTAGCATAAAGAAGAAAAGTGTACATACCTTTATCAATTTGGTGACTGCTGAGAGGTTTAGCGAGTACGTTGTAAGAACCAGGAAGGAACCTGTGAACATCGAGAAGCACACCATTATGCAAATTCAGTGTCTGGTGAAAATGCCTCACGTGAAACAAGATACGGTGCTACTGTTTGAGCCACACGTTAACCCGATGTACCCAGATGGCCTTGAACTCTTTGATACTCTCTTCCTTCTGGAAAAGGGGCCCGCCCAATAATTACTGTCAATGTGCAGAATGGAACAGATCACGACATCACGCTCGGTGGTAGAACAGAGCTAGGAATTCTGCAGCCTGTTAAGTCTGTTTTACCAATATCAAAGGCACAGTGTGAAGCCATAGCATCTGTTACGCAGGTCCTACCAGAGATCACTGAGGCATCTCCCAATACAGATCGATGGGACCCCCAGTGGATGTGAGCCATTTAACTCCGCCCCAACAACAAGAAGTCAAGAGGATGTTACGTGAACAGTGTCATGCCTTTTCGAGGTCAGACGACGATATTGGCTGTGTCCCAGGTTTGCATTTGAGTATCTTATTAAATGATAACACCCCTGTTGCCCGCACATACACATCAGTCCCCAAACCGTTATATCAAGAGATGAAGGATTACTTACATGACCTGATTGCTCAAGGGTGGGTGGCCAAGTCTCATTCACCTTACTCGTCCCCGATTGTCTGCGTCCGTAAGAAGGATGGCAGCCTCAGGCTATGTATCGATTACAGGGACCTGAATAGCAAAACAATCCCTGATCGCCAGCCGATACCCAGGGTGCAGGATATCCTAGACGGGCTGGGAGGTAATGCGTGGTTCTCACTGCTAGATCAAGGGAAGGCCTACCACCAAGGTTTCATGTCCCCAGAGAGTCAGTACCTGACTGCATTCGCAACCCCGTGGGGACTATACGAATGGATTCGTATCCCTTTCGGCCTTATGAATGCGCCTGCAGCGTTCCAACGGTTTATGGAAGAGAGCCTGGAAGGGTTAATAGACAAAATTTGCATACCGTACTTAGACGACATCCTAGTCTTTACTGAGTCCTTCGATGAACAAGTGGAAGCGGTGAAGAAAGTACTGCAGAGGTTACAGTCCCGTGGAGTCAAGTTAAAACCAAGAAAATGTGAGCTCTTTAAGAAAGAGGTGCGATATCTGGGGAGAATTGTGTCAGCTGAAGGCAGTCGTATTGATCCCGCAGACACCGTCGCTGTAACGGCACTGAAGGAACAGACACCAAGCACGGTGGGGGAACTACGCAAGATTCTGGGCCTGCTCAGTTATTATCGGCAATACATCCAAGACTTTTCCCGAATTGCCAGTCCCCTCTATGACCTGCTAAAAAGTAACACGGAAGGTGTTGTACCACAGAGAAAGGGGAGACACAAAGTAAGAAATAATAAACGAAATCATGTGGTGCCGTCAAGTAAATTAATTGAGTGGACAGAAAAACATCAGGAAATATTAGAAAAGTTGATTAACTGCTTGACTCAACCTCCGATCCTGGGATTCCCCGACTTCTCTCAACCGTTTATCCTTCATACGGATGCGTCCAACCAAGGGTTGGGAGCTGTTTTATACCAGCAGCAGAATGGCAAGCTGAGAGTAATTGCCTATGGTTCTCGGACTTTGACGGCAGCTGAGAAAAATTACCATCTGCACAGTGGGAAGTTGGAATTCTTAGCTCTGAAATGGGCCATCACTGAAAAGTTCAGAGACTACCTGTACTATGCACCAACCTTTACAGTTTTCAGTGACAATAATCCATTGACCTATGTCCTGACCTCTGCGAAGTTGAACGCCACTGGGTGTAGGTGGGTGTCAGAGCTCGCAGATTTTCACTTCACCATCCGCTACCGTCCAGGTAAAGAAAACATAGACGCTGACTCACTCTCCAGGATGCCAGCGGATCTGGAAACGACGATGAGAGAATGTACTGAGCAGTTTTCACCTGACTGTGTGGGAGCCGTGATCCAAGCTGTGGAGTCCCAAGGGAATCCAGATGTGAATTTTGTAGTAGCCTGTCAGAGTGTACTGGCAAGTGTGGAGAAAAATGAGGGACACCTCAAACCCCTGTCAAAAGAGGAAATCAGACAAGCACAAAAGGATGACAAGGATATTAGAGTAATAACTGAACACTTACAAGCAGGATCTAGACCTCCTCAGCAGTGGCGTTCAGTCAACTCGCCAGCCAAAGTTCTTCTGAGAGAGTGGGAAAAGCTGAAGTTAGATGAACATGGCATCCTGTTCCGCCAGACGTCACAAAGAAAACAGCTGGTGTTACCAACACAATTCAAAAGAACTGTTCTGAGAGAGATGCATGATGAGATGGGTCATCAAGGACTTGATCGTAGCACAAGCCTCATTAGGGATCGTTTTTTCTGGCCCTACATGCAGAAAGACATTGAAAATTATGTTCTGAGAACCTGCTGCTGTATCAAACAAAAAAAAACCCTGTCGTGAGACAAGAGCGCCTCTTAAAAATATCAAAACGACCCACCCATTTGAATTGGTGTCCATTGACTTTCTCCATCTGGACAAATGCAAGGGGGGCTATGAGTACATTTTGGTGATCGTCGACCACTTCACTCGATTTGCCCAGGCATATGCCACCACCTCAAAATCGGCAAAAACAGTAGCTGACCGGTTATTCAATGATTTCACCCTGAAGTTTGGGTTTCCATCTAGAATTCACCACGATCAAGGGGGAGAATTTGAAAACCAGCTACTCACCTAACTCAAAAAGTACAGCGGCGTTGCCGGCTCAAGGACCACCCCCTACCACCCCCAAGGGAATGGGCAGGTGGAACGATTTAACCGGACATTATTGCAGATGCTGAAAACCCTGACTGAAAGACAAAAAGCTAATTGGAAAGATGCATTGAACAAATTGATCTTTGCCTATAACTGTACTAGATGTGACGTGACTGGCTTCTCACCTTTCCAATTGCTGTTCGGACGCTCACCAAAGTTACCCATCGATGCTCTCTTCGGACTTGAATCCGACAATAACTGCCAAAGTTACGGTGAGTACATGGAAAGATGGACAAAAGGAATGCAGGAAGCTTGTGAGATTGCGAGAGAACAGGCAAACAAGTGTGCAGAAAGAAACAAAAGGAATTATGACCAACGAGTGAGGTGTACTGACCTGTTCCCAGGCAGCAGGGTCCTCGTAAAAAACTTGACTCCAAGAGGTGGGACCGGGAAACTGAGGAATTTCTGGGAGGATGAGGTTCATGTTGTTACACGCCAGGTGGCAGATGGTGCTCCAGTCTACGAAGTAAAACCTGAACAGAGTAAAGGCAGATCATGAGTTTTACATCGCAATCTTCTCCTTCCATGTGACCATCTACCTCGAGAAATCACACCAGCTCCAAGTACTAAACCAAAACAAGGACAGCAACCAAGAAACAGCAGAACTCAGCTGAAGCCCGCTCGGGGAAGAGAATCCGAGTCAGAGGACGATAATGAAAGTGAAGAGGATGAATACTACTTTCAAGTGGAGCCCTTCCAGATACGACCACAGGAAAGCAGTGATTGCCTAGAAAAGAGAAATGCGTTATCACCACAGTCAGTACCTTCTGAGCCTCGATCTAACTCTCCAGTGGTGGAACCAAGGCCACAGTCACCTCCAGCTGAGTCAGAGATGGATCCCCTAGAGTCTGTACCTGAAATAAGAAAAGAACCAAATGAAAATGAACCAACTGCTGACCTAATGCAACAAGACTTACCTGATAGGGAAGCAGCTGCAGTGCCTGGGTCCAGAGACAGGACCTCCGAGGAAGAAAACGGGTACCAGTTCACCAGGAGAAAACGACGACCGCCTAAAAAGTTTACCTATGACAATCTTGGGTCCCCATCATGCTACAATATGCAGATGGTGGGCAACAACAACTACCAACACTTTGCATCTAGTGGGATGACAGCTGTGACACCCTGGTCATCAACACCCCTTTGTTACCCCCAGCCTTCTTATGTGTGCTATTAACTTTAAATTGCACTATCACATGAATTTCACCCCATAACTAGTCCCTGTGTCGAAGGTATGAAATGCCATTGCCCATAGTGAGAAACTATTGCAAAACAAAACAAAAAAAAGGACTGTTGTGCAGTTTTGAAAATGTGGACACTTGAAATCACTTTGAGACTTTCTTTTTGACACTTTTTGAATCTTTTTCTTCTTTGAAGGCCTCTTCGCCATTTCTTTGTGCGAGAGCAAATAACATGGACTGTTTTAGGGCTCTGAACACAGCCACGTTAAGCCGCCTTACGCTTTAAATGGACTATTGGTGCGTAACTCTGAGACTCTTGTCTATATATGCCATTTTCCATCCCATTGATATGGACTGAAAAAAAAGAGAGAATGTGAAAAAAATTACAATGTATTCAGAATATCAGGTATTTGCTTATTAACCATACTAATTAGTACTGCATAATAAGTATCTAGGGAAATATAAAGGGATTGTTGAATGTGTTTATTGTCTCATAAGTGTTTACATGTCGGGACGACATCTTAAAAACAGGGGGAGAGTGTAATATGCTGAGTAAAATGTGAACAAGATTGACTGTATGTGTTCACATGAGGTTTAATGCAGTAATCACTTTAAATAATTACATAATATTAATGTTGTTAAGGACGTTGAAATGTTTATGTTTTGCATTAATTCATATTTTTTGTTATTTCGTATGAGGTTAAAAATGTAATAATGACATGTTTGGGATGAGTGTATCTGATTGGTCGTGTGTGCGCGTAAAGCTATTTTTGCTAGGTATTGTGTTGTATTGTTGGGTTAAGTGTGATACGGGAGGAATCCAATGTAAAACGGTAAAGTTATCAGCTGTGGAGCACGCGGTTCGCGCGCAAATCGTTCATGTGTGTATCGGTAGGGTGATTTAAATGTAAATGGTTGAATTTATATAACGTGCCCAGTTTAGTTAAAGGTCGATGTATGATCTGTGTTGTCACGTGTGTTTTATGTGAGATTGGGGCTTGTGAATATAGAGAGTGTCGCTGTTTTAGGATGCGCACTACTTTAAGTGCACTCATTTATTCACGGTGAACTTGGGATGCGTTGATTTAAAGGGGAAGTACGTACGAGCTCATGCACTTGTGTATAACATTATATAAATAATAGAGCTCATGCATTGTTGTGTAATAATTGTTCATTTATTGCCACAATTCATTCTAAGTAAAAACTCTGTGTATGAAGCATCTCGTCTAACTGTTTATTGATAAACGTGCTCCCTTACAGGAGTGCTACAAACTAACCCTTTAACGTTATCCGACAAACACCACAAACAAGGTGACGGGAAACAGCTGTGTGCAATGAACAATGAGTAACAGAACAGGATGATGGGAAATGTAGTATGAGTGAATGACACCGCGGGGAATGAGGGCCGCTAGTGGTTACCCAGGAAAACACAAACCACACACTGACAGTTTCAGGATCTAAATCCTAAAAAATGACCCCCTCTTAATAAGAATCACAAGCTGAAGTGTATTAGCACCAGCACCACATCGTCTTGTACCACTGTTTTTGAAGAATTCATCTTCCAGAATCTGGCAGTAAGGTTGCGGGAGTTCATTTAGTCCAGTGTTTCTCAACCTCTCCTGCAGGGACCCCCTGACAGGCCATGTTTCTGTTTTAACCCTGAAATTGGCACACCTGATTCAATTAATTAAAGGCTTAATGAGTAGTTGACTAATTGATTAATTGACTAATTCCTACTCTTCCTACTCTAATGAATTGAATCAGGTGTGCTATTTCAGGGTTAAAACAGAAACATGGCCTGTCAGGGGGTCCCTGCAGGAGAGGTTGAGAAACACTGATTAGTCCATCTCTGCAAAACGGACTTCAGGGTAGGAGACAAGTATCACTTATAAATAATTTTATACAAAATAAATAGTAGTTATAAAGATTAATGTGGTTTGAATTGGTAAAAGATGCACGGAGAAAAAAATATGATCAGAAAATCAACGTGCCTAACAATTCTGGGCCGCAATTAAAACACATGTGACGCTGAGCTCAAATTGGTTTGTTTCAGATTGGCCTTGTGTTAGACCCTCCCACTTTTGATTTCAGCGAATCAAAATATATATTTTTTAAAAATATTTTGGTCTTGTTGATTGGACCGTTCTCGACGGGTAAAGCCAGGCGCAATATCTCTTTCAAGATGAATTCAAATTTGGTTTTATCCATAGGTTTTATCTGTACAAATATCCTTTCTCAGGGCGTTCAAACGAAGAAAATTTAAGGATGCTGGAGTATTGACGGATTTGGCTTGCTGGATGCGATGAAGTCATTCCTTTTATTGTTTGACCTGTTTGCTGTTTCAAAGTCCTGTCACGTCACTGCCAATGACACAGAAGGTAAATCAATGAAACATAACTTGAGCTGATCGTCTGGGTTCAAGCACAATGGCTTGCGTTGACAATGGACATGTCTCTTTTCAAATAAAATAAAGTTTAAGTGTCTCTTTACGGAAGTATTAATATATGTAGCCTACTATATAAAAGTAGACAATTAATAATATAGTGCCTCTTTTTAATTGGACATTCTGTCATGTCTGCAACTTGACATATTTTGTCAATATCATAAAAAAAACGTTTTTGGTCTTTACGTTTTTGCAAACTCATTATTGGGCTTTATTCAACTTCATAGAACTATAATGAATTTATATGCTATTTTGACTACAAGTTATTGAAAAATGTTTTAACTGTGATCCACAGAGTGAGCGCCCCCTGCTAGCCTCACTAACATTTGTATTCATCTCTGAATCGCATTGACATAAATGTCTGATACATTATTATATCACTTGTTAAATGGTTATTTAATGATAACATTCAGTCCTGCATTCTGATTCCTTTTGTTTGCAGATTCGTCGCGACTTCACTTCAGGTATTTCGCTGTAATACGTCGAACTGTAGTTGCTATGGTGACGCGTGTTATGAATTTTGACTGCAAAAATCAACAGTCTAGATCGCTTTCTGTTGTTGAGAGACGAGGCGAATTGAGAGACTTTTGCTGAATATTTTCTGTGCTGATCTTGCGATTTTCAAGCTGTTTGGAGGATTTCAGAGAGGAGACATAATTCTAGAAAGAGATCGATCGGATAATATATCCGTTACATGTTTTATTTACAACTTTATCATATTATTTTTGTGGACAATTCTATTTGATTGTTCTTTTCTTATTTTAGAGGGAGTTTTATTTAACTATTTATTTTCTTTTCTTTATTTTTTTGGAGGGGTATTTCTGAGGAGTATTTTATTTTATTGTATTTTGTATTGTATTCTTTTTTATTGCAGTTTGAAGGAGGATGCCAGGCCCGACCCAGGCACAGAGCCAGGAGCTTATTCCTGGATGTTTAACACCTCTGTCTTGTGAG
This sequence comes from Chrosomus eos, assembly GCA_036326025.1. Lineage (NCBI taxonomy): Eukaryota > Metazoa > Chordata > Actinopteri > Cypriniformes > Leuciscidae > Chrosomus > Chrosomus eos. The sequence continues at coordinate 31,900,445 of CM070833.1, forward strand.
TTTGTTTCTGTGTCCACAGGTCCGGCTCCCAGGAAAAGAGAGTTGCAGAGGCCAGATGCTGGACGTCCGTCCACTTCGTCTAAACGCTCTCGCAGAGGTCAGAATAGGCTTTAGATAAATTAATAAATGATTTGTCATTGTAAATAGAAAGTTGAATTTTTTTTGCATGTGGCCACTGACATTGATTATTAATATTATTAAATATGTCTGGAATATTCCAGCCTCTGGCCGCTCCAGATCCAGCAGAGCTGCTTCCACACACTCTCCACCGGGCATCATGTCCACACCATCTTTACCCCGCTCTGTGGGGAATGTGGAAAGGTGGTTATGTGGGTTGTCGAGCTTTAGCAGCAGAGAAACGTACATCATCGAGAAGAGGAGGAGTAACAACAGATCTGAGAGCCAACATGAACAGGTCAGTGGCGGAAACAGGAGTTTGTCCAGATCCGACAGTCTCAACAGGAGTTTGTCCAGATCCAACAGCTTCCAAGAGTTGATGTGTCCTCCACTGCCTGGCCAAGTTCCCGTCGAGCCAATGAAGACTTCTAATGTCCCGATGCTCAGGGTGCCATGGAGGATTCACCAGTGAACAAGAGCTCGACAGGTGAGTACTGAAACAAGCAGAATGTGATGACTGCTTAACATTTTTAACATTTACTATTCCTCAGTGAAATTTTTCTGAAATATTTTAGTTGGAAAAAACATTCTGAATATATTTTTATTAAGTCAATAAGTCATGAACTCACTCGCCTTGTCACTTGTCTGACACACACCCGAAAACACACGCACGATCCTGAATATAAATATTTGCATTACATTGGATTTGTGACATTAAAGACAAGAATTTAACAGTGATGGAAGTTATATCATTATATCATTGTTAAATGTGAGGTCAGAGATGTTTCTAATTTTTGTTTACGCTTACATTTTTTCCCTTTGTTTCAGAAAAACCTACAAACCGTAAGAAGATGAAAGAATTTGTCGGTTCCTCAGGAACGTGTGGACGGCTATGAAGAGTTCGTTCAGCTGTTCTGACAGTAAAGCTGTGGATGTTGTGGAGCCTTTCGTTCCTCCACTAGATCTGGACTCAGAGCCTGATTCTGATCCAGATCACTCCGGTGTCGAGCCAAATCATGGTAAATCTGAGTCATTATTTCTCAAACATTGTTTTAAACAGTATTATCATCTTGTTTTCCTAGAAATATATCTTAAGATTTGTTTTTCAGAGAAAATTAATAATATTTTCTCCATATTCATATTATTTTCCCCATATTAATATTATTATCTCAACACAACCACCACTGATATTCTCTTAATATAAAACAAAAGATCTAGCAAGCTCATATATTTCTCATATTTTTCTGTTTGTTTTTCAGACTCCTTTGAGTCTCTCTATGACGCGGGAGAGATGATTGGATCAGGAGGATACGGAAGAGTGTTCGAGGGAACACACAAATTTGATGGCAAAAAGGTAAAGCAATTTTGCAGAATTGTATAAACATTTTGCTCTTGCGAACTTCAAAACATATTTAATACCTCAGTTTAATACTTAGATGATCATAAAGGTTATGTGCAAGGTCAGGCGCTTGAATGCTGTTACTGTTATTGAATACTGTTTCTTTTTTCATTTTTGCAGGTTGCCATCAAGCGGATGCGCAAGACTTGCAACGATCTTTATCTTACTATTGTAAGTTGGCCAAAATCTGAATGTGTATTTAGTTGTTTAAGTGCTGATTACTGTAGTTAATACACCTGTAGGAAGCATTAGGTGTAAATGTAATAGACAAATACGCCTGGAAAGTCTGTGTTGATCGTATCTACCAGAATCAAAGAAAAACACATTTAAAATGATGTTTTCTTCAGATTTTTACCCAGCTTACCTTCTGTCTTCTTTTCTCCAGCCTGGGCATCCCGAACCTCTCATTACAGAAGTGGCTCTAATGTTAATGATGAGGCAAGAACCCATAAGCCCCTTCGCCATACAACTACATGATTGGTTTGAACACCCTCGAAAATTCACCCTGGTGATGGAGTATCCCGAACCCTGCGAGAGCTTGCTGGACTTCATCATTCGTAATCCTCAACTGGACGAAACAACAGCACGGGTCATCATGCGACAGGCGGTGCTGGCAGTGCAACACTGCATTGAGCATGACGTTTTTCACAATGATATTCATGCGCACAATTTCCTGTTGAAGAAAGACACGTTAGAGCTCAAGCTAATAGACTTTGGCTCTGGTCAGCTAATTAGTAGTGATGGCTATGACAGCGACATTTACATTGGTGAGTATTTTGGGAGTGTGAGTGTGGAAACCTGGATATAATGACTTACTGATTATTTGACGCTTTGTAAAATTGCTCAACAATGCACAAATGTCTTGCTTACAGGAATACTGGATTACTGCCCGCCTGAAGTCTTCACAGAACCTCGATTTCACGCCGTTCCAGCTAATGCCTGGGCTCTAGGAGTGTTGCTGTACGAGATGTTGAACGCATGTCCTCCTTTTCACAATCCAACGGAAATCAAAGAAGCCAAAGTTACATTTCAGAACACCAACTTATCCAACGGTGAGTGAATAATATTGATAACATTCATAAACACACACATAAGGCAAAGGCTCAGTACAGAAACAGTTAAAGGTGAAGTGTGTTAAAAAATGTATGTTAAAATGCATTCTCTTAACCCAGTTTATTGTTCATCAATTACTATTAGTAGTCATTTGTGGGTTTATCTCCCCCAAAAGTGTAAACATTGAGCCTCCAACACCATCTAAACATTGAGAGCCGTCAATCTTTTTCCAGCTCAACCTATAGTGTTTGGCGGTGTGGTTACTGTAGCAGGCGGAGTCTGTGTTTAGCTACAGTGGGATCATAGAAAAAAATTCACTGCATTTATAACTTCAAAGACAAGTCATGAACTCGTCAAAGCAAACGGGGCATTGAGATGCTGCGTGCAACAAAGCATGCTTTAATACCATACAGCATCATCATGTACCCGTTCAGAAAGACAAATCCAACACAGCTAAAAGTATTCCTAATATGTTGGACCTGAAACATGCCTTCACACGAACCAGTAAGAGCTGTGTTTGTGATGTTTGAGCGGTGGGAGCCGTGACACGCGAAAGGGACGTTTGCAAGATTGCTTTATTTTTTGTAATTCCCGAAGGTGCCACTAGTGCAGCATAAAATACATACTTCATCTTTTAAGGAAAGATAAAGAACACTTTACATTATATTTTTCATGTTTTAGATGCTGTTTTCATAAATGCCTACATTAGTGTCACATGGTCATGACTAACCAGCTCTCTCCTTAATAAATTGTGTACAGAATGCAGTGATCTGATTAGCCAGTGCCTAACCCTGGATCCAACTAAACGCCCGACTGTAGAGCAGATCTTACAACATAAATGGATTAGAAATGATCAACTGTAGAATGGAGAACTTCAGGAGCTTCACTCGATCAGTGATTGGAGGTGTGAGGAAGTGTAACAGACAGAGTAGGATACAATATTTGTGATGTCATTTATCTTCATTTCTTAATTTTTTTTCTTTTCATTTTTTTTGTAGTGAGATTTTCAATTATGTTTAGTGAATTGAGCTCGTTTTAATGTTCTTGTTAGTCTTGTCAAGTCTTCTTATTTATGTAGAGCTTTTTACAATACAGATTGTTTCAAAGCCGCTTTACAGTGATAACAGGAAGATAATGATCAAAGATACAAACAAAATTCAATTGTGCTGTAAAGCAGCTCTAAAGCCCCGTTTACAAAGCCAGTGACTTTTGTTCAGGTCGCTAGTGGGTGTTCCCAATACTGTAGTGATGGGTCAGTCATGAACGATTCGCTCATTTTGAACAAATCTTTATAACTCGGGACTACCGAGTTGTCTCAGATACCCCTTTTCCACCAACAAGAACCGGGTGCTGGTTCAGAGCCAGAGCCAGAGCTGGTTCAGAGTTGGTTCGACTGACAAGCTTACTAAGAACCGGTTTGCCTTTCCACCGGCTGAGAGCCACAACAGAGCCAGATCTTACGTCACTGCATACGTCTCATGTTGCCCAGCAACGCTAGTGCGGTAGCGCCAAACACAAACACGCCAGGCTTGCTCGAGATGCATCGGCTTCTCGCAGATCGATCGCCGCATGACATCAAAGCACTGCGAAAGCGATCCAAAAGCACAAGGAGTCGTATGATCTCCAAACACTCCCGCAGCTCCGATCGGTCCGCGCCGCTCCGATGCATCTCGAACAAGCCGTCTATCAACAATGTCGGCCGTTGCGTTACTATTGATGCTCATGGCTTTGCGAACCTAACGTACATCGGCATCCAAACACGGCAAATACAACGTGTTCGTGCAGCTCGCCGTCACTTGCATAAACGGAGATTACAATCGAGCTGCTATTAGCTCGATTAGCTGCTAATTCAAAAATGGCGGTCACAAGTTTCTGTTCGTCTTGTTGGCCACGGTAACCCCGCCCCCAGCCGCTGACGTAAGCGGTTCTTACTTCTGGACCAGCAATGATTTGGTGCTACTTAAGAACCACTTTTACTGGTTCGGAGCTGGTGCTTTGGTGGTCGAAAACCAAAGAACCGATTTGAAACTAGGCTCTGGCTCCGAACCAGCACCAGCTCTGCCTTGGTGGAAAAGGGCTAAGAGAGGGATTTTGTGCAACATCCAATAGGTTCTGTACTGGAAACAGAAATGATTAGTTCATCTCTCGAGTCTTTGGGTTCGGGTCCGAGTCTTTCGTTCTTCCTGTCAGTCCCATAAACACTATGCTGTCAGTGCGGGGAAGAGAAATGATTAGTTCATCTCGCAAGTCTTCTGTTCTTCTGTCACATGATGAACGAATGACTCGATGTCGATAGACTCGAAACGTGAACTAATCAATTCTGTATCCGGTCCTACAGACCGAAAGCTCAGTTTATGAGGATGTCACGGGATGAACGAACAGCTTCGGGAGGTGAGGGAAATTAACAGACTGCATAGCCTGAAGACCTTGATAAATGATTTAATCGTTTCTGTTTCTCATAATTTGGCCTTTTCCTTGCATTGCAACTTTTTTCTTATTCTAAATGCGATCAACATTTGATGTGTTTGGGGAATTCAGCTAACATGTAACATTTTAAATACATTCTCCTAAAATGAACGAAATTACTCGAAAAAAGATTCGTTCATTTTGATAAACGAGATTCAAAGATCCGAGTCAGTAAAATGATCCGAACTTCCCACTGCTACAATACTGGTTGCCTATAAACGTCATTAGCAGATGTCACCCCTCCTACATTATTGACATTGAATCTTTTTATTTTTTGCCACTAAATCAAACATTTTGGAGGGAAATTACTTAATATAAATGGAATCATAAAATGCATAAAGTGCTTAATATATGAACAATGAACGTGGAATAACACATGATTTTTGCCATTACAGCTACATATCTGCGGCGAAAGTGCAAACGTCAGTCTGTCTGGATTCACAAAACCATTCGGGCTCGGAGTTAGCACGGGCGAGTACCACCGGCTGGGTCAGGAACTGCGGCTGGATGAAGTTCGGTTCCAGCTGTACTTTAGGCTGGACAGGACCCAGTTTGATGAGCTGCTGCGGAGAGTGCAAAGGAGAACACAAACTACCGCCGAGCCATTTTACCTGGAGAACGGCTGGCAATTTGTTTGCGGTGAGTCACCTATTTATTAAGCTTTAATTTTAACACCTACATGAAACCCTACAGTACGTGTGTGTGTGTGGATATATGTATATATAATGCATTTACCAAACCTTGTATGAAAGGATATTATACATCACATTTAATTCGGATATAATGTATATTGTGTCTTGCTTAGAATTACCCACCTTTTACGTGTTTTTACAGTTCAACATGTTATCATTTACGTAGCCTATATCATATGTTTGCTCTTTCTTAAATGTAGAATTCAGTATATATATTTTTTTATTGCTCAACATGTTTTTCTTAGGACTTTCTTTTTTGACAATTGCATATTTCACATTTTTACAGGTTCCTTGCTACAGGGGACTCTTACCGCAGCATTGCCTTCAGCACCGGGTTGGGCACAGCACTGTAGATGTCAAATACTGCTTCCGTATCATAGATGTTGGCAGTTATGGAAAGAGCAGTGATGGTGGAACTCTGGGTAATAGTCCTTTCGGTAAAGGCCACCTGTGTTCTACACAACTTCCTGCGGAGGACAATGAGGATGGTTTCCCATGTTGGTGACGGAGAAGCCTCTGAACTGCTCAGCATCAGCAACAATGCTGCACTGTAAGCGGCAATGCATGTGAGGGAGACACTCGTGAACTACTTCAGTGCTGAGGGTGCAGTTCCCTGGCAGCCACAGGCATGAAAGATTCTTCACAGAACCAAACCAAAGGCTCTTTTAAGAGCCACCCACATTTGAAGAAAAGAGCAATTTTTTATGTGTCATCTATCTATTCATCTACCTATCTACCTATCTACCTATCTATCTATCTATCTTTATCTATCTATCTATCTATCTATCTATCTATCTATCTATCTATCACATAGATAGATAATAAAACAAGCGACAATTCCCGAATTTCAGAATCCCATCCCACACCTGCAAAGCACAGCCAGCTACAGACAACAAGTGGCAGACAGAGCGTGGAAAACATTCTGTTGCGCTTAAAGGTGCTCTAAGCGATGTCACGCATTTTTTAGGCTAAAACATTTTTTGTCACATACAGCAAACATCTCCTCACTATCCGCTAGCTGCTGTCCCCTGAACACACTGTAAAAAAAAATGCGGTCTCTGCAGACACCCCAGGCTCCACAAACGGCAACAAAAACAAACTGGGCTAACCCGCACCACGAAACATAACAAACTGTTCCAGCCAATAACCAACAAGAAGGATTTGGGGGGTTAGTGCGCGGATGAGGAGGAGGGAGGGTCTAGCTAGCCTCCGTTTTGTTTGACAATACTTTAAACGTCAACAAGAAGTGACGTCACCCGACATTGCTTAGAGCAGCTTTAATGTATCGTTTTCCCGAAGTTCACTGTGTAGCTGCTCCATCCAAGGTCTGAACCTCCCCTGAATCGTCACGCTTATTCATTTGTGGATGTTAACTGAATCTGTAAGTCAGCTACACCTTTTAATTCTGAATATTATATTTTATTCTGGTGCGCTTGACGTTATCGTTTTCTCAGAGTTTAGGCTCCTGTAACAACAATTACTAAAAACACACACAAAAACAGATTTTGCACGGGCACTGCACTAGTTTCTATGCTGACTGCATGTCCATGGTATAAAAATAAAATAAATAACATGAAAATAAATCTACCCCAAATGGATAAAGTACATATATTAAAGCTTGACCTATAGTCAATGCAATATGGTGAACACACTGTAACAGGCTATGAGCTGTAATATGTACTAAATTGTTTTATATATCAAATGATGTAGTAAATGATGTAAATCATTTTTTATTTTAAATGATGAAGTAATTAGAATTTTTCAGCAAACTATCCTCTTAACAATCACAAAAAGGTACAGATTGAAAACTGAAGCAAAATAATGTATTTATCAAAACTGACCTTAGAGTGATTTTTTTAAGTTATTTTTTTAAAAGTTTTAAAGGGGGGGTGAAATGCTATTTCATGAATAGTGATTTTTTTACACTATTAAAGAGTTGGATCCCCATGCTAAACATGGACAAAGTTTAAAAAAGTTGTACGTTTGATTGAGTATTTCTGTTCTCAAAATACTCCTTCCGGTTTGTCACAAGTTTCGGAAAGTTTTTTTCGAGTACGGGCCAGTGTGACGTCAGCTAGGCCGGAATTTCCTTATACGGGTCCTAAGGGCAATTCTCCCTGAGGGGCGCGCGCGCAGCTGTAGCCTTGAGCGAGAGAAGTAACGTTATGCCTATCAGAGCGCTGTGCTCGGCTTTATGGAAGTCATCGGCTGTGATTGTTTTATAAACAAGGCCCAGTTCGACGCCGGATTTGCAGATCGTCTAATGCTTAAAGATGGAGCAGTCCCAGCGATAAAGGTTTACAGTCATGCGTTGGAACTGCAGGCAATATGACCTATAGCCCAGGGGTTCTCAACTCCAGTCCTCGCGACCCACTGCTCTGCATATTGTGTATGTCTCCCTTATTTAACACAGCTGATTCAGATCCTCAGCTCGTTAGGATAGACTCTATCCTAACGAGAGTCTATCCTAACGAGCTGAGGATCTGAATCAGGTGTGTTAAATAAGGGAGACATACACAATATGCAGAGCAGTGGGTCGCGAGGACTGGAGTTGAGAACCCCTGCTATAGCCTACACCACATTACATAGAATCAATGTTATGAATATCCATAAAACACTTGACTATACAACATATTAGATGTAACACCAGAAGCATCTCTCAAACATTGCATTTTAAAGGGCACCTATTATGGAATTTTGAAAATTACCTTTCATGTAGTGTGTAACATAGATCTAAGTGAACGAAAACATCCTGCAAAGTTTTAAATATGAAAGTTCACCGTATACAAAGTTATTGTCTCTCAAAAGTAAGAGTCGACTCTGAGTCGCTGATATGAATCGATAGACGAACGATGCTTTTTCTCTATATATATGACGTCACCTCGACAAGTTATTTGAATAAGATACGTCCACTCATTGCGCGCGCCGAGCAGACACCAGTGAAACTTGAAAACACCATGTCGACTAGACGCTGTGTTCTGAAGTGCGAATCAAAAGCGAAATTTTTTTTCACTGCCCAGGGACGAGCATGTGAAGAATCAGTGGCTAGAGTTTATATTTACAACTCTACCACACAAGTATAGCCTGAACCTTGTGCTGTGTTCATTTACCATGTGATTCCTTTACAAACATAAATGCTTTCAAGTGTGGATTCGCGAGCCGGCTGATACTGAAGGAAGGTTCAATACCAAGTTTATTTGGATCAGCTTCCTCCTCCAAATCACAACCTGTAAGTATTATTAATAATTGTTGCTTTTATGGGTTTTGTAGCATGCTCAATAAGTGTGTGTGTGTGTGTGTGTGTGTGTGTGTGTGTGTGTGTAGGTGTGTGTGTCAGTTACGCTCATCGCAGCTTAGGTCTCCAATGTCTTTTTTTTTTTTTAAATATGTAAAATGTTTGTCGTTGTTATTGGAGTTGTCATAAAGAATAGAGCGTATTGTAGTAGGCCTACTGCAGTGCTTTATCAATATGTTTAAGCTTTGGGCTAACGCGAAAAATAACTGACTGGGTCATCTGACATAATCACCGCCGATTAGCATCACGTAAAGGAGGGGTTTGGAAAAATGAGTCATTGAACGAATCATTAGGGAGTCGGTGAGCAAATCAGGTAAAAATAAATGCATATTATAAGACAACAAAAGTGTTTTTTGTCATTGCATGCATGTAAAACTGTTGTTGGGGACTCACAGAACAATATTAGGAACATTTTAAATGCCATAATAGGTGCCCTTTAAAGCAGTCAACAGAGGGACATGCATTGCCATGAGACACACACACATGCACGTAAATACTAGTGTTGTAGTCAAGACCACCTAACCCGAGACCAAGACAAGACCAAGACCAGAGTGTATCGAGACCGAGACAAGACCAAGACTTTTAGGGGCCAAGACCAAGTCGAGACCAAGACCGAGGGAGGGCGAGACCGAGACCAAGACCAGCGCCCCACACTACATGACACAAAAAATTGTGAAACATGATCAAAAGAGCTTCTCAAATTGATCTGAAAGATCCACATTCCCATAAAAATACATAGCCTAGATATTAAACACTCAAAGTTTAAATAAACGTAACCATTCAATACTCCTGGGTGACTTCCATCATTTAGTACAGTATGCAAAACAATTATTCATTTTTCATCACTAAAGTCTTCACTTTTCTCCGCCTTTTATAAACAATAAATAAAGTTATGTTGTTTTTAAACCTACAACAATCCTTTTTTAAACGTATTTTAGCACAATTCATAACCAGCGGTAATTCAGGAAAAAATATCCGAATGCTCCACATGAAACTATGGTCTTCCGATCTTTTACCATTGTGTCGATTTATTTTTATTAATATGTGCCATGCAACACACCGTCCCTTATTATTAATATTCCCTTGTTTATACTTTCGCCTGGCTCAGAAGAGAAAGAGTGCGCGCGCGACCGGGCGCTCTCTCTCTCTCTCTCTCTCTCTCTCTCTCCTCTCTCTCTCTCTCTCCTCTCTCTCTCTCTCTTCTCTCTCTCTCTCTCTCTCTGTCACACGCGCAGCAGTTCGTCTACATTACTCATCGATCGTTTTACATCCAATAAAAGCAAGGATGTTAACAAAAAAATGAGACAATATACTGGCAATTTAGTGATATTTTCACAGTTATGGTCTTGACTGGTCTTGAAAAAAAATCGCGAGGCCTCAATGTCCGAGACCGAGACAAGACCGAGACCAAATGCGGTCGAGTCCGAGACGAGACCGAGACCATCAAAAAGTGGTCTCGAGACCGGTCTCGAGACCAAGACCGGTCTCGAGAACTACAACACTAGAACTACAACACACACGCACAGAGACTTTAAACCTACCGGTACTTTGAGGGGAGGGGGTAAACCGGGGTGTCAGTCATTTTCTTCATTAGGAACTCACGAGCCACAGTATATTCAGATTCAACCACATCAGTTCCAGCTAATACCAGGAGAGGGGTTACCTTTAATGGGTCCAGGAAATGATCCTCGGGGTCTGGGTTCAAAGCAGCAAGTGCGCAAATGAGCTCGCCACTGTGCTCTCCAAAACGCGCATTCATCTCTCCTTGCACAGCATCGATATCACTGTAAAACAATCTCATGAACTCAGTCTTTTCAACTATGTCACTTTGTGGCTGACCAACTGTTTCTTCAACTGCAAATCCGCGGAGGTTCTTGTTAATTATGCGTCTTCTCTTGCTTGGACCAGGGTTGGTCACCGGCACAGCCTCGGTGGCCGATGATGAAGGAGCGCAGAGATCCTACAGTGCAGAAAACTCGTTTGAAAACTTCACGCAGTCAGAAGCGCTGTTCAAAAGTGTCACCGCAGTGAACAAGTCCATATCTTCGGCCTGTAGTAGTCTGTTAGGCGGCTCGAAGAGTGACAACTGTTTCATAACAAGGTGCGCAATGAAAAGAAAACTGCGCTGCGTAATGGCACGAAGCAGCCCCATAGCCTCGATTCGCACCTCCGCTCCAAGGCCTCGTGTGTTTTCCACCTCATCAGTAATGTGGATATGTTGTGAAAACTCTTCACCACAACTTTGACCGTTGCCAAGTGGCCAGTCCATCTCTGGTCCAAGAGACGTTTCAGGGTATCGCCTTTGTACAGAATAGCCATGGTTGGCTTCCTGATGAAGTTGTACAGCATGTTGCATACTCCGAAAGAATCTTCGACAGCTGCTTCACTAGACATGGCATGAATCACAACCAGATGAAGTTGGTGATTAAAGCAGTGAATGTATGGTCTGTTACGACCCAGCTTGTTTTGGAGCAATTTCTGCACACCACCATGCCTGCCAGACATGAGTGATGCGCCCTCATAAACCTGACTCGGGATTTTGTCCGTGCTGAGTCTGGCGCTGGTGAGCTCATCAATGATGACACCTGTCAGAGCCTCTGCATCACCTTTCTCAGATGTGGCCATTATCAAGAAGCTCTAACACACGCCATAGTTTTCATCAACAAAAAGCACAACTACAGATATATTTTCTTGGCCTAAAGGATCCCGTGTGCCATCCACTTTAATTGAATACCAGCTATCGTCGTCTCACTATCTCCTTTGTCATGAGTTTGCTCATCATTTTGATAATCTCGTTTTGTATCTGTGGGATGTATAGCGTGCATTCTGTGGGATTGTCCTTGTCAGTTCGGGATCTTTGTGCATGGTGTACTCAAAGAGAGACAAAGACAGCCCCATGGAGCTATTATCATCTAGCACACTGGCAAAACCAGCATTATATCCACGTAACGGCAATTGATTCACCACTAAATCTCAGCATATCAGTTACGGCTGACATGTAGTATCTGTTGTGAGCCAGTTGCTCTTATTTTAAGACAGTGGAAATCTCTTTTTCGGTCTCTCTACGTTTTTCTGAATCTCTCCACATTGCTTCACAGGTTAAATGTTCTTTTGAAGCTGCATGCTTATTTAAGGCGTTACCTGTTTCAATTGCATGTTTCCAATCATTAAATCCCTTAATGGAGAAGGTTGCGTCCGATGATACAGATTTGAATTTCCTGCTGGCATAACAAAATGCGGAGTCCTTTTCCACCGAGTACTCAAGCCAGTTCAAATACCAGCTAGAGGAAAATTATCTTTTTTTTTTTAACCTAACATTTTTCCTTTCCTGGATATTTCCTTAACACAACCTGTTTGGGTTTGTCCGTGCTGAGGTCACTCACACCCACTGATTCAACAGGCAGTTGTGGCCCAAATGCTGCCCCAGTCGCAGTTGCATTTGACCTGGCAGGTCCTGCCAGACCCAGGGTCGGCGCTAGCATCAGGCTCAGACTGTCGTCCAGGGTCTCCTTCTCCAACTACAACATCAGGAGGCATCGGTGTCGTATCCAATTTGGCAGAGGAGACTGTTGGTGGTCTTTTCAACCACTTATGGATATCCATCATGACGAACTGAAGCGAGTTAGCGGGACGAAAACTCATTATGAAACAGCTTTCAAAAATGCGCGGTAACTGTTGAGCGGCTACACTGACATAGGCTACGTCACGTAAGTAGCCTAATGTTATTTTTAGTAAGGCCGTGATAGGCTTTTGCAGTGTAGATTCCCATAAATCAAACAAAATCACACCATTGTTTCTTTATATTTTTTATGTTTTAATGATAAAGAATGCAACATTAATGAAACACAAAATTAGCAACTATGATCATATAAAATTAAAATTAAATTATCTGTGCCTCAAGTGGTTTTAGCACAAGCAGTGGCGTAACTTTGTTTTAAAAAGTGGGTGGGACATGTGTGTATAAAGGAATGAATCACGTGACACGTGAATAAAAACATGTAGTTTTTTTTTTCTCATCAAAACCGAATATGTTCATCAGTGGTTGTATTATATCAAGCAGGGAAACGTTTGTGTGCATTTTTGTTTTGTGATTTCACCTGAACAGAGCATATGAGCGGAGTGGAGTGGTGAAAATCTCAGCTCTTCGCTCACGGAACTGTTCACCCCTCCGCTCCGCCGCTCAGAGCTCAACACAGTTTTCTTCGCGCTACACAAATCGCCCAAAAAAGGAAACAAATCTACATGTAGGCCTACTTCACTTTTAGCTTAGACCACAGGCTTACCTCCCAAAGAACTAGAGCAACAACAACATTTTCCAAATAGAAATGTTTTATTTCAAATTAGAAATTAGGCCTAGCCTAAAAGGAATAGCCTATATATTCCCTATAGCCTATACAAAAAGTCATGTAAAATTAAACGAATAAATTGACCTAATATTATGAATAAAAATTATATAGACAAAAATATACATAAAAGTTTTAAAAGTAAATTAACTAGGCCAGAATTTTGACAACTGATTTTTTGCGCAATGCGCAGGATTAAAATTTAAATGGGCTTATAGCCTATCCATTGTACACACAAACTGCTGTACAATTAAACAAATAAATGGGTCTAATAATATAAATAAAGATAAAAAAATATATATAAGTATATAAACAAAAATGTAAAAAAAAAATATAGGCATACATAAACATTTTAAAAGTAAATTAACTATTAGGCCAACATTTTGATAACTAAACTTTTGCACAGCGCGCACAATTAAAATAAAAATATGCTTATATCAATTATACAAAAAAAATCTGTAAAATTAAACGAATCAATGTGCCTAATTATATAAATAAAAATATACAGGCTATAGGCCTATGCTACATCAACGTTTTAAAAGTATGCTAAATGAACTATTAGGCCAAAATTCGTATAACTGAACTTTTGGGCAGAGTGCACATGGATTACAATTTAAATGGATTGTTTCTTTCTGAGACTTTAAAAAAAAAAAAAAAAAAAAATGAATTGCTTTCCTTATCTACAGTTCTTTTGAGTTCACCTTCAAGAACACAAGTTTGGACAATGTCTGCGGCTTCAGAGTTCAGACTCATGCGGTGGTTGCGGAGAAAACCCTCTCTGCCCTCGCAGACCCGCTTGGGATGCTGAACACAATGTGAGCTTCTTTAGCTAGGCGGGGGAAAGACGTGGAGTCAGACTCTTGGTGTGAGCGGAGCGAAATTGGAGCGGGAAATAGGGCGACGCTCCGTCCTTTTAAAAATGCTGCTCTGCGCTCTGTCCAAGATCCGCCCGCTCTCGCTCCCCCGCTCGCTCCCGGTCCACTCCGCTCACATGTTCTGCACCGAAACGAACAAATAGTCTCCGAAACTGATTGAAGCGCGCATGCATGTGAAGACCACGAGTTGCGTGAGCCACGAGATACACTGTAACCGCGCCACCGATCGCAGGCGGCAAGGAGCACTTATCACTTGATTTAAAAAACAACAACGTATTTCAGGGCTAGATCGCTTCTTTTATTTTACAAACGAACGAAATGAATGGTCTGCCAGTTGGAGATGTTTTATTTATTTGTACTGGTAGCTATCCGTGCCGCGAGAGGTTTTAAAAAGTGGTGGGGACAATATCGACCCTGGCAAAAAGTGGTGGGGACATGTCCCACCCGTCCCACCCGCAAATTACGCCCCTGAGCACAAGCATTTTTGGGGGTGGGCCCGGCCATAGTGACAGGTGTGATATGATATATGTACAAATATTATCATATATTTTTCAATTCCTTATGTATTATTCAATATATTGTAATATATATTAACACAATGTATTCTGTATATTTTCAAAATACCATTAAATCATTGAATATATTGATCATACATATAAGGAAATATACATTTACACAATATACAGGAAAAAGTTAATTTTGTAAAGATTGTTTGCATTATTGTACTTTTAAACTGCCACATGCCCCTAACATTAGGAAAAATATGTAAAAAGAAAATCACAATATAAAAAAAGCAGTTCTGTTTGGTGTCCTTAGTGGTATTGGAATCACAGACTTTAACCTTTATGTGAATAGTTCTCTCTTACTCTTTTATTTTTGTAATCTTCAATGTAGACTACTCTACACTCACCCCAAATCACCCAGCCCAACAGAGGGCAGTAAAACATGCTTTCTAAAGTCCATTATGCTCAGAGTTGGCGCTCATCTGTTTGTTCAGTAGAACCTTAGGGGCTTTGGTTTCAGGAACATGCAGAGTGAAGTTTCATGTGTTTGGAAAGTCTTTGAAAGGCAGTTTGTAAGTGGAAGGAGTCTGGAAAACTGGTGGGTCTAAGGGACTAATTAAATGCTTGGTGGAGGAGAAATTCATGATGGCTATTGTTGGCATTGCTTGAGGGTTTAATTAAACAGCCTCATGTCTAATGATGTGATGTGGGATATTAGATTTGTCTTACAATTCTTCAGAGAGAGAGAGAGAGAGAGAGAGAGAGAGAGAGAGAGAGAGAGAGAGGAGAGAGAGAGAGAGAGAGAGAGAGAGAGAGAGAGAGAGAGAGAGAGAGAGAGAGAGAGAGAGAGAGAGAGAGAGAGAGAGGAGAGAGAGAGAGAGAGAAAGAAACTGTACATAAAAAAATCAACTTGGAAGAAAGCTTAGTCAATACCGTTTTTGGTATACAGGGTAATGGCCATTGGCTGGTAGATGAAGGAACATGACATTATTGCTAAAGTAATTTACAAAAAAAGCACTTTTGTCAACCAGCCCTTGATATCCACAAGAGGGCACTCCTCCCTGGACCATTGTCATTCCATCAAGAACTGCATATCCTATAGACCTTATGTAGCCCCGCCCCTTTTCAGCGCTGCGCTCGTTGTCTTTTGACTTCCGGTCTGTAATTTCACAGCGATCTTGCATAGGTGAATGAACGGCTCGTTAAAAAGAAATCCCGGTCGACATTTGTTAAGACATCTGCTTTACAATGCTTATGATAAACATTACAATGCGCAATTTACTCTACAATAAGTAAATCCACTTCAAAAGCTAATTACTCCTGGACAGCGATGCCATAGAGATATACAGAGCGACCGCAAAACCGGAAGTTCAAAGACAATATTCTAAAGATGACGGCGCCCACGTTTCTCTCGTGCATAAGGTCTATAATCCTTTGCTCGGACTTATCATGTGTGATTGCATTCTGCTGCTACTCATTAGTTTACTCACCTATATAAGCCTGGTTGGTTCAGTAACTCATTTTTAAGGGTACGTTTACACGACAACGATATGCTTAAAACAGATACGTTTTTCCTTTGAGTCCATTGTCAAAGCGATCCCCATTCACACGAATCCACGAGGAACGACTAAAAACGCTATTCCCTTTCAAGGGAACTCGAGCTGTGTCGTATATATATATATATATGTGTGTGTTATATATATATATATATCTAGCTTTCATGACGCACACACGCAAGGTCTCTCGCTCTCTCCCTCACTGCCATACGCGCTACACGGTTTGAAGCAGTTCTGTCTCGCATGCGCGCTCTAGATTTACGGGAGATTTGAACTAATTTGCGGGCTTCAGGGAGACTTGGGATGTCTGCGACTCTGTCAACTGCCTATTGTCTGAATACCGCGCTAACAGAGCTACGTAAACAGAGCGAACATGAGAGCATCCGACTGCAGACGTCAATAATGCAGCGTAATGGAATAATCTCCTGATAAAACTCCGCTTCCCGAAAGTTATAAACTGCCCACGGAAACCAGTTAAGGTACACAAATCTATTCAACAAAAATAGTGATGCAGTTAAGTGTTTTTTCGCTCAGCCGAGCCCTCTCTGTTGCTGTGTGAAGCTGTCAGTCACCTCTTCCTGAACGTCACTCACGCACTCTAACTCACTCATCCAGGCATGCACTGCGGTCTCGTGAGAAAACGCATCTTTTTGATATAAAGTTTTTCTTTTTCCCGAATACAAATATTTTTTAAAGTATTTGTTCGAAATAAGTATTCGTAAAAAACACGTTATTTGTGCCTATCCGAATACCGTATTCGGTATTCGGTATATTATATATATATATATATATATATATATAAATAAATTTAAAAACTTGATGATGGCGAGCGAACAACATTTACACAATAATGTGTTCATCCCTACCCAATCTACATCACAGTTGGGGATACACATGTATTGTGTTGTTCGCTTGGAAGTGCAGCATGTCAGCCGAATATGAGCATTGTTGTGAGACAGTTGAGAACGTTGCGCTCCCGCTGGATGCTCTTTGAGGAGGGCTTTTAAATTTAAATTTTATAATTAGCATTTAAATTTGAGAAATTAAATGAAATATCTTTCTGGCCTTTTAGCTGCATGATATACTATGCACTTTTTAAATCCATGTTTATGGTAAGGGCACGGGCCGAGTGCTTCGTGCCCTTTCTAAAATCTGTACTTATGGTAAAACGGATCTGAGGACCGTTACTATCTCTAAGTAGGCCACCATCAGTGCGTGCTCGGCAAACGACTGCAAAATGGGCGCTCGTTGTCTTTTTTCTCCTTCTGTCTGTATTTTCACAGCGATCTTGCGTATTTATGAATGAACAGCTCGTTTTAAAATCTTCCCGGTCTACTGACATTTAAGGCATATGCTTTAAACATTACAATCCTCATGATAACTTTTGTTGACTTTAAATTAAGTGAATCCACTTCAAAACCTAATTACTCCTGGACAGCAATGCCATAGAAATATAAAGAGCGACCGCAAAAACAGAAGTTCAAAGACAATATTCTAAAGATGGCTTCTCCCTCGTTTCTCTGGCGCATAAGGTCTATATTTTTGAAAATCCTAGACATGCTGCGGCCCGCCATACGGGTTGAGCAGAGAGACTGCACAGTTTGACCAGCAGGCAGCGGCCGCCCACCAGGCCGCCGGATGGTGTTGCTAAGAATTTGCAATGTATAACTATTATAAGACCGGCCTTCGCGGCCTCAAAACACGACCGGCCCACCGGGAAAAGTCCCGACTCTCCCGATTGCCACACCACAACTGCACTGTAAAAAAAGTTAACTCATTATTTTGAGTTATCTTTTTGCATGGGTTTTTTTTAGTTTAACTAACTTATTTCGATAAGTTGAGGACAAGAAAACTTAAAATTTCTTGTTGTCTGGACAATCTAGTTAAAAAAATAAGTTGAAATAACTAAATTGCTAAAATATTTTTTACAGTGTGGGTGTCGAGCTTCTGAGGGTACACCCCTCCGTGGGGGAAGATGGTTTCCACCTCATTATACGGTGCCCGTCTCCCCTCGGTGCTCTCAGGGGGCCGGTCTGCCAACCCCACCTTCGTGCCAGGGCGCAGAGGGTCCCAGAGAGCACCGAGGGGAGACGGGCTTTTCTTCACCCTAAGACCAGGTTAAGTTCCAAAGGTTCTTTCTAATACTGTAAGACCTAGAGTACTGCAAGTCTTTTGTCCTCCTCCGGACGTCAGACCTAGAGAAACTTTATCTGGTCTGCCCAGTTAGGGCCTTAGAGGCTTATGTCCACAGAACTGTGGAGAAAGTCTGAAAACTGTTCATTTGCTTTGGAGTACCCACAAAGGGGTGCCTGGCATCTAAGCAGAGGATGAGCAATTGGGTGGTAAAGGCCATCTCAGGAGTTTCCCACCTAGATGTTTGTGATGCGGCAGGCTAGTCCTCACCGCATACAATTGTGAGGCTTTACAACCTGGACCTCGACTCCAATCCAGGGGATACTTGCTCTTATGGTGGCCTGGGTATTAGCATTTCCACAGCGTTTTGACGCTGCTTGAGTTCCCTTTAAAGGGAACCTCTTGGTTACATATGTAACCCTAGTTCCCTGAAGAGGGAACGAGACGCTGCGTCACCCTGCCATACTCCCAGCATGCCTGTGATCCCTGAAGGCTTCAGTCTATCTGAAGCTGATGCTGTTTGGTATTCAGGTGTGCTTTATAGTTTCCTGGTAGATGATGTCACATGACTTTCCGTCACGACATTGGACTGGTTTCAGACGTGCTTCATGATGCAGTCTCATAGAGGCTTTCCCACAGGATTTCGACACATTGTCTTTTTCTCTTTTCAGGGAACAAGGGTTGCATACGTATTCGAGATGTATTCTGCTGCCAGACCATTAAAAACTTTCCCGGTTTCATGGTTTTGATCTCTGGCTTTTCTTGGTTTTTCCTGCCTGACTGTGTTTCTGTGCCCTCTGATTGTTTGGACTTTACCCTTTACAGTGTATCCATGTTTGGATTACCCTTTAATAAATGCTGCATGTGGACCCTCATCTCGGAGCAGTATGTAACATCATGTCTGAATTATATTTAAGAGATGATAAAACACACACCACTATAAAGTCTTTTAGGATTTACCTGTAAGACTAGATTTTCATTAAACTCAGACTTTTTGAGTTGAGGGTGTATCAATTTAAGATTCATGATGGAAACAAATTGGTATTGATAATCTGTAGTTGTATGTTGAATACAGTTTGTTTACATATATGTGTAGCAAGGTTAGATGTTTTGGGAAGGAGGCGGGAACTGGTGAACATTCACACATACTTTAATAATGGTCAAACAAACAACAAAACAAAAGTAAAAGACATCAGCCCCTCACGGACGACTGCTGTCACATAATAAAAACAAACATAAGTCCAGTCCTGTTCCTTTCTCATCCTTCACTGTCGTCGCTCCTCCTTTTATGCTTCCGCTCCTCCGTGAGAGATACCAGACCGGTGCGCCGCACAGGTGTCACTCATTATCAATCCCGCCACCGGCCTCGCACAGTTCTCTCACGGCCCTTGTCCTGCTCGCCACAATATGCTATCCTCAGACAGAGTTGGGCATTGGAATACCTTAATGGTTGAAAGTTGGAGAAATGCAGTAAATAAGCATATGATTTTAAAAGTAAAAGCATAAAATACATACAGTAAATAAAACATTAATTTCACACCTAATGCACATCCTTTGCTCTTCATTTTATTGCACTAGTGCTAAAATGCCTTTTGTCTTTCTTAATAAGTGAAAAATAATTAGCAGAATTATGCAAGGCACTTTATGTAATTTTTGTTAGTTATATTTTTGCCCTTTCTGCTTCTATTTTGATAAGGACAGGGAGGGATGCGAATGGGATAGAACCATGAGCCAAAAATTGTACTTAGGTCACTCAAAATGTTGTTGTGTCATATGTAGGAGTGCAAAATTTGGTTGTACAAGCAGTGATGTGTCGTGCCAACTAGGTGACCACAATGTTATAATTTATGATTTTCTTTCTCCTATTTGTTTTTACTACGTGTTTGTACATACTGCCAAAAGCTGTATGTTTCATGGGGCTAATGACAAACTAATGGCATTCTGGGAAGTTCATGGTGAGTGTGGAAAGTTTAGCGAGTGTACCTCATCTGTAGATCAGCGCTAATAACACTGTCAATGACATTGGTCATGTGTGGGGTGGAAATGGGGAAAGTCAATGCCTGGCCGTACTAAAAGAGAGCGAGGTGGTCTGTCAAAGAACGTTTTTACAGCCCGTGGTCTCATAAAACTACAACCATCACAGCCAAGAGGAGTACACTGTCCAATTAGCATTCATGAATTCCCTTCTTGCAGCATAGCCCAGTTTAGTATTACAGTCTCATAACCTGACACAGTGAGAAATTAATAACAGTAACTGCAACTGGCAAGTGGCTTAACTCTTGAGTAGTTAAAGGAATAGTGCAGTCAAAATGGTAAATTCTGCCATTTGTTTTACCCAACCTCATGCTGTTCACAACCCATATGCTGTGAATTTTTCCATCTTCATGCAGCTATTTTGTCATGCTTGAAAAAACATCATAAAAGTAGTCTATATGACTCATGTTCAATATAAAACTGTTCCACAATCAAAAAGTGTAGTTCTATCATATACATTTATGTACGTTTTATACACGCAGAAACGTATAATACTGACGTATTTACAGCACTAAAACGTAAAATATTTACGTATTGACAGCACAAAAACGTAATTTATTTACGTATAAACAAATCTACCAACGTAGAAATTTGTACTATTTATGCATAATCGTGGCATTAATATTTTGACTCTATTGCATTCAACTGTCTTATCAATTAAGTTTTCAGTCGCATTTATTAATATAATAGGCCTACGTTACTTATAAATATTAACATTTCGCTCTGTGCCTTCTGCAGCAAACTCGTTTCGGAGGATTAGCCTGCGTGGTTAAAAAGGAATACACTTTTAACCTTAAAAATACATTGTTTAATCATTTAACCATTTTGTAGTATTTAGTGTATTTACACAAAACCTTTTTCTCCAATAAAACACAAAATACTGATACATTCACAAAAGACATACATTTTATTATCTTGATGTAATCCAAATCCTAGAATCCATACGTTGTTTGCAAGAAACAGATCCAAATTCAGCCTTTTATCCAGTGATCTTCATCTCCATTTCTCAGCAGCGACCGCAAACGTCAAATCCCGCGCTGGTGATGAATTCAAATTCAAAAATTGCGCCTTCAAAAGCGTTACGACATGTTTTACGGCCGTGATATCAAACGCTCATTGGCTCTCGCCTGCTTCGTCACAGATTGCGACATGCCGTGTTTCAGTCGGTGTAGTTCATTTGAAATGGAGAAGCACGCGCGCCTTCACAGAGCGAACTGAAATCGGATTAATATTTACATGGATTAACGTTTATAACTTAAATTCTGATCTTTACCCCATACACAACTACTATAATACAGCCAGAGAGGACTGCGACTGCAACGCATCATCATGTGAACGACTTTTGGTAACGTTACCGGTTTTGACATTTTTGCAATAAATAAATTATTGTGAAATTTATACTTGTCTGTCTGTTATGTTTTTTTGTTCATAATTGTGTTAGCCTACGTAGTTTTAAGAAATGGTTATGGGTAGGTTTAGGGGTAGGAGTAGGATTAGTGGCTCAAAATATATTTTAATGCTATATTATTAATAAAACTGCCTACATCCTTTTTATATTCTGTTTAAAATGGATATGTTTAGGTTTTGGGAGTAAGATTAATGGATCTTGTTACATTTATCTTTAAAAGTGAAAATATACAGATATCTTTATGATATGAAATATACGTAAATAGTTAACGTTTTGTAGCTGTAAAAACGTAATAATGTTACGTTTAAATGTTGCAAATACGTCCATATTATACGTTTCAGCATCTATCCAAACGTACAAAAACGTACGTTTTCTATCTTGGAAAATAACGATTATACCTACGTATTAACAATGAGACCAGGGGTGCGTTTCCCGAAAGCATCGTTAGCCAACTATGGTCGCAAGTTGGTCGCAATTCCATTGAACTCTATTGGAAACGACGGAACTTGCGACCATAGTTGGCTAACGATGCTTTCGGGAAACGCACCCCAGGCTGGTTGCACACATGAGACATCAAACATGGCATGAATCAGAATGTCATCACAACTGAGATTATAGAGCTTTAGCTTCATGTCTGTTCCTCATACTAACCTATTTTGACATTGATCATTTTTGGTGCTTGATAAGTCGACTCGTCACATTTCTTTATATAGTGCAAATTGGTTCAAAGCAGTTTCATAGTAAAATCAGGGAAAATAACACTGTTAATGTTGCAAAATACATGAAATTATGAAACAACTTTTGTAGTAAAGCAGCTCTACATTAGACAATAGTGTCATTATTCAGATAAATTTAGTCCAGTGAATCAATTCAGTTCAGTAAATGTCAATGTTGCAAGGTTCAATTATAAAAGGACATCAAAAGCAGCTATAAGACTATTGTAACACTGAGTCAGAATATTTGGAATCCATTTGCAGATTTATTAAAGGGCACCTATTATGGAATTTTGAAAATTACCTTTCATGTAGTGTGTAACATAGATCGAAGTGAACGAAAACATCCTGAAAAGTTTTAAATGAAAGTTCACCGTATACAAAGTTATTGTCTCTCAAAAGTAATAGTCGACTCTGAGTCGCTGATATGAATCGATAGACGCATGCTCTCGAAAAAGCATGCTCTCTTTTGTAGCATGCTCAATACGTATGTTGTGTGTGTGTGTGTAAGTTACGCTCAGCACAGCTTCTAGGTCTCCAATGTAATTTTTTTTTGTTGAAATATGTGAAATGTTTGTCATTTTCACTGGAGTTGTCATAAAGAATAGAGCGTATTGTAGTACTGCAGTGCTTTATCAATATGTTTAAGCTTTGGGCTAAGGCAAACAATAACTGACTGGGTCATCTGACCAATCAGCGCAGATTAGCGTCACGCAAAGGAGGGGTTTGGAAAAATGAGTCGTTGAACGAATCATTAGGGAGTCGGTGAGCAAATTAGGTAAAAATAAATGCATATTAGAAGACAACAAAAGTGTTTTTGTCATTGCATGCACGTAAAACTGTTGTTGGGGACTCCCAGAACAATATTAGGAACATTTTAAATGCCATAATAAAAAGATATTAAAAGAGATAGTCGTATAACAAACAGGCAGGTGTCACAGTCCTCGTCTGCACCAGTCTGTCTTTGTGTCTACACTACACTTCCCAGAATCCTCCTCGTCTCCACACCTGTATTCACTCCCTCACTTACCAGCCTGTCCCTCGTTATCATCATCTGTGTCACCTGTCTTCACCTTGTTAGTGTTCATTTGGATCTGTATTTAGTTCTCTCTGTTTCAGTCTGTCCTTGTCGGTTCTTGCGTCTTCTATGTGCTGTTTTGTGAGTGTTTCTGCCCGTCATCCCTGTACATTTATTGGATTATTAGTAAATGATTGAATTAGAACTCTGGACTCTGCCTGCCTTCTTCAACCCACACACCACACCCGTGACAGCAGGGTTCAGTCAACAGCGACAGGGATGTATCAGGGAGATCAGAGACGTAAATCACAAACCAGGCAGTAGATAAGGACAGGCAGCAAACAGTACAGACTTTATCCAGGAAGACAGGGCACAGGTAAGTAGGCAGGCAGCAGAGAATCGTAACAAGGTAAACAGGGAACAGGGAAAGCAACATAAACCGGGAAATACGCTCAGAGATATAGCCACAGCAAAGCAAAATATAAGTTGGTAAATATATAAAACAAAAGATGGTTTGGGAGAGTGCTAGTTAAGCCCCTTTCACACAGCACTTTGAACCCGGCAAATTTCCGGCAAATTGCCAGAGTGCCTTCTGTGTGAACGCAAACACGACCCGGGATTGATGCCGGGACCGATCCCGGGTTGGGGACCTAGTAACATTGCCGTGTTTAGACCCAGAACCAGTGTCGTTAGGGGTGAGTCATAGTGATGACGCATGTGCCATCGCGCGACTCTGTTGCTCTTAGAACAGGGGTGGGGAACGTTGGTCCTGGAGAGCCATAGCCCTGCAGAGTTTAGTTCCAACCCTAATCAAACACACCTGAACCAGCTAATCAATGTCTTTAGGATCATTCAGGCTACAATCAAGTGAGTTTTTTTCAGGGTTGGAGCTAAACTCTGCAGGGCTGTGGCTCTCCAGGACCGACGTTCCCTACCCCTGTCTTAGAAGAAAGTTTGTGTTCCTCATCAACAAAGAAAGAACGAACAAATGTCTGCAAACTGGAAAGAAGCAGAGAAAGGAGCTCCTCACAATCCGCGCCGAAGCTGCGATCGTTCGCCAGCTCTGTGGAAAGGTGCGCGCGTGCGTGCACATGTTTACGACGCGTATACACGTCTCATCCTGACGTCACGCGGCTTTCCGGGACATTAACGGGTTGTGTGTGAAGTGAAAGCACTCAGATCCCGGCAAATCACTGGCAGTGTGAATGAACCGAAATCAAACGAACCCGGGTCAAATCCCGGGTCACATTATCCGTGTATTTTCCGGAATCTCTGTGTGAAAGGGGCTTTAAATAGTCCATGGGATGGGGATTAGGTGTGAGGGTAATTAGCACCAGGTTCAGGGTTATGGGAAATGAAGTCTGTGATGAAGTTAATACTCAGGTGATGGTGCCCTCTGGTGGTGATCAGAGGGAGCCACAGAGGCTGGATTTGTGACAACTATAGTGTCATTATTCAGCTAAAGTTTTTGTTCTCATAAGTCACGATGAACTGTCACTCTAGGGAGAAGAGATACATTAAGGTTCTTCAAAATTTCTCCTATTGAATAAAAACATCTAGGTTACTAATGTAAACCCCATTCCTTTAAAGGGATAGTACACCGAAAAATTAAAATTACCCCATGATTTGCTCACCCTCAAGCCATCCTAGGTGTATATGACATTCTTCTTTCAGACGAATACAATTATAAAATGAGTTATATTAAAAAATGTCCTGGATCTTCCAAGATTTATAATGGGAGATTTGGCAGTGAATGGTCGTATCTGTCTTGAAGTATAAAACAGTTCAAAACAGCTTTGTCTGGCCGAAGCTATTTATTTTAGTCTATAGGGATCTTCGCCGTGACGTCACGACGCGGTTACATGCGCTCTGGTTGGCAGAAGAAAAGTAATGGCCGCTTGCTGCGCAGCGCAAACACAGAAGAAAAATGGTTGTATCGTGCTGTGTGATCGGCTGTGTTAACATGTTCGATAAGAGTAACCCCAAGAGCTTCTATTGCGTACCTAAACAGCCTGAATCAAGAAGAAAGCTGTGGATTTCTGCAATTAGGCGTCTAGAACCCAGCGAAAAACAATGGGAGCCAGCAGACCACGATCGCGTCTGCTACCTGCATTTTGCGTTAAAAATTAAAACTAATTTTGTAAATAAATAGAACCTACTAGTAGGTTCTATCGCATTGATGGGTTAATTAATGAATGAATAACTGTACAAAATACCTCGGAAGACGTGTCAAATTCTTTGTTTACAAAACTTTTTGTGTGCATGTTAGTGTGACTGAGCAATGGAAGTATAATAACATTGATTATACTTCCATGGTGTGAGCATGTTGTTGACAGTGCAATTTACCAGTTATCCTTAGTTAAAACAAGTCATATTCGTAATTAATACTTACTTATAGACATCTAAAGATTTGTACGCCTTCATCGACTCTCTGGTAAACATAGATGGTGTGTCGATGAGATACAGGTAGATGTCGCCAAATGTCAAATCTAGCCATGTGTCCGGGCTTTTGCTCCAATTCTCACTCAGGTGATATGGATCAGGCAGAGAACATGAACCCTGGTTATGAAAAAGCTTAACCTTATTTCTCATTTTAGCTTCTTCGGACAAAGAATTATCATATGCTGACAAAACACAGGTAGACTGCTGCATGTTATGGTACTTTCTGCCAACCAGTTCGTGGCCACGCCCATATTGTAACGTCACATTTGACTCCGGCGAACATCGCTATAAGGTGCGATATCACACGTTTTTTAGGCCAAAACATTTTTCGTCACAACAACATTTTGTTTCATATGGTTTAATTTCTGCTAAAAAATGTATTCTTTTGTTTTGGAAGAAAAAGGAAGTTCCAACGATTAAACTATGGCTGACAGAGTTGACTGGTACACTACATTTAAAAAACTAAAAAACAAGCTAGTGATTATGTTTACTATGCCTTCATCACCTGCTTTTACCACTTTTTTTATTTTTATTTTTAATTTGTTAAAGTGTAAGTTTTATTTCCTTGTATATATATATATAGAAGTATATATATATATATATATATATATATATATATATATATATATTATATATATATATATATATATATATATAATTTTTTTAAAGTGTAGTTACAAAAGATCTTCTGTTGAAATACCAAATAAAAACATTTAAACACAAAAGTGAGATTTGCATGCCGACTCTCACCTATATACGGGTATAAATAGGATCCGCATTACACTTATTACTAGAGTTCTAGTAGTCAGTCACGTCAATTTATGTCGGACTGACTCAGTGGGACCTATGGATACGCATTATGAACTGGGTTCAATGTTGTAAGCTAGAAGCTAGTTAGTCATCCTTTCAACTTTAAATGTGGACTGACCATGGGATTTAGCCCTATGGATAGTCGCACAGCCATGATGGGGGCTGTGTATACGAATGGGAGGTGCCAGGAGGGTGCCATTTTGGCTTGGTCTGAGTGTTGTAACCACCAGGCTCCATTGCCAGGAACCTGATTGATGAGGTCATCGTGAAGCCACAGAGCCATTCAACAGGCATGTGGGGAATGTGATCCTTGCTGTATGGCGGCGACATATACCTTTAAAGGTATACTCCAACCAAAAATAAAAATTCATTTACTCACCCTCAAGTTGTTGCAATCCTGTATGAGTTTCTTTCTTCTGCTGAACACAAAGCAAGATATTTTGAAGAACTATAATTTTTTCTACTATGGAAGTCAATGGAGCCAAACAACTGTTTGGTTCCAATCGTTCTTCAAAATCTCTTCCTTTGTGTTCAGCAGAAGAAAGAAACTCATACAGGTTTGCAACAACTTGAGGGTGAGTAAATGATGACAGAATTTCTATTTTTGGGTGGAGTATCCCTTTAAAGTTGGATGGGAACAGTCTCTGCTCCAAACCCTCTCAAAAAAAGCACAGGTTTTTTTTTGTTGTCGGGAAGAACACCAGTCAGCAAACAGTCTCCACTTTAAAGCATAAGCTTGCCTCGTAAAGGGGCCTCTAGAAGTGATTGTGTCCCTTCACTCCTCCACGCCCCGTCCAGAGACCACACATGCTCCTTGCCTGCTACCGAGGTAAACAAGATGCCGGTGACCCTGGGGTACGCCTGGTGAACTGAATTGCATAGCTGAGTCTGATTGTACGAATGAGCCACGGACGGATGGAAGCGCTAGCCAGGCTCCCAAGTCCGTACGAATGGTACAAGGACAATAGACGCACGTTTGGGGCAGCAAGGAGCGCTGGGGCTCAACCCTAGAGATACAGTGTCCGGAGTATGGGCGGTAAGTGTGGTGCACTTACCTGGCTCCTTGGGTCCCCTGAGGGCGTGAGGTGGCAGTGCGTCCTTGAAATGCGAACTTCCACCCGTGACAAATGAGGGTGTGGCTTAGAGTGAGGAAGCGGAGCGTCAGCACAGACCCAGTATGGCCCAGAGGCTGAGGAAATTGCTCTTTTATTGAGAATGTGGGTACAGGGCCAGCCATTGAACAGAAATAAAATGAAATGATTCTCTGCCAGGCCCTACTCCGGGGGAAGGAGTGCTGACTTCACCATCTCCTGATTCAGAGCAGCTCCATCCATCCCTGGGCCCCTTATCACAGAGCCACTTCGGTCTTACCCTGAGGGCCAGAGACAGCCCATGGCAGTTTGTTGGCAGAGTCAGGAGGGGGCAGGATGTGTCTTATGGCCTCCGTCTGCTTCTGGACTGCCGAGAACTGCCAGGCAAAGTCCTTGACATTGTCACAGAAATGGCTGGCCTGGGAGATGGGGTGTCGAGAAAGTGAACTTTGTCAGAGTCCTTCATCTCAGCGGCGCTGTAAGCCTTAGCAAGTGCACTGCAATTGCACACTCCATCTGTCTGTGGAATGTCCACGTAACCCTTGGCGGCCTCGCCATCGAGGGTAGTGAGAGCGGAGGGGGAAGAAGATGCCAACATGGACATGCTCTCACATTGAGAGAGCATTTGTGGATGATGCATGCTCCATCCACAAACCGAGAGGTGAATGCTGCACTCCGTGCACAGCAAGGCTGGATGCAAACACTGCTGGAATGCACCTTCACACCGGCAGCGAGATCCCACCACGAGCTGCAGGTAAAGTAGCAATTAAAATGGCTGTTTACGGAATAATTGCCTAGAAGCAATTAAAATTGCTTTTGTTTGTTCTTTGCTTAAATGTAGTCTTATTTTGTAGAGGAGAATGGAAAAGAGCGATCACTGTGCAGCTGCTCAGCTGCGAAGCAAAATATGAATTAAGTGAGTAGTGCCATGTCCAGGTAGGTGTGATTTGGCATGGAAATTTTAAGATTGTCTTATAACTTCACTAGTTAGCGTGTATTCAGCTTGTGGTGCCTAGCAATCATCTCAGAAATTCACTTTTAGTCAAAGGTTTGGACTCATTAGGGCTTTTCACACTGCGCTTAACCCTGGGTTGTCGTCATTCTAAACACAGCTTTTAACCCCGGGTTTCAAAGGAGTGTTTCACACTTGTAATTTAAATGCGGGGGTGCACCGCTTTTTACCCTGCTCTGGAGCGATGGTAAATGGTAAATGGACTGCATTTATATAGCGCTTTCACAGACCCAATGGCCACCAAAGCACTTTACATATTTGCCTCACATTCACCCATTCATACACACACTCATACACCGACGGCGGTGTCAGCCATGCAAGGCGCCATCCAGCTCGTCGGGAGCAGTTGGGGTTAGGTGTCTTGCTCATGGACACCTCGACACTTGGCCTGGTGGAACCGGGGATCGAACAACCAACCTTTCAGTTTGTAGACAATCTACATGAACCACCGAGCCACTGCCGCCCGCCAGCGATGGAACAACGATGGGAAATACAACAATTGGAGTGAAGAAAAGGCAGTTTCATTCTTACCTTTATATTTTGAAAAGTTCACTCAGAAAAAACTTGACATTACTGTCAGCAACGTGTAATATGAGGGCGCGCAATGCTAGAGCCTTTATGTAAACAGGTCACGTGGTGCATTTGTCCAGTCAGTAACAGTGACATCACAAATATGCAAATAAGGACTTTAGCCCGGGGTTTAGGAATGTGCAGTGAGAAATTAAAGCTTATGCATTCCCAGGATTAACTGTTAACCCCTGGGTATAGTATGAGCAGTGTGAAACGTGAATAAACAGGATTTCGTTTACCCAGGGTTTAGAATGATCTGGGGTTAACTATTTCAAGCGTGAAAAACGTACTCGGTTACTAACGTAACCTCGGTTCTCTCTAGAGAGGGAACGAGTACTGCGTAATATCTTACGCTATGGGGAAAACTCTTTTCCACGAGATATTGAAGCCAAAAATTATCCTTAATTTTTTACTAATGTAAAACGCTTTGCAGCAGCAAGCAGACCTAGGCGAGACAGCTCGCGCGCCTATTGGCTGCTCTGCGGCAATAGCAGCAGCCTATCGAGAGAGGCTCTGCGTGACGTCACGACGAATGGGGGCCCTTCGCGCCCATATCGTCACGTCCCGCCAGAAAGGGCGTGGTCTCGCCCTATATCTAGGCTCGATAGCTGCTCTTACGTCGGTTTTCATCGCCGAAGCGAACCAGAGCGTATTCCAAGCACGGCAAGATACGCAGTACTCGTTCCCTCTCTAGAGAGAACCGAGGTTACGTTAGTAACCGAGTACGTTCTCTTACGAGAGTATCTCTCGTACTGCGTAATATCTTACGCTATGGGGAACACAATGCAACACGCCGTGCTGGTAGGGATCCAACACCAAAGACCCAGGGGCCGAAGCCCGGGGCGCATATAGTGCATAATCACCATAAACTCACAGAGAGTGAGGGAAGAGAGGCTAGAAGCATCATTCCCTGTAAATAGCCTCCGAAAGGGGCCAATCATATGACAATAACCAAACCGTCAGGGTGAACATTCAGCCTGAACTGGGTGGCCACAAGTGTGTCAATTTTTAAATGAGCTGCTGTACCGGTCAGTGAGCGATACGCAGGCCAAACTCAGTATCCGAGCCGCACAGCGGGCAGATAGCACTGAATTCTATACCGCTAAAAGCTTAGCTTGTAAGGCGGGGACCTCCAGATTATAGTATTTTATAAATGTAGACGGCGAGGCCCAGCCCGCGGCCATACAAATATCTTGCAGGGTAACCCCGCTAGACCATGCCCACGAGGAGGCCATGCCTCTCGTGGAGTGCGCTCTAACACCCAAAGGCACTGAAGGCCCTTAGAAGTGTAAGCCAGCGCTATGGCACCAACTATCCATCTGGATAAGCTCTGTTTCGACGCGGCAAGTCCCTTAGTACGGCCGCCAAACGAAACAAAAAGCTGCTCAGTCTGTCTGAAACCAGACGAGCGGGACACATAAGCCCTTAGTGCCCTGACAGGGCAAAGGAGACTCGCGTCCTTCTCCTCATTGAGAACCGGAAGGGCAGACAGGGAAATCACCTGGGCCCTGAACGGTGTGTTGAGGGATTTCGGCACGTAACCGTGCTTTGGTTTGAGTATGACCTTAGAGTCGTTAGGTCCAAACTCCATGCATGACGCGCTTACTGAGAGCGCTTGCAAGTCCCCTACGCGCTTCACTGAAGCGAGAGCCATAAGAAACGCTGTCTTGAAAGACAAGTGTTTCATGTCTGACGACTGGATTGGCTCGAATGGGGCGCCTTTCATGGCCTCCAAGACCGTGGAAAGGTCCCATGTCGGGACTGAAGGGGGCCTGGGAGGGTTTAGCCTCCGAGCTCCTCTAAGGAAACGCACGACTAAGTCGCTCTTTCCTAGTGACTGGCCAGACACCGGTTTTGCAAACGCTGCTATGGCCGCCACGTATACTTTGAGCGTGGAAGGGACCTGCCCTTATCCAGTAGCTCCTGAAGGAAGGAAAGCACTTCCGTAACCCCGCAGTCTACAGGTGAAAAGCCCTGCGCTTGACACCAAGCAGAGAACACAGACCACTTCGAGGAGTAGAGCCGTCTGGTAGACGGGGCTCTAGCCTGCGCGATCGTGTTTAGCACTCCCTCTGGGAGGTCAGCGGGTACCCGTTGATGGCCCATGCGTGCAGGGACCACAGATCCGGGCGAGGATGCCAAATCGAGCCTTCCGCCTGAGAGAGGAGGTCTCTCCTCAGCGGTAACGGCCATGGAGCAGCGCTGGTCAGCTGCATCAGGACAGGGAACCACGACTGGTTTGTCCAGAGCGGAGCTATGAGTAGCACTGGGCATCCCTCCCTCCTGATTCGCTCCAACACCTGAGGCAGGAGTGAGACAGGGGGAAAAGCATAAAGGGGGCGGCGGGGCCAGACATGGGCCAGCGCGTCCCGGCTTTTTCGAGAAGAATCTCGGGCAGTGAGCGTTTTCTTGGGACGCGAACAGGTCCACCTGCGCTCTGCCAAACGTTTCCCACAGCAGCTGGATCGTCTGCGGGTGCAGAGACCATTCTCCTGCTGGAACGTTGTTTCTGGACAGCCTGTCTGGTCCCACATTTAGGTGACCAGGCACATGCGCCGCTCTCAGCGAGAGCAGGTTGTGCTGAGCCCAGACCAGGAGGCGTTCCGTCAGCCTGTAAAGGTTTCGGGACCTGACGCCGCCCTGGCGATTTATGTATGCCACCACTGACATGTTGTCCGACCGGACCAATACGTGGTGGCCTGTTACCTGGGGACAGAAGCGCCTTAGCGCTTTGTCGACTGCTATCAATTCCAAGCAGTTTATGTGTAGGAGCTTCTCCCGCACTGACCACAGGCCAGCCAGCGGTCTGCCCTCGAGCAGCGCTCCCCACCCCGAAGTGGAGGCGTCCGTAGACACCACCTTCACACTTGAGGGGATCCCCAGACTCACGCCCGACTGATACCAGTCGGTCGCTTTCCATGGTTTCAGAGCCGAAATGCACTGATGGTCGACCCTGAGGCGAAACAGACCTGCGGTCCATGCCCTGGGGGGAACTCGTGCTTTTAGCCATAGCTGCAGTGGGCGCATGCGGAGCAGGCCCAACTGGAGTACAGAGGCTGCTGAGGCCATGAGACCCAGCATTTTCTGAAACCTTCTGAGCGGGACTATAGAGCCGTGGCGGAAGGATTTCGCGACGTGCTGGATATTCAATCCGCGCTCTGGTGACAGGCGTGCCGTCATGGATAGCGAGTCTAACACTGTTCCCAGAAAGGAAATCCTCCGACTGGGGAGCAGTGAGCTTTTCGCCCAATTGACTGTAAGGCCCAGCTCCTCGAGGTGCTCGAGTAATGCGGCCCTGTGTTCTAAGAGCTCCGTTCGTGAACGAGCTAGAATCAGCCAATCGTCCAAGTAATTCAAAACTCGCATGCCCCGAAGTCTCAGGGGAGCGAGGGCCGCGTCCATGCACTTCGTGAACGTACGGGGTGCTAGGGACAGGCCGAATGGCAGGACTGTGTATTGATATGCCTGGCCCTCGAAGGCGAATCTCAAGAATCGCCTGTGATGGGACGCTATTTGTATTTGGAAATACGCGTCTTTCAGATCTATTGACATGAACCAGTCTCCTTGGCGCACTTGCGCGAGGATTTTCCTGGTCGTAAGCATCCTGAACTGGCGTTTCACGAGCGCTCTGTTCAGCAGCCTCAGATCTAGAATGGGTCTGAGCCCACCATCTTTCTTCGGTACCAGAAAATATCTGCTGTATAAGCCCCCTTCGCTCTGAGCCTGAGATAAAGGTTCTATAGCCCCCTTTCTCAGTAGTTTCGCTATCTCGGCTCGAAGTAGATGAGATACTTCGCTTTTCACCGTAGTTTCGACGCGCGCCGCGTAGCGGCGAGGGCGTCGAGCGAATTGTAGCGAATAGCCTCTCTTTATAGTGTTCATCACCCACTCTGATACCCCGGGAAGCCTTGACCACGCATCCGCGTGAATAGCTAGGGGCAGAATGAAATCTGGGCTCTGGCCGCGGGAAAGCGGCGGCACAAGAGCCCGCGTGTGCTGGGAACACAGCGCCGTGTTTACGGCGTTCGAGGCGGGGGGCGCGCTGGTCACAGCGGGCAGCCTGGCCGCGCTCATCTCCTCTGAGGCGGGTAGCGCCGAGAGAGAGAGCGGGGCGAATCCCGTGGGATTCGGCGTGTCTGTGAGGAAATGTGGGCGCGGGACCACGGGCACATTTGCTACACTGAAAACACTGTCGTTTAGGGCCGACTGAATGTGTGTTGGTTTCGTTTTTACAGAAACCGAGGGACACGCAGCGTGTAGTGTAAGCGGGCATGGGGATATGGGCGCGTTCACTACAGTGTTTGCACAATCGACCGGAGTCGATTTTATTTGTGCGAGCCCTGCACCGTGGCGGGCTGTGTCTGGGTGTGGGAATGGGCACTGGGGCGTGGGCATTCTTACAACACTCATAACACCATCGGCCGAGGCCGGAACACCAGAAAATACACTCTTTATTGGATTTATCTGGGTAGCCGTAAAAACAGCTTTTGTGTGCAGGCAAGCGGGCTGAGACACCGGCTGCTTCACTGCAAAATACACTGGTACAGTCACAACGCATGGGGCTGAACGAGCGAGAAGTTTTGGTGGAAATCCGGCCGCAGCGGGATCTGAACACCGTCGTTTTCCTAGAGCGGCTAGGAAGACTTTGGGGCCTCGGGCTTGATCTCAATCCTCGGCCGGGGCCCGCGGTGAGGGGGGCGGCGTCCGGCGGAGCGAGACCGCGGTCTCTGATCCCGGGCCTGGCGGCGCTGTGAGGCGGCGGCGGCGGAGGGCGGTGCAGGCTGGGGCTGAGAGCTGCGAGCAGGCGGCTTGGTGCGGCCTGTAGCGGAGCTCGAGCGCTTCGGCAGGAAGTGCTTCATAGCCTGAGAAGTCTTCTGCACCTCAACAAACCTGTCCGCGAAGTCCTTGACGGCCGTTCCGAACAGGCCCTCCGGGGAAATGGGCGCAGAGCGCTCGGCTTCCGTCATCTCGGACAGCGTCAACCATAAGTGTCTCTTCGGCGACGGCGAGAGAGGCCATGTTCCGCCCCATGGCTTGCGCAGCGGCTTTAGAAGCGCGTAGAGCGAGGTCCGTAGCGCTCCTCAGGTCCGCCACACAGATAGCACCGGGTCCCTCCTCGTCCAGCTTGAGAAGGAGGTCTGCCTGGTAGATCTGCAGAATAGACATCGTGTGCAGCGCTGAGACTGCTTGCCCGGCGGCGGTGTAAGCGCGTCCGTGCAGCGATGATGTCACTCGGCAGGCTTTGGACGGGAGCGTCGTCTGAAACCCGCCGTCCCGCAGAGGGCGGGCAGAGATGCGACGCGACAGCCGTCTCCACCGGAGGAATGGCGAGGTAGCCTCTACTTCCCGCACCGTCGACAGCGGAGAATGCCGCGGAGGTAGAGGTACGCATCCTGGTGGAAAAGGGGGCCTTCCACGACTTTGCAACCTCCTCGTGAAGTTCCGGGAGGAAGGGCGCGGGCCTAGATTTTGACGGAGCCTCGTCTTTGCCGAGAAAGCGCCCGTCTAATCTGTTGCGCGGCGGCAGCGTGGGTGCCTCCCAATCGAGGCCGATGCTTTCTACGGCCTTGGTGAGCAGACGCATCAGCTCAGACTCAATGCCGGCTCTCTTCCCAGAGGGTTGGCGGGGAGCGTTAGCGGAGGGGAGGTCCACAGAGCTCGCCCAATCCTCGCTATCCGAAGCCAAGAGAGAACACGCCTCGGTGTTGTCGTCCAACTCGATGGCGGACGCGGCGGCGGACGGCGGCCGCTGTCCGTCGGTGAGCGACTCGAGCGAAGCCGGCGAAGCTGGCGGGCGAACCGGCGAGCTTTGGCAGGCTGGAGATAGCTCGGGAGCGCGCTGGGCGCGGCGCTTCTTGCGACGCGGCGTCACGGCAGGCTGGGATACGGGCTCGGAGAACGAAGCCAGGCGAGTCCGCAGAGTCACCATAGGCAAACGTTCGCAGTGATGGCATCCGCCGTCAGCGAGCGCGATGGCCGCGTGATCCTCACCCAGGCAGGACACGCAGATGACATGTCGGTCCTCGTCGCTGAGTGGGGCTCGGCAAGAACCGCAGGAAGGCATCTTTAAAAAGACGCCGCTCTTTTAGAGGGGGTGGGAAAAAAGCAGATATGCAAACACACACACACACTCTATGCAGAGGAAAGGATATAACGCCGGAAAGCACAGCAGGTACGGCGGCTGAAGGCGGCGAGGCCAGCGACTCCAGACTCAATGGCACGTCCCGCTGAAGGCTACAGGTCGACGGCGCGGCTTCTCACTCTGGATCCAGCGATGCGTGAGGCTTCGCTGAAGAGATGAAAATCGACGTAAGAGCAGCTATCGAGCCTAGATATAGGGCGAGACCACGCCCTTTCTGGCGGGACGTGACGATATGGGCGCGAAGGGCCCCCATTCGTCGTGACGTCACGCAGAGCCTCTCTCGATAGGCTGCTGCTATTGCCGCAGAGCAGCCAATAGGCGCGCGAGCTGTCTCGCCTAGGTCTGCTTGCTGCTGCAAAGCGTTTTACATTAGTAAAAAATTAAGGATAATTTTTGGCTTCAATATCTCGTGGAAAAGAGTTTTCCCCATAGCGTAAGATATTACGCAGTACGAGAGATACTCTCGTAAGAGAACCCTATTCGTTATTACTATTTTCCACATTTTAGTATAATAGAAAGGTAATCATAACTATAAATGAATAAATAGAACTATGCTGGACACTTGTTGGTTGATTTAACTTGGTTATCCATTCCATCTTATCTAACTAACTGAATTAAAATATTTTTGTAGTAAAGGAATTCATATCATCCAAGTGGATGCTGCACACTGGTGCTGGTTGAGGAGAGAACCCCTGATATGCTTGTAAAGCGCTTTGGGTGTACAGTAGTACATATGAAAGCGCTATATAAATGCCTCATTCATTCATTGATTCATATGGTTTGTTTGTCTACAAAAATCATTTCAAGCTTTTAATCATAAAAATTTTAGATATAATTATTTTTAAGATTATGAGAAATATAAATTCAGGCATATGACTTTTTGTTTTGCATTTACATTTCATACGACATGAATTAATGGGATCTGGTTACTTGTGGGATACAGTATTCCATTCATGTGCTCGGAATATTCAAAGTAATTATAGAAATTTCAGCTTCTACACAAAAAGTAGGAGCAGTACGCTGTTTTAAACATTCTCTGTGTGTGATGAATGCATAACGGAAAGAATGGAATAAAAAATAGAGGAAGTTGTGGGAAGAACCCCGACTCGGTGGGATCACCTCCCCTCTCTCACCCCCCTCTCTCTAATCACTACTCGTGACCTCACCAGTGCTGTTGTTGGCTCTAAATAAATGGCCGGGGCCTGGACCCAGGGGGAACGGCCCCTGCCATGAGTGATGGAGCGGAGCCTGACCCACGGGTTGTTTACACTAGCACACCAAACATTTTTCACCTTCATTTGTGCCAACTTCCATTCACCTTGTTCGGTGGAGAAGGATAGATTAATCAGGATAAGAGACTTTTATTTACCCTCACTGGGCTGAGCAGGACAAATTACTTTTGAAAGTCAGACTCGGCTGTGAGCCCGGTCCCTGCCGCAGAGCCTAAGGGTCCTCGAGCATCTACATCCAGCCCCCTCTCATTTTCTTCCGTTTTTTTCACTCTCTTTCACAGGGGTTTTGCATTAAGAGGAAATTACGGCATGCTGAAGGCACGCGTACAGGTTTTTGATCTGAGACTTAAGCTTGCGTTCATATATGCAGCTCCATGGATTCTGAAATGATCTTTTAAGAGACTATTCTATTTGCCAAACAATATCGTTTTGATGTCTTAAAGGGACAGAACTGTCATATTCTGTCATCATTTACTGACCCCCATGTTGTTCCAAACCCCGTATGACTTTCTTTCTTCTGTGGAACATAAAAGAAGATGCATACAGTACTTTTATCATTCATCCATGCGAGTTTACGTCATAAAATAAATACAGGAAAAAAGGTCATGCTACTACTAAATGCAGTGGAAGTAGCCTAGCTTGAAGCCTGAAAACTGAACAACTGAACCTCAAACTCAAAAGATTTTGCAAGCAAAAAAGGATAGGGATAGTACCCGTAATAAAGCATGATTCAACATAGTTTGCATAGCATAACATTTTCTGTGCATGTTTATGTTGCTAACAATGCCAATTTCTAAAACAGTTACATTTTTTTTTGTACTGTTTACCTATAACTAGCCCCGCCAAGTTAGTCTTAGTCTTTTCTTCCCTTTGACGGAAATCCGAGTGAAACATCTTTTAGAACAAGAAAAAATGTAGGGCGGGACTCCATTTAGTCCATTAGGAATTAATTAAATCGTTGTGGTTTGCTACGATCTCAAATGAGTGACAGGTTGTCCAGGCCCTTGGTGAGAAGAGGGCTGCGTCCGAAAGATTTGGCAGCTGACGTGTTGCTTTTATGCTGTTTGTGCATAAAACAAATTTCAGACAGACTTCTAAGGCAGCATAACAGTTTAATGATCTACAAGAGAACAGAGAGAGCTTCAGTGATAACTAGCGAATATTTTATTACTACAATACAATTTTTTTGCTAGAAATGACATAAAAAGTGGAAAAAGTAGGTGGAAAAAAATACATTTACACACAAACTGACCACCAACCGAACATTTCAGATGCCATATTTATTTTTTAGCTCAACTGGCATACACAGGATTATTGGGATATCAAAGGCAGCAAGGATCCATCTGCCTTTAAAATCATGAAAGTATGTTAGTAGAAAGGGTGTGTCACGATCACTGGATTCGGATGTGCCTTGTTGCCTTTCTATCTTTATATGCTGCCTTTAATGTAGTGTTGCCAAACTTTTGTAACGTTACTTTAAAACAACAATATACTTACAATATACTTACCACTTGCTTACTTTTACTTGCGGGTTCGATTCTCAATACTGGTAGGAAAATATAGTTGGGGAATGAATGAACAGCCTCAATACCCATGACTGCGGTGCCCTTAAACCCCCAATCGCTGCCAATGGCTGCCCACTGCTGTCACTGATCCTAATGTGTTTGCACTAACTTGGATGAGTTAAATGCAGAGGACAAATTCAGAGTAAGAGTTACCGTACTTGTCCTTCACTTCACACCACCTGCTCATAAGACATATGCTTGAGATATCCGTCTGTACCATGAGTCCATCTGTGCGCCTCAAGTTGTCAGATTCATCCATGCAGAATAGTTAAAGCACAACTC
Source organism: Chrosomus eos (assembly GCA_036326025.1). Lineage (NCBI taxonomy): Eukaryota > Metazoa > Chordata > Actinopteri > Cypriniformes > Leuciscidae > Chrosomus > Chrosomus eos. The sequence goes on from CM070833.1 coordinate 31,939,196, forward strand.
ATGTAATTACCAAAACAATGTTCCTCCACAAGTAACTTGTAGTTTTATTTTCCAACCACTAGATGGCCTAATATATATGGTTCCATTCAAATATTTTTGTATTCTGCAGTGCATTTTTTGATCGACATGAGGCTGAGTAAATGATGACAGAATGTTCATTTTAAGTGAACTATCCCAGTGTTATGTATTGACCAGACTGTAGCCAACTTCCATGCCTTACAGCCTTGAATTCATTCACACTAATTAAATATACTTTACATGGTTAATCACAAGTGGCTTTTTCTTTTTTCAATCATTTATACTTCTCACTTACATTTTTTTGTTTATGCCAATTTGCTATAGGCCTATTTAAAACGAAACCTGTGCAAAAGCTGACCAAAAATGCTTGAGTTTTGAAATTTTGCCAAGCTTTCAAAGTGCACAGACCTTCCTAAATGTCCTTCTTCATGATGGATATTGCATGCTGAGGTGGTGTGTAATGGATTTGATCCAAGACAGTGGTTTATTCAGCAGTCTTAGTGGGAGCGGACCGCAGCTGTCGCTACATATATTTCCTGAAGAACGTTTCTGCCTTGTAGCTGAAGGCTGTGAATTCAGATTTCTCCCAAATGGCAGATTATAGGTTTTAAGGAACATCTGTATACACACACTGTAGAGGGAAGTGTGTGTTTTGCATTTGAAAGGGAGATGAGCGAGATCAAGTCGGTCCTCTGACTTCCACCCAGTTAAACGACAGCTGGCTTTAGCAAAGCAGCTGACAAACATTTCTCTTATGGTCATTATGCCTAAACAGTTGCTTTGCACATTTACTCCAATGCACGTCCCTATACACTCTCCAAGTGACTGTCTAATAAGCGTTTTATATGAAATTGACGTCATTGGGCTGTTTGATTGCAAACAGTACAGATTTGTACTGATTTGAAAGGGTATCAAAGAGCAGATTAAGGTGTGTGTTAATACCTCTCAAGCTTGACATATGTTTGAATTTATTTATTTAGACAAAGTGATTTAGCTGTTCAATGGTGTGAGAAGAGTTTGAAGGTTAAGGAAAGGTATTCCAGTACGGCATTCTGCACTCGTCCTCCCCCCTCCAATGAAATAAACGCTTTATAAAATGTCAGGAGAGGCTCGCTTCCCCGTGTGATGTTTGTGTTTTATGGCTGTATGTGGGAAGCTCGTATGCAGTGGGCTCAACATTGATGTGAGTCCACTGTAACTGTGGTTAAGGGTGTAGTAAACCCTGGGCCCTTCACTTTTATGATCTGAATGAAGTAGCTGGAAAACACTGTTGGGAAGAACAGCAAGCTCTCGTCCTCCAACCTCTCAAATAGACTGCAAAAACAAAACCGGCTGGATAGATTATATGGATGGAACTTTTTAAAGCAGTTTCTAATGCAGAATTAGGATTAATTTCAGTAATTTTTGTACCTAGTACATTTCCTCTTTAAAATGAATAAGAGAGGAACAATAATTTCCATTTCATTAAGAAATTAAGAATTAGGAAAAACAGAAATACGCCAATCCAATGTATTTTTAAAGTATTTTGTCCTGAAAGAAAAAGAGGATCATTTTAAAAAATATACACTACTGTTCAAAAAGATTAAAATTATGAAATATGATTACAATTTAAAATAATTAAAACAGTTGTGCTGCTTAATATTTTTGTGTTAAAATCTTTGCAATAAAAATCTTGTGTGAGATTAAAAATGGTCGCTCACTTTTGATTAATTGAATGCAGCCTTGCTAAATAAAAGTATTAATTTCTTTCAAGAAAAAACATCTTTTAAATGGTATAGTTGTCCTTTTATGTGGTTTCACAGTTGTGTAAATATTTTAGTCAACACTGTCTGCATCATGAATTAAAAATGTTCTTATAACTGTTGGAGGCATTAATCAGTCAGACTAGACCAATATTGTTCTCCATTATAGAAAAAAAAAGAATCCATTTTGTATCTAAGCCTGATGAGAATGAGAATCTCTATAAGTGTTAAGAAACTACAGCACAAAATGACCACTAGCTGTCGCTCTAAGACAGCTTATTTTTGAACAGATGACACTGTTGGCATACGACACGAAGGTGGAATGCTTCTCAACCTTTAAAACGGGAAACAAATTAACACAGAGTCTGGCGACAATTATACGAATTGCAATAAATAACTACATGAATGCTAGTAACAGTTGAAGCAATCGCATTAATTTGACTGTTTAGTAGCCTTATAGTTACAACACAAGTGTGCATTGGGTGTTTGCCCACCCCAAAGTGTCTGATATTCTGGTCTCTAGATATGTCTCGGGTCCCTCTTAAGTAAGTCTTTATGATTTGTAAAACCCATTTTATCATCCATAAATTAAATTGTTTATGGTTACGTGCCAAAGTTTTATTCTCTAACACTAATATGAGCAATAGTAAAAATAATAATAATGCAAGCACCTCTAATAATATGGATAGAAACGTATCAAACAATGGCAATGAATGACCAACTATTAAATTTCAGCTGGTTTAGCTTCTATATGGGTTCTAACAGGTGCTCTTTAACACTTCTATGCCTGAAAGCGTCAATGCCCGTATTTACTTTGAAGACAGTTTTGATGGAATGTTTCCGTGGGGCACACGGCCCAATGAAACCATTATCTTCAAGCAAATATGCAGGGAAAGCCCTGCTTCCCTACTGACTGGGCTTGAATAGAGACAAATGATTCCTGCATGTAGGAGGGACTGATGTCTCATGTGGAGTTTTGGAAAAGTTCTTAGTAAGACAGCTGCTGTCTAGACCGTCACCCTGACATCTCACGGTTGTGCCGTAGGGCCAGATCTGTGAAGAGGAGCACTTGACAAGAAGCTTAACCGATCCTTGCGGCCTGTAAGATTATCTGCTCTCCTTTAAACATCCTATGCCTGTGTCATACCTGCTTCTGGAGCAAAAGAAAATGCAAGCAAAGGAGCTCATATGACCCGTGAACCCACTGCACCTGAATGCAGACTCGTTCTCTTTGACACGCACAGTGGAACTGTAATGCAGGCTGACCTATCAAAGGTCCATAGTCACTTTGTGAGGGTAAAAGTATATATTTTGCTGCTACCCCAGGTGAAATATGATTTTTAAGTTGTTTTAATGGTATTGGACTGGTAGTAACATTTAAAATCAAATAAAGGAAGTCGGAATAAGTTATCAATTTAATTCAAACAGTAACTTCTTTAAAAGGACAAAAACATAGTTGTGATATATTAATCATTTTTAAATTGAAAAACAAACTGACATTTTAAAAAGTTTATTTAATTATTTAAAAATGCAGTTAATACAATACAAAAGTAAATATAATTAAAAATGATTTTTAAATTGCATCTATCAAAACCATTTGCTAGTTGCTTTTCTTTGTCCATTTGCCAAAATGCTTTTTACTGTGTCGTTTTGTCAATTGCTTTGCTTTATCCACTTGTCAATAGAGTTAAAAATGCCACATGACTTTTCCGGACAACAGTCTAATGGAGAACCAATATAGGAGCAATTCTCAATCGTCTTAGCTAAGATGGCTGATGATGATACCGTGCAGTCTGCCTCGACCAGAAAATGAGCGTATATTGTTTGATTTTGTAGACCCCGGCAGAGTCACATAGTAATAGAAACAATCATACAGGGCTGAACATTTACAATATACAAAAAAATTAGGTATAAGCTAGTTTAGCTGGTGTATTTTCTTTGTGAAAAATAAGCACACTTTGCATACTTTTAAAAAGAGTTTAGAAATAATATACTGGAGTTTAGAAATAATATATATGGTAATGCTTTTGAACACTTGCATGTTATTTGGAAATACATAGTTTATATTAAATGCAATTAGTAGAACCTAAAATTGTATGCTACTACTTTATCACTGGCAAAATGGCCTTTTAATAAAACTTGTCTTTCTATGCAGTAGAAAGGCGAAACAAATTTGAATTGGCTACCTGACTAGAAAAAAACAGAAATAAGGGCTTTTGTTTTCATTTTGCCAACTAGGTAGAAAAACTTCTAACATCTAATGCACTGGGCATGGTGCCATCCAAGGCCACTCCCAGCAGTCTGCTATGGATACGCTTGACCAGAGTCAAATACCGCCTTGCTTTAGTATGAAATACTTATTGGCAAACTTTTAGTCATAATGGTGTTGACTTGCATATTTCCCAGGTGCTAGAGTTCAAATAGTAAACATTTGCGAGTGAGCGCGAGCGAGCTATCGGTTCTCTTACGAGAGGTTCTCTCGTATTGCGTAAGCTAGCTTACGCTACGGGAAAGATTCCATCTTTCTGAGAAATTGAAGCCAAAAATTATCCTATAATTTTGTATCCATTGTCAACGCAGTTCAGCTGCAGCAGACCATGAGAGGGCTAGCTAGCCGCTCATTGGTTCGCTCACGGAGAACTGCTTAAGCCTATGAGGGAGCGCGAGTGAACCCGCGACCAATGAGAGTCTGACTCGCTCTCAATACGTCACCGCCCGCCGAAACGGGTGTGGACGAGACTATAAATATCCCGAAATAGGCTGAATAATCAGATTTTTTCATCCTTCAGCGACGCACCTGCATCTGCTGATCCTGAGAGAGAAGCCGCCGTCGTCGAAAAGGCACCTTCTAGCGAGCGTTTGGGAGACTGAGGAAGCCGGCCGTCTTCGCCACCTTCAGCCGTCCTGTGAGCTAGCGCCATCCGACGGATTGTATCCTTTTTACAAAAATGCTTCCTATATATTGTTGTATCTAAAAGAGCGAGCGTCTTTTTCAAGATGTCTCGTAAATTTTCTGGCGGCTCTTGCCGCGCTCCCCTCGAGGCTGGGGACCGCCACCTCTTCTGCGCTCTCTGCCTCGGATTGGAGCACGCCGAGCTCGCCCCCGCTGTGGCGGCTGCGAGCTCTGCGAAACTATGCCATTGTTGACCCCGCGGGCTCGACTTCGGCCACTAAGATGCTTCCGTGCCGCCTCTGACTTCGCCGCGGAGAAAGAAACGCCGCTCTCAGAGGCCGCCAGACCCCCAGCCGGAAGCGTTCATCCCGCCGGAGCCTCTCGCTCCCGCTCTCCATCTCCGCCGCTTCCGGACATACAGCTGCCGCCGAGTGGCCGCTCTGTTACCTCCGTTGACGCCGCGGACACCAAGGAGACATGTTCGCTTCTCGCTTCAGACGGTGAGGATTGGTCCGATTCTCACGCCTCCTCGGCCCGAGAATCAACCGGGACCCGCGCAGCTACTTCCACCAGCGCTCGACTCCCGCCGCTAAACGGGCTGCGCCCTTTCTGCCTGATCTGCACGCAGAACTCACGAAGTCCTGGAACGCCCCGCTCTCTGCTAGAACTCGCTCTGACTCTTCCACCCCGCATCGCGTTGTGGACGGAGCCGCAGAGAAGGGCTTTATCTCCATTTTCCCTGTAGAGGACCTGGTCGCCGCACGTCTATGCCGCCCTCCGCGAGATGGCGCTCATCACCTGTGCTACCCGCTAAAGCCTGCAGTCCGACTTCAAGCTTTCAGCCGCCGGCCAAGCAGCTTCTGCACCCCATGTCTACTACAGAGTGAGGTACTTCGTGTATGGGACGAGAGCGGGGGGAAAAATCCCCCTTCAGTCGCGGATTGAGGATTTCCCGCGAATTTTGTTCTGCCTCGTCGCGCTAGCTCCTCTGCAGGCCGCTCACGTGACCAGCCTCTTGCACGAGCCCCACCCTAGCGCCTAGCTAAACACAGTCAGACTTCTCAGCGACACCAGGGCGGCCGCCCTCGCTCTCGCTCTGACAGCCGCCACAGACCGCCGCCTCCCCGGGGGCCTCGGCAGAGGATCGCGCTGAAAACTGATTACTCGAAGTCTGCCTAGCGTGGTTGAGAAAAAGATGGCGCTCTCCGCCGCGGCCGGATCGCCGTCAAAGTTTCGCCCTCTGTTAGTCCCCGCTCACGCGGCTACTACAGCAGTGTACCCCGCCATTACTAAGCCGGTATCCCTTCCCGCTTGCATGAGCACAAACGCCGTGTTTACGGCGTCCCAGAAAAATCTCAAAAAGAGCGTAAAAGCCTCTTGTGTAGAAAATGTGCCCACAACACTGTGCTCACTCATACACAAAACACCGTGTTTACGGCGTCCCAGAGAAATCTCAAAAAGAGAGTAAAAGCCTCTTGTGTAGAAAATGTGCCCACAACACTGTGTTCACTCATACACCAAGACACTCCTGTTCCCATGTCTCACACAGGGTCCACTCTCATAAAGCGGTCCCAACCCGCTCGAGTTTCAGAGTACATAAGCGCGCCCACGAGCCCGTGCGCGCGTCCCACCTCTGTTACACGGTCCATAAACTTGTGTAGAGAATGTGCCCACAACACTGTGTTCACTCATACACAAAGACACTCCAGTTCCCCTGTCTCACACAGAGTCCACTCTCATAAAGCGGGCCAAGCCCGCTCGAGTCTCAGAGTGTATAAGCGCGCCCACAAGCCCGTGTGCGCGTCTTACCTCTGTTCACTCTGTTACAGGGCCCATAAACTCCTCTCCGAGTGTACGTCCCGCTGTTGTAAACACTATCAGCGCGCTCACGCAGCCCGCGAAGTGCAGCAACGGGGACCATGTAGCCATTCACCCCCTAGCGTCACGCTTCAAAGCGTGGGAAGCAGTGGGTGTTAAACACAATAAAGCTAGGCTATCGCTTACAGTTTTGCCGCCGCCCTCCTCGCTTCCGAGCGCGGCTAGAAACTACTGTGAACCCAGAAGCAGTGACGCGCTGCTCCGTTCAGAGATAGCAATTCTGTTGTGCAAAAAGGCTATAGAGAGTGTGCCTCTGGCTATGAGCGAGTCGGGGTTTTACGGCCGTTATTTTCTTGTCCCCAAGAAAGACGGCGATCTCAGACCAATATTAGACCTCAGATCGCTGAACAAAGTTCTCATGAAGAGACCGTTCAAAATACTCACTATCAGAAAACTCCTCGCGCATGTGCGCCAGGGGGACTGGTTCATATCACTAGATCTGAAAGATGCATACTTTCAGATCCAGATAAATCCCCTTCACAGGCCATTCTTACGTTTCGCCTCGAAGGCCAGGTTTATCAATACACCGTCCTACCGTTCGGCCTATCCCTAGCACCCCGTATGTTCACGAAGTGCATGGATACGGCGCTCGCCCCCCTGCGGAGTCAGGGGCTGCGAATACTGAACTACGTGGACGACTGGCTGATTTTGGCACAATCTCAGAGAGAGTTACTGTCTCATCATACAGTTCTCCTCGACCATCTGAAAGTTTTGGGCCTCTCTGTCAACTGGACAAAGAGCGTACTACAACCCAGTCAGACTATCTCCTTCTTGGGTATAGAGCTGGACTCGGTCACGATGACGGCGCGTCTGTCAACGCAGCGCGCGCACCGTGTGCAGCGTCTCGCCGCATCTTTTCAGATGAACAGACTCACGCCTTTGAAAACATTTTCAGAGAGCGTTGGGCTGTATGGCCTCAGCCTCCGCGGTGCTCCAGCTGGGGTTACTGCGCATGCGCCCGCTTCAGCTTTGGTTGAGGAGCCGTGTGTCTCACCGAGCGTGGACCACGGGCCACCAGCTGATAAAAAGTAACGCAGACCTGTATCACAGCTCTGCAGCCATGGTCAGTGGCAGAATGGTTTCAGCGGGGCGTTTCCATGGGGACAGTTTCACGCCGAAAAGTCATCTCGACAGACGCCTCCAACACGGGTTGGGGAGCGGTCTGCGAGGGCTCACCGGCCTTCGGCCCCTGGTCAGCTCAAGAGAGCCTCCTACACATAAACTGTTTGGAGAGGTTGGCGGTCGAGAACGCGCTCATGCGCGTTCTCCCGCGCATTCAGGGCCACCACGTGCTGATCCGTTCGGACAATATAGCCGTGGTCTCTTATATAAACCGTCAGGGCGGAGTCAGATCCAGGAATCTTTTCCAGCTGACAGAACGCATCTTAGTTTGGTCTCAGTGTCACTGCTCTCGCTCAGGGCGACGCATCGGGACATCTGAACGACGGACCAACAGCCTGTTCGAAATCGGGATGTCCCGCATCTTTCAGTTCAGAAACTGTGTTTATCCAGGCATGTAGGTGGACGTCTTCCGCTCGTCGCGGAGGAACACCCACTGCCTCTTAATTATTCATATTCTCAAGGATGCGAGGAGGCGCTAGCCCAAACCTGGCCCAGCCGCCCGCTTTATGCTTTCCCTCCGGTCTCTCTGCTACCACAGGTGCTTCAGAGAATCAGAGAAGCGCAGCACTCGGTGCTCCTCATAGCCCCGCGCTGGGAGGGTCAGACTTGGTTTCCGGAGCTCACGCAGCTGTCACAGACAGCGCCGTGGCCCATTCCAGTCAGAGCAGATCTCCTCTCCCAAGCTCGCGGCACGATCTGGCATCCCCACCCAGAGCGCTGGGCGCTACACGCGTGGGTGCTCAACAACTACCCGTTGCTTTGCCAGAGGGAGTGTTAAACACGATCATGCAGGCTAGAGCGGCTTCTACCAGAAGGCTCTATGCGTCAAAATGGTCTGTGTTCTCAGAGTGGTGCACCGAAAAGGGTCTGGACCCACGGTTATGCGAGGTTCCCTCCTTGCTAAATTTTCTCCAAGAGATGCTGGACAAGGGCAGATCCCCGTCCACTCTTAAGGTGTATGTGGCAGCCGTCGCGGCGTTTGCTGAACCCCGGCGCGGCCAGTCACTGGGCAAAGATGGGTTGGTAGTCCGCTTCCTCAGGGGAGCTAGAAGGATGAACCCCCCTTCGCCCCCCTTCGGTGCCGATTTGGGACCTTTCCATAGTTCTTGATGCTATGAAAGCTCCCCCATTCGAACCGTTAAACACCGTGGACCTAAAGTACCTGTCGCTAAAGACCGTTTTTCTACTCGCGCTCGCGTCAGTAAAACGGGTGGGAGACCTACACGCGCTGTCCACCAGCGCGTCCTGTCTTGAGTTCGGACCTAATGACTCCTTAGTCGTTCTCAAACCTAGGCATGGCTATGTCCCCAAAGCGATCGGCACCCCGTTCAGGGCACAAGTTATATCCCTATCGGCTCTGCCTGCATCCGATAGCGAATCTGATACTAATCTCCTATGTCCGGTCAGGGCCCCGAGATTATACGTTACTCGCACTGCTCCGGTCAGACGATCCGAGCAGCTTTTTGTTTCGTTCGGTGGGCGCACCAAGGGGTTGGCCGCTTCGAAACAGTCCCTATCCAGATGGATTGTTGATGCCATTGCAGCAGCATACGCTTCTAAAGACCTGCCATGCCCTCTGGGCATCAGGGCTCATTCCACTAGAGGCATGGCCTCATCGTGGGCATGGTCCAGCGGAATTTCCATTCACGACATTGCGTGGCAGCGGGATGGGCTTCCCCCTCCACCTTTGTCAGATTTTACAATCTGGAAGTACCCGTCTTGCAGGCTAAACTACTAGCAGTCTAGTATGTTTCAGCTCTTCTGGTTGAGCTGCACTATAGGGGGTTAATTACACAGACCGAGTTCGTTCTGTTCCCTCTCTATAATGTGCTTATGTACTACACAGTCACCGGCCCGCTCCGCTGGCCTTTTGTCACATGTACATATATTCATTCCCACTTACAGAGTTCCCCGGGGTCCCCCCCTGGGACTAATAGTGGATGCTTATCACGCACGGCGTTGACCTGGGGTTCCCGTAGCGTAAGCTAGCTTACGCAATACGAGAGAACCTCTCGTAAGAGAACGAATCGGTTACCTAACGTAACCTCAGTTCTCTCTGGATTGGGGAACGAGTATTGCGTTCCTGGCCGTGCTTGTGCTACTGGCGATTTTCGCTTCAGTATATGAAAAAACCAGATTATTCAGCCTATTTCGGGATATTTATAGTCTCGTCCACACCCGTTTCGGGGGGCGGTGACGTATTGAGAGCGAGTCAGACTCTCATTGGTCGCGGGTTCACTCGCGCTCCCTCATAGGCTTAAGCAGTTCTCCGTGAGCGAACCAATGAGCGGCTAGCTAGCCCTCTCATGGTCTGCTGCAGCTGAACTGCGTTGACAATGGATACAAAATTATAGGATAATTTTTGGCTTCAATTTCTCAGAAAGATGGAATCTTTCCCGTAGCGTAAGCTAGCTTACGCAATACTCGTTCCCTCATCTAGAGAGAACCGAGGTTACGTTAGGTAACCGATTCGTTTCCAGTGAAGGATCCAGTGCGTTGCTAAAGCTGCAAAGAATCGCAAATACAGAGAGATCGTTTGTAGTCAACCTCAAACTGGATGACCACGAACACAGTGTTTTAGGCCAACCGGATGAGTAAAACTGAAAGAAACTGCTGTTCTGTCAGTTCCTCGGAACACCCTGAAGCAAATCGACAACGAGTAGGCCAACAGGTAAGAAAGCTGTTGCCACAGTGTTCCATTTTACCATAATGTTGTTTAAAGAGTAGACAGAGTACGATACAATTTTCAGTCACAAACCTACAATAACTGTTCTGTTAATAATCCTCTGTCAATCCGACTGTCTGTTAGCCTAGAAATCTAGACGCACCCTAGCGGCAGCGAAAATTATTTCGCAGCCAGTGTGGTCTAGCAACTCTCCATAGTCTTTTGAGCTGGAAAAACCAAAAACTGGTCAGGCCAATCACATCGTGTATAGAGTCGGCGGGCGGGCTTAACACAATGACGGCACAGTTCATGACGTTCTGCGTGATTTCCATAGGTGATTTCCCTGCTACTTGAAAACAATGATGATGCAGCGGTCTTTCGAATCGGCTTTGGCCGCGACTCTGGAGGACTTGGAGTTAAGAGAACGTCACTTAAGTCATTTTTCAAAAAGGAAGATGTGTTCGGAGTTTTGCCGACCTGATACGGCAAAAGTTTAATATATCAATTAGCTCCGCTGGTGGAAAAACGCATGGGACTCACTCAGCCACAGCCGTTCGTTGCTCTGGTTGGTAGTAGCACTATCCTATTGCGTGCAGAGGGATTTTGAAAGGTAACCGTTTATCCCGCCCCTCGGATTGAGGTATGTCAATGGAGAGTTCCCATACCTAACATCTTGATGTAGGTCTGGCATGCCAGGCTAACTGTCTGTTGCACGGGGATACAAAAATGCGGAAGTATAATCTGTAGTTTTCTCGAAAGCCCTGAAGCTGTAAAAGTTCCTGACAAATAAACGTGAATTTCTCGGTCCAGGTTACACAGAAAGCGAGTAAACTTCATTAATTTACTACCGGCATTTCAACAATATAAAGTGGGTTTAAAATCAGCAGTTACACTTTAAGAGTGTTTTTTGACCTACTTTAGTGGGACTGAAGTAGCCTACAAGTAATTTCATAATTTCTTCAATTGACATTGAAATACGGTTAAAGGTGCTTTTTAAAAGTGTACTTTATGTCACGAAACATAGTCATGAAAGTGTATTCTCTTTAAGTACACTTAAGTGGCTTTTTATTTAATTAATATTGTATTAAATGGAAGTGTAGTAAAAAAAGTTTCAGGTACTCTACAAGTGCACATTCAGTACAATTAGGCCCTGTCCCAAATGGCACCCTAAACACTCGCGGCCTTCCTTTCGAGTCTGCGCAATTTCGTCAAGTAACGCCACTATGACTGTTGGGAAGAAGATGCTGTGGACCTCGCATCAGTGCAGGCTCTACAAAAGTGTGCATCGAGGGCGCATATGACCACAAAGGGGGCACTCACGAGCACCCTTTCTTAAAGCTAAAATGACAAATGGGACACCCTACGGTCTCATGGACTTAGTGGACAAGTGCGTAACGCGGCAGCCATTGTAAGTCCACAAGACTGCAAGTGCACATGAAGTGTGCCATTTGGTACAGGGCCTTAAGTGCACTTCTTTTTCACAAGGGTTAGCTGGCCATCAGGTCCTGACAAATAACCCAAATCAATACAAAACTATCAAAACAGACTAGCGTAAGTTACTGTACCACTTCATCCTGGCTAGAAGACTAGCTAACCGAAAACTGTTATTCCAGCAAGAACATACAGTATATTGTGGAAACTTCCTTTCTCAATTCTGCTGATTCAGGCCCAGACCAGTTGTAATTTAATGAAGTCTAAATGAAGGCTGGCAATGCAACTGTCACATTCTCAACCCCTTTCCTGTTTTTCCTGCACAATGTGCAAAGCTATTAAAAGCAGCTCTGCCAATAGTAGGAAATACCACAGCTGATGTGAGCTGCCTGAGTGGCTAATGGTGATTATGCTTGATTTAAGCCGAATGTGTCATTAACTAATCACACGGTATTCTCCCAGTCTGAGGTCTGCCAAGTTCTGCCCCTTCAAAGAAGCCCATTATACTTCAAGAGAGAGTAAACAGCCGGCCCCTAAGAACCATGCTCTCTAGAGTTTAAAGAAACATCATCTATCACCCCGCCAGGCACCTGCAGGTGTGACCTTGCTCTCTCAACACAGCTGACACTGGAGAGAACGATCTCCCAGGCTGCCCTCTTCAGGCTTATGGTGAGGTCAAATGAAAAGCATGATGGGATATATATATTAAGTGGCTTCAGGCAAAGGCACAATTTGTGACATTCAAAGTTTGGGCCTGGGACATACTGTTGCTCTGTCATGACAGTGGTTGACCTCAGTGAGATGACTGACCATATAAGAAGCCAGATTATGCCAATTGACCCTTTAAAAATAGGTTGAACCTTTAAAATAGACAGTTTGATTATATTTGAGATAAAGATCTGGCTATGTGAGATTAGTTTGAATTAATCTCTTTTCTTTGCATGACACTGACATTACAGTACAGAAGGGCTCTTTCGGTATTGTCCTGAACATTGTCTCATACGGGAGCGTTCTGTCAGCGGATATATTAGGGATCCGCTGATAGACACCTGCTTTTGAACGCTCCCGGGGCGGTGTGTATATGTTGTGTGGAGCACACTCACTGCATGATATGGAGCCGCTGGCACGAACACTTGCTATAGGCTAGTTGACATAATTTAATTAGTAATTCTAGTATCCAGCTCTTTACATTAAATTAGTTGAGTTAACAATTAGTTAATGAACTAATAAAATAATAAAACCAAGATTAAATTAAGATGCTAACTATATATTTCTATATAGCATTGCTTGTTCCACCACAAAGGTTTAAGGAGACAATCCGTTACACATTTGAAGATTTACTGTGTCTTGAAGATTGTTGTATTGTATTTTATCTTCTGTTATAAAGATGAAGATTGACATTTCGTTAATTTAAAAAAATAAGCACATAATGTTGTAAAACATAAACAACCTAAGTTCTGTTAGATGTTCTTTGTTTTGACTACTTTTAGAATTTTGTATAATTATATTTCTAGGTAATGAAGATATATTAATTTTTTTTTAAATATATTATATATAAAACATATATTAAAATACATATATAAAAAAGGGACTCATTGATTAAATTGTCTGGGGCCCCCACTCAGTGTTGGTTCGCCTTTGAGCGCGTCAAAACAATGGCCAATCAGAGATGTTTAAGAATCCGTTCAACTGCACTCAAAATGCTAGAGGGAAATGCTGGTATCGGGTATCATCACATTTTTAAATTTCAGTACCGACTTGGTACTAACTTCGGTACTTTTTGACAACTCTATTGCTGGAATACTCTAACTACGGTATTCATGACCATTTTTTCTTTTTGGCTGAATCTCACAAAACTTGTCATAAACATGTCCAGATCATGTGTTACCTCAAATTCATAGAAAGAAATATAAAATTTTGCTTAAATATTTTTGTGAACCATTGGCATTCATTGGTCTCAATTAATTTTTTGGATTGAGAGAAGACAAAAAAAGTCAAATTACAAAACATGTAGCCTATGACAAATTAGCATAATGCAAAGGGAAGGCATTGCAAAAGGAAGAAAATGCAGAGCAAACAATTCATTTACAAGAATTTACAACAAGACTAGGAATGAGTAAGTTGGGTCCATTTTGATTCCATGTTCACTGAAGGGAATTGCGTACATGTTGGCATTCAGGATGGAAAGGTAGTTGCTAACATTCTTGGCCATTCGTATTTTGTGTAAGTTCTGTGAGGTCCAGAGGTGCAGTTGGGTAAACAGTGCTGAACAGCCTGTGCTGTGTCCCTGGGACGGAAGCCAAGGTGACACCAACAAGGCAGCTTAGACACACATACACACACACTGTGGGTGAGAACGAAAGCTGAATGTGAACTCAATGTGCTAGAATCTACACGTAGTGTCGAGGCACCTGCCCACCCCAGCGGAGGTGTTTCAATACTACCAAGGCCAAATACCTCCCTGCTAATATTGACTCAGATAGTGGAAAGGATGTTGATGGGTCTTCTGTGTGTACACAGGAAGAACAGTGGCATTGTATTGGCAGTACCTCTTTATCAGCAGCTGTGTGCAGAGAGCTTATGTAAAGTTGGGTTTCTGATAACGTGCTGCAAACACCACAGCAGATGCACTGTTATGCTATTTGCACAAACGATAAGCCAGCGACCTGAAATAGACTTAGACCTAAATGTTGTTGCAGACATTTAGCTTCTCTGAATTTTACAAATAAATCATTGCTGGAATACTTTAACTATTCATTTTATTTTATTTTTGGCTGAATCTCACAAAACGTGTCATCAACATCTTCAGATCGTATTTTACCTCAAAATCATACAAGGGAATATATAACATTTATTTTGGTAACACTTTATTTTAATAGCTAACATTCTACAAACTATAAGTAACTTTGCAACTACATGCAACCCGTTAGAGAATAAGTAGACTGTCTGCTTAATATCTGATAACTCTTTATTTTGATGCTCCCCAACAGACATTATACTGACTATAAATAACTTTGCAAGTACATGTCCAAAATTAAGCACAAATCACCCAAATAAAAGCACAAAATGTAAACGTGCTGGATTACTGCAGCACTGCTACTGACAATAATTGATTCATGAATAACCTCTGAAACACATACTGTCTTCATACGTCCTGGCTGATAATGATTAGGCATCTGTTACAAAACAGCACCATTTTAAGAAAATCTGTAAAACATAGTTCTTCTAACTCTCTTGGGAAACCTTTTGGGGGTCTCTCTTAATGGCTGCAATGCAAAGCACAGAAATCACCAGGGGACCATATTTAGTCTTCATGAGGCCAGTGCAGAACTGCACACGCTGAGAAAACAAACCAAACAATAGTAGAGATGAAACGACGTGCCAGTGCACACTAATCTTGGCAGAATAATTGTGTGAGAGTTGTTTGAGTTGAAAACAGTGCAATTTGAACTCTTTGTCAAACACACTTGTGTAATTAACAACATCTGTTAAGAGGGAAGGGTAACAGGGTTTGAAAACAAGTGAGCCAGTCTTTTTCCATCCTCTGTCTTTGAGTGAGAACATTATTTTACTCTCTCATCAATGTATATGAGAAACTTGTCATGTGGGTAAACTCTACTCTCTAAAATAGCCTCTGTCAAAAGATGTTTTCAATGAGGTTTATTCTCTCTACCCCCAACCCGGTATCACTGAGGATCTTGTGGAATTTTTTTTGTCCAGAGCATGTAAAATTTTGGAAATGTTACAATATGTTATTTCATAATAGGCTGTGAAATGTGGCTTGCATTCACTATTTTGTCATAAAGTGCTGAAGACTATTAGAACATTTAACTACTTTGCAGAGCACTGTTATGAAATATTTGTGACATTTAATGTTGTTTTCTTGGGTCTTTTATATTTAAATTGACTGCTGGTTTGATGGATTTTATATTTTATTTTATATTTGTATATGTTTTAAAAAGTTATTCCTGTGATGGCAAATCTTAATTTTACTCATTACTACATTCTTCAGTATCACATGATCCTGCAGAAATCATTATAATATGCTGATTTGGTGCTCAAGAAACATTTCTTATCATTATCATTGTTGAAAACATGGTGCTGTTTAATATTTTTTGGAAGCCGCAGCATTTCTGTAGCATTTATTTGAAATATAAATATTTTGTAACAATGTAAGTGTCTTTGCTGCTACTTTTGATCAATTGAATATGTCATTGCTGAATAAATGTATGGATTTCTTTAAAAATACAAAAGAAGCTAAAATTACCACCCCCAAACATTTGAACAGTACATAAACTTTTAATAATGAGTGGCAAATCAGCATCTAAATTTGTATGAAAACATTTATTTTTGCATTTCTTGCAGTTTGAATTTTGGATGGTATTCAAAATCACCTTTAGACTTCCAACTAGAATGTTTCATCCTGAAGTGGATACCAAACATCAAATAGTGTACTTTAGCTAAGGTGGATAAATGTTTAGTATTTTTATAATCAGGAATAGAAAATGATAATTTGTAGGTACTGTACATGATTCAGCCGTTTCTCTAACTACCACACGTTCTCCAGAGACATGAGCTATGTTATGCAGAGCAGCCTCATTGTCCCACTGGGTAATCTCCTCACAGTTTGCATTCTTCTCATGGATGCTGCAGTGTTTTGTGGTGAGGAGGATCTGTCTTTACAGATTGGCTTTGTTCTAATTTGATGGTCCCAAGACTGGTTTCACACATGGTTCAAACCCAAGTTCAACTCCACCCTCTCTCCTTGTGGTTTTCTTTCTGTACACTCTATTATTTGGGGCTAAACTGGAGTACATTTGCGTCATTACACAAGTATCACTGTGAGTATTCTGTTAGTGGCAGCTTGTTTTCTGCTGTATTTAGACAACAACTCGGGAGGAGAACTGTGAACCATATGATACCACATGCATTGCGTTTCACTGCTACCGAGTTTAGAATACCATGTTAATGCCAACAACATCCATACTCTCATGTCAAACAGACTCTGATCCACAACAAATGCTCTAGTGTGAAAGCTTCCAAGAGAATGTGTGGGTTTCTGACATAGCTATAGCTATATGGCTGTCATCAAAAGGATAATGTTCGAAAAGAGACTGAAGAAAGTCTTTTGTTCACATTAATAATGCCAAAATGTGTAATTTTAAAAAGAACTGCAAAAAATCAACGAGAACTACCATTTTCAACTGCTGTTTGTAAACCTATGTTTGTGAGAATTAGAGAATATGTACAAGCAGTTCTCTTACGAGAGTATCTCTCGTACTGCGTAATATCTTACGCTATGGGGAAACACTCTTTCCTCGAGATATTGAAGCCAAAAATTATCCTTAATTTTTTTAATCATGCAAAACGCTTTTGCAGCAGCAAGCAGACAAGGGCGAAACAGCTCGCGCGCCCATTGGCTGCCTCGCTGGAAAAGCTGCAGCCTATCGAGTGAAGGCACTGCGTGACGTAATGACGAATGAAGACGCTTCGCGCTCATTTCGTCATGTCCCGCCAGTATAGGCGTGGTCTCACCCTATAAATACCCCTCGATAGCTGTATTTCTCTGATTTTTTCATTCTTCACGCGAAGCTCACGCATCGCGGGATCCAGAGTGAGAAGCCGCGCCGTTGACTTGTAGCCTTCTCAGCGGGACGTGCCATCTTCTGAAGTCGCTGGCCCAGCCGCCTTCAACTGCCGTACCTGCTGCGCTTTCCGGCGTACTATATCCTTTACTCTGTCACTGTGTGTGTGTGTGTTTGCTTACGTGACGCAACACCCATTATATGTTCTAAAAGAGCTGCGTCTTTTTAAAGATGCCTTTCTGTGGCTCGTGCCGCTCTCAACTCAGCGATGAGGACCGTCACGTCATCTGTGTGTCCTGCCTGGGTCATGAGCACGCTGCTATCGCGCTCGCGGATGGTGGATGCCCGCACTGCGAACTTCTGCCTATGGCGACTCTGCGGACTCGCCTGGCGTCGTTCTCTGAACCCGCGTCCCAGCCGTCTGTGCCGCGCCGTAAGAAGCGTCGCGCCCAGCGCGCTCCCGAGCCTTCTCCAGCCCGCCAAAGCTCGCCGGTGCGCCCGCCTGCTTCGCCGGCTTCACCTGAGTCGCTCCCGGACGGACAGCGCCCGCCGTCTGCCGCCGCTTCCGTTCCCGAGCTGGACGAGCCTGCCGAGGTATGCTCTCTTGTGGCTTCCGATAGCGAGGATTGGGCGAGCTCTGTGGACCTCCCCCCCGCTGACGTGTCTAGCCAACCCTCTGTGAGGAGACCCGGCATTGAGGCTGAGCTGATGCGTCTGCTCACCCAGGCCGTAGAGAGCATCGGCCTCGAGTGGGAGGCGCCCGCCTTGCCGCCGCGCAACAGACTCGACGGGCGCTTTCTCAAGAAAGACGAAGCCCCGTCTAAGTCTAGGGCCGCCCCCTTCCTCCCTGAGCTCCACGACGAAGTCGCTAAGTCATGGACCGCCCCGTTCTCCGCCAGACTGCGCACTTCCACTTCTGCGGCCTTCACTTCTGTCACCGGCGCGGGAGATAAAGGATATCTCTCCATTCCTCCTGTCGAGGCGGCGGTCGCGTCGCATCTCTGCCCGCCCTCTGCGGGACGGCGCGCGCAGACGACGCTCCCCTCTAAAGCCTGCCGGGTGACTTCATCGCTGCACGGACGTGCTTACACAGCCGCTGGACAGGCGGTCTCAGCGCTGCATACGATGGCGATCTTGCAGATCTACCAGGCCGACCTTCTCCTTAAACTGGACGAGGAAGGCCCGGGTGCGATCAACGTGGCGGATTTACGAGGCGCTACGGACCTTGCTCTACGCGCCGCTAAAGCCGCTGCTCAGGCCATGGGGCGGAATATGGCCTCTCTCGCCGTTGCTGAGAGACATCTGTGGTTGACGCTGTCTGAGATGACGGAAGCTGAGCGCTCTGTATTCCTCGACGCGCCCATTTCCCCTGCGGGCCTCTTCGGATCTGCCGTCAAGGATTTCGCGGACAGATTCTCGGAGGAGCAGAAGACTTCGCAGGCCATGAAGCACTTCCTTCCGAAGCGCTCGAGCTCCGCTGCAGGTCGCTCTAAGCAGCCGTCTGCTCGCAGCTCGCAGCCTCGGCCTGCATCGCCCGCAGCCGCCGCTACACAGCGCCGCCAGGCCCGGGATCAGAGACCGCGCTCTCGCTCTGCTGGACGCCGCCCCGCTCAGCGCGGGCCTCGGCCGAAGATTGAGCTCAAGCCCGAGGCCTCGAAGCTTTCCTAGCCACTCTAAGAAAGCGACGGTGTTCGGAGCCCGCTGCGGCCGGCTCCCCACCGAAAAGATTCGCTCGTTCAGTTCCTTGCGAAGTGACTGTGCCAGTGTATTTAGCAGTGAAGCAGCCGGTGTCTCAGCCCGCTTGCCTGCACAAAAAAGCCGTTTTCATGGCTACCCAGATAAATCCAATAAAGAGTGTATTTTCTGGTATGCCGGCCACGGCCGATGGTGTTATGAGTGTTGTAAGAATGCCCACGCCCCAGTGCCCATTCCCACACCCAGACACAGCCCGCCACGGTGCGAGGCGAGCACACATAAATCTGACTCAGGTCGATTGTGCAAACAATGTAGCGATTGCGCCCATACAATGCCCGCTCACGCTGCATGCCCCGTGTCCCTTGGTTTCTGTAAAAACGAAACCAACACACAATCTATCGGCTCCGGCCGAAAGCGTGCACAGTGCTGTAGATGTGCCCGTAGGTTTGCGCCCACATCCTCCCGCAAGCACGCCGAATCCCACGGGATTCGCCCCGCTCACTCTCGTTATGCGTCCCGCCATAGAGATTGTGAGCGCGGCCAGACTGCCCGCTGTGCCCAGCGCGCCCCCCGCCTCGAACGCTGTAAACACGGCGTCGTGTTCCCAGGGTACCGGGGCTCTCGAGCCGTTGCCAGGTCACGGCCAGAGCCCGGTCTGCATCCTACCCTAGCTACTCGCGCAGAAGCGTGGTCGAAGCTACCCGGGGTATCAGACTGGGTGCTGAACACTATAAAGAGAGGCTACTCGCTACAATTCGCACGACGTCCACGCCGTTGTACGGCGCCCGTCGAGACTTCGGTGAAAAACGAAGTATCTCATCTACTTCGAGCCGAGATAGCGAAACTACTGAGCAAAGGGGCCATAGAGCCCCTTTCTCAGGCTCAGAGCGAAGGGGGCTTATACAGCAGATATTTTCTGGTACCGAAAAAAGATGGGGGCTTCAGACCCATTCTAGATCTGAGACAGCTGAACAAAGCGCTTGTGAAGCGCCAGTTCAGGATGCTTACGACCAGGAAAATCCTCGCGCAAGTGCGCCAAGGGGACTGGTTTATGTCGATAGATCTGAAAGACGCGTATTTCCAAATACAAATAGCGTCCCATCACAGGCGATTCTTGAGATTCGCGTTCGAGGGCCAGGCTTATCAATACACAGTCCTGCCGTTCGGCCTGTCTTTGGCACCCCGTACATTTACGAAGTGCATGGACGCGGCTCTCGCGCCCCTGAGACTTCAGGGCATGCGAGTTATGAACTACTTGGACGATTGGCTGATTCTAGCTCGATCACGGTCAGAGCTCATAGAACACAGGGCCACAATGCTCGAGCATCTCGAGACACTGGGCCTGACGGTCAACTGGGAAAAGAGCCTGCTGTGTCCCAGCCAGAGAATTTCTTTCCTGGGAACAGTGTTAGACTCGCTTTCCATGACGGCACGCCTGTCACCGGAGCGCGTACTAAGTATTCAGCGCGTCGCGGAATCCTTCCGCCACGGCTCCATAGTCCCGCTCAGACGGTTTCAGAAATTGCTGGGCCTGATGGCCTCAGCATCCCATGCACTCCAGCTGGGCCTGCTTCGCATGCGCCCGCTGCAGTGGTGGCTGAAAGCACGGGTCCCGCCCCGGGCATGGTCCACGGGCAGGTGTCGCCTCAGGGTCGACCAAAGGTGCGTTTCGGCTCTGGAACCCTGGAAAGTAACCAGCTGGTATCAGTCTGGTGTGAGTCTGGGGACCGCCTCAAGGGTGAAAGTGGTGTCTACGGACGCCTCCACCACGGGGTGGGGAGCGCTGCTCGAGGGCAGACCGTTGGCTGGCCTATGGTCAGAGCGGGAGAAGCTCCTTCACATAAACTGCTTGGAATTGATAGCAGTCGACAAAGCGCTGCGGCGCTTCTGTCCCCTGGTGAGGGGCCACCACGTCTTGGTCCGATCGGACAACAAGTCAGTGGTGGCGTACATAAATCGCCAGGGCGGCCTCAGGTCCGCACGCCTTTGCAGGCTGACGGAACCCCTCTTGGTCTGGGCCCAGCGCAACCTACTTTCTTTGAAAGCGGCGCACGTGCCTGGGCACCTGAATACGGGTCCAGACATGCTGTCCAGAGACAACGTCCTGACAGGAGAATGGTCGCTGCACCCGCAGACGGTCCAGCTCCTGTGGGAAACGTTTGGCAGAGCGCAGGTGGACCTGTTCGCGTCCCGCGAGAACGCTCACTGCCCAGTATTCTTCTCAAAGCGCAGGGACGCGCTGGCCCATACTTGGCCCAGCGGTCCCCTGTACGCTTTTCCCCCCGGTCTCGCTCCTGCCACAGGTGTTGGAGCGGATCAGGGAAAATGGATGCCCAGTGCTGCTTGTGGCTCCGCTCTGGACGAACCAGGCTTGGTTTCCGGTCCTGATGCGGATGACCAGCACTGCCCCGTGGCCTGTACCGTTGAGGAGAGATCTCCTCTCTCAGGCAGAGGGCTCGATTTGGCATCCTCACCCGGAACTGTGGTCCCTGCACGCATGGGCCATCAACGGGTACCCGCTAGCCTCCCGGAAGGAGTGCTAAACACGATCGCACAGGCTAGAGCTCCGTCTACCAGACGGCTCTATGCCTCGAAATGGTCGGTGTTCTCTACTTGGTGTCGAGCCCGTGGCTTTTCACCCGTGGACTGCGGGGTTGAGGAAGTGCTTGCCTTCCTTCAGGAGCTGATGGATAAGGGAAGAACCCCATCCACGCTCAAAGTGTACGTGGCGGCCATAGCAACGTTTGCTAAACCTGTGTCTGGCCAGTCACTGGGGAAAAACGACTTAGTCGTGCGTTTCCTACGAGGGGCTCGGAGAATGAATCCTCCCAGGCCCCCTTCAGTCCCGGCTTGGGACCTTTCCACGGTCTTGGAGGCCATGAAAGGCGCCCCGTTCGAGCCGATCCAGCTGTCGGATATGAGGCACCTGTCCCTTAAGACGGTGTTTCTATTGGCTCTCGCTTCAGTGAAGCGTGTAGGGGACTTGCAGGCGCTTTCTGTAAGCGCGTCATGTCTGGAGTTTGGGCCCAACGACTCAAAGGTCGTACTCAAACCGAGGCACGGCTACGTGCCGAAATCCCTCAATACACCGTTTAGGGCCCAGGTGATTTCCCTGTCAGCCCTTCCGGTTCTCGATGAGGAGAGGGACGCGAGTCTCCTTTGCCCTGTCAGGGCGTTAAGGGCTTATGTGTCCCGCTCGGCTGGGTTCAGGCAGACCGAGCAGCTTTTCGTTTTGTTTGGCGGCCGTTCTAAGGGACTCGCCGCCTCAAAACAGAGCCTATCCAGATGGATAGTGGATGCCATAGCGCTGGCTTACACTTCCAAGGGCCTACGGTGCCCATTGGGTGTCAAAGCGCACTCCACGAGAGGCGTGGCCTCGTCGTGGGCATGGTATAGCGGGGTCTCCCTGCAGGATATCTGTACGGCTGCGGGCTGGGCCTCGCCGTCGACATTTATCAAGTACTATAACCTGGAGGTGCCCGCCCTACAAGCTAAGCTTTTGGCGGTCTGAACTTCGGGCTTATTGGCCGCCAATGCGGCTATGTTGCCCTTACGGGTCAGTGTCCCTACGGGACTTTATAAAGGAGTGATGCTTTAGCCTCTCCTCCTCTACTCTATGTGAGTTATGGTGATTATGCACTAGATGTGCCCCGGGCTTTGCCCCGGGACTCTGGTGTTGGATCCCTGTCCGCACGGCGTTTTGTATGGGGTCCCCATAGCGTAAGATATTACGCAGTACGAGAGATACTCTCGTAAGAGAACGTACTCGGTTACTAACGTAACCTCGGTTCTCTCTAGAGAGGGAACGAGTACTGCGTATCTTGCCGTGCGTGAACTATGCTCTGGTTCGCTTCGGTGTACAAAATCAGAGAAATACAGCTATCGAGGGGTATTTATAGGGTGAGACCACGCCTATACTGGCGGGACATGACGAAATGAGCGCGAAGCGTCTTCATTCGTCATTACGTCACGCAGTGCCTTCACTCGATAGGCTGCAGCTTTTCCAGCGAGGCAGCCAATGGGCGCGCGAGCTGTTTCGCCCTTGTCTGCTTGCTGCTGCAAAAGCGTTTTGCATGATTAAAAAAATTAAGGATAATTTTTGGCTTCAATATCTCGAGGAAAGAGTGTTTCCCCATAGCGTAAGATATTACGCAGTACTCGTTCCCTCTCTAGAGAGAACCGAGGTTACGTTAGTAACCGAGTACGTTTTCTTTGCCTATACCCCAAACTGCTTTCCTGAATTCAGTGGGGACAAATCAGTTTTTAGCATAAACAATCCTGTCACACAAATCAACTGTTTAATTTAAGAACTTTAAAAAAAAAAAAATCTACATCCAATTTCTCTGTTTGTGTCCCGACCAAGCACAGGTGTCCTCTCAGTGCCATTTCCCATCTCATTGTGTTTCCGTTAGGTGGTGAGGTGAGGCCCATGGAAACAGCTGTTACTTATAGTGAAACACTACTTTGAAGGTCACTCTGCTCTTTGTCAGTTTGTGCCTCAAAAACTAAAACCATTCTTACAAAATGACATTGTAGGACATCAGAACGGCTAGACTCTTACTTACAGACTACTTATGTACTTCTCAGAAATATACTTAACATTGCACTATACTTGTCTGAAAATATAGTATACTGATAGAAAAGTCGGTAACACTTTATTTCGATAGTCCACTTTAGACATTCTACTAACTATAAGTAACTTTGCAGCTACGTGGCAGCTAACTCTCATTAGAATATTATTAGACTGTATGCCTAATATCTGATAACTCTTTATTTTGTTGGTCACCCAACAGATATATACTGATTATAAGTAACTTGGCAACTACAAGTCAACTTATTCTACTAACCCGAACCCTAACCTAACAGTCTACTGACAGTCTACTACAGCCTACTAATACTCTAATGAGAGTTAGTTGATATGTAGTTGAAAAGTTACTTAAGCCCCTTTCACACAGAGATTCCGGAAAATACACGGATAATGTGACCCGGCATTTGTCCCGGGATTGTTTGATTTCGGTTCATTCACACTGCCAGTGATTTGCCGGGATCTGTGAGTGCGTTCACACACAACCCGTTAATGTCCCGGAAAGCCGCGTGACGTCAGGATGAGACGTGTAGCCTAACGTACGCATCGAAAACATGTGCACGCGCGCACCTTTCCACAGAGCTGGCGAACGATCGCAACTCGCGGATTGTGAGGAGCTCCTGGTCTCTGCTTCATTCCAGTTTGCAGACATTTTTTCGTTCTTTCTTTGTTGATGACGAACACATACTTTCTTCTAAGAGCAACAGAGTCGCGCGATGGCACATGCGTCATCACTATGACACACCCCTTACGGCATTGGTTCTGGCTTTTGTTCACACAGCGCGCGTTCCGGGTCTGAACACGGCAATGTTACTATGGTAAATGGTAAATGGACTGCATTTATATAGCGCTTTCATAGACCCAATGGCCACCAAAGCGCTTTACAATTTTGCCTCTCATTCACCCATTCACTCACACATTCATACACCGACGGCGGTGTCAGCCGTACAAGGCGCCAGCCAGCTCGTCGGGAGCAGCCGGGGTTAGGTGTCTTGCTCATGGACACCTCGACACTTGGTCAAGTGGAACCGGGGATTGAACCACCAACCTTCCGGTTTGTAGACAATCTACATGAACCACTTAGCCACTGCCGCCCCAACCCGGGATCGATCCCGGCATCAATCCCGGGTCGTGTTTGCGTTCACACAGAAGGCACTCTGGCAATTTGCCGGGTTCAAAGTGCTGTGTGAAAGGGGCTTTACAGTGAGTAGAATGTCTAAAGTGGACTATCGAAATAAAGTGTAATCGAATTATATTTTGCCTGTAATGTACTGAATCTTTCCACTTAAAAGTATATAATTAAGTACTGTAAGTATACATGGCTTGTAGTTGTGTTTTCTCTTTTGATTGGGTAGTCTATTGGCTAGTCCACTGGTAGTGTACATAGGAATTTACTTCAAATCTACTTTACTCTGTCCCCGCCATTGACTGAATTTTCTGGCTATGCATGCTTTGACTGTTATACGGTAGGGGGTAGAACTATCAGTATACCTGTAAGTTCACTTTTAGTTGTCAGGAAACAGACTTGCAGAAGTAGTTAGTTACAATAAACAATTTTTATTCAAATAGGTGTATGGTAAGTAGGCTATATTTGTAGGCAGACAACAACCATGAAGACCATAATGAAGATGCAGTAGAACACAGGTAAGTGTGCTCCTACACACCAGTATAGCGCAGGGTACTAAATAAATGAGATGTATCCTATTACAGGGAGTTGGACAACTGGAGACAGGCAGGCTTGGGGACGACACGGCGGTAGGTATCTCAGGTAAGGAATATCCACAACTTGGATGAGTCCTAATTGAGACCAGACAATGATGGTGTGTGTGGTGCTGGCTTTTGTAGAGGGTGCTGATGAGTGTGATGATTGGTGTCAGGTGTTTGTAATCAGTACTCCGGTGAGAGTGAGCGTTGTGAGGGAGTGAAGGTGGAACCTGGCGGATTCCTGACAGTAAGTTTGATGGCAAGAAGTTCTCGATTTCTGATGTCATAGTTTTTCTCCTCCGGGGTTAACTTACAGGAGAAGGCGGCACATGGATGGAGTTTTGAGGGTGTCCCCTACTGCTAGGGCAATAATGCTATTAACTCTGTGGATGAAGCATCAACCTCCACTGTGAATGGCTTGTCAGGGTTAGCATGAGTCAGAAGCGGAGCACTGCAGAAAGCTTGATGGACTGCTCGATGGACTTTGTGGCATCGGTGGACCAGAACAGAGACTTGGGCTTCCCTCGGAGGAAGGTGATTAATGGATTGGTAATTCTACAGAATTGAGAATGAATCTCGGTAGAAGTTCGCAGAACCCAGGAATCTTTGGAGTTATTAGACTGTTGAGGGAATAGGCCAGTTACAGATGGTGTCCACCTTCCTCTCGTCCATGGTGATGCCATCTTGACTGATGTTGTAATGCAGGAACTGTGCTTCAGCTGGCACTTCTCCGCTTTCAGGAACAGGTTGAATTGACAAAGTTTCTTGAGGCGCTCCGTAACGTGGTAGTGATGCTCTTGGAAATTAATTGCGTCATTAAAGTAATACCATTACATTTGTGAACGGCGTTTAAAGCGCAAATGCTTATATCACTTTAACTGTTTTCATATCCATGCTAACACGTATAAACAGCGATGACATACAATATATAATACTTATCTTAGATGTTAATTCCAGATGTGTTCTAAAAGACTGCTAACAGCAACACTACCGGTATTTGTTTAAATGTTGAGCTGCAGCTCATTGGTTGCTGATGCAACAACAACCAGTCAGCTGTGCTATGTAGATAATGACATGATCTATATCAAATGAGATAGACCTATCAGCCTGTGCCATCTAGAGTTTCATGCCAGAACTAGGTAATAAAATGTCATCTGCGTAGAGAGATATTGCATGTTGGGTACCCTTAATCGAAATGGAACAAATTTGGTCTTGTCTATTTTTTTTCCCTCTAAAGGTTCGAGGGACAATGCAAATAACATTGGTGAGAGGCAACATTGGCATCCTTTCCTTGTTCCTCTCAAAATATCAATAGGTTGGGAGAGCCATTTGTTGCTATAATTGCTGATGGATTATCATAAATTATTTGGACCATGTTAATAAATTTCTTGTTAAAACCAAATCTAGCACCCTCCATAAATAATCCCAATTTAATAAATAAAAAACTTTGTATGCATCTAAAGATAAAACTGAACAGGGGGGGGGGCAAATTTTTATCTTTACTTTCATTAATTACATGTAGCAACCGACGTAAATTGTCTGCAGCCGAACGATGTGGAATAAAGCCTGATTGATCACTGAATTAATTTGCAGATATATTTTTCAAGAAGTAAAGCTAAGACCCTAGCATGACCTACTCGATATTGCTGTAGTTTAGAGGTTTGCCAGCTATGGATTGGGCTTGGTAACTCTTCTCGTTGAAGGTCTTTTGGAGGCTGAACAGACGGCAGAGGTCCCCGGAGATTAAATTTCCGGCTGACCCAGAGTCAATAAGGGTGGTGACTGAAATAGACACACCCAAGGCAGTAATGAGCACTTTGGAAGTAAGTGGAGTAGAACTAACACATGGGTTTTGGACAAAACTCACCTGAGGACGTGGAGGACGAATAGGGCATGAACTAAACATATGCCCAGCAGCGCCACAATATAAGCATAATCTCTGGGTCAGCCATCATCATCGCTCTGCGAGTGGATTCAACTTGCATAGGTTCTGGTTCTGGATGGCTGGCTTGCTCTGGCTGAGGGAGGAAAGCTGACCCTGGGTGGTCTCCTGACACATCAGCACACAATGGGAGACATGAATGGCGAGTTGGATGAACTTCTCCAGACCAATGGTGTCATCGTATGCAGCGAGTTGTAGTCATAGTGAAGGTGTCAACCCAACGCTATCTCACGACCAATTCGTACGAATTTGTACGAGTGATTAAAATGTGGCTAATTCGTACGAATTAGTACGACCTCACTCATACGAATTCGTACGATTTGTCTAAACACACGTGATAGGTAGGTTTAGGGAGCGGGGTCAGGGGTACGTAATTCGTACGAATTCATATGAATTGGACAACTCGTAAAATATGTATGATTTATCAAAAATCTTACTAATTCGTACGAGTGAGGTCGTATAAATTCGTACGAATTAGCCACCTCGTGGAATTCGTACGAATTGCCGTGAGATCGGGTTGGTCAACCCCTGACAAAACGTTGTGATGAGTGCAAGTTCATTTCAGCCACTTGCAGCTGCCAGGGTACGAAAATGAAGGGCATAGTCATGAACAGATGATCTTCCTTGATGCAGGTGATAAAGATCGCCAATGGGTTTACTGAACACTTCCCAGAAGTGAGCAACGAAACTGTCAAGGGATTGCATGACCAGTCCAGACTGCTGCCAGGTCATATCAGCCCATTGCAATGCTCTTTAGAAATGGGAAGTTCGGATCATTTTACTGACTCGGATCTTTGAATCTCATTCATTAAAATTAGCAAATCTTTTTTCAAGTAATTTCGTTTATTTCAGCAGAATTGACCCTTCGCGTGGAGCTTGATTGACAGGTGTTCTGACCAATCATACTTCGCCATCCGCCATTTTGTCCGACAAAGCATGCAGGACAGTTAGTAGATTAACATGGGAGGATTTGAACTTGAAAAACTGAATATACTGGCGCCTTTCCGTGGTTAAAACAACATTCCTTCTTATGTTAATTCATGTTTATTTGATGCTATAAATGAACTAGAAGGAAGAGATGATCGGATCACGAGCAGCTTTAACTTATGCTCTACAGCGATCTGTCACGACACATTAAAGAGCCACAAAACGGTATTTATTGTTTAAATTTCTTTCAAAAAATGACCATATTTGAAAGGTGAGACTTTGTTTAATATGCTTAATATCAAAAGTAAACGAAAAGTAACCTGGTCTGTCCTGTCTGTCCGCGTGTTGTCAGTCTTTTTTTTCACTGCGTGAGAACATGGTGAGAGCGTGAGAGCGGCGTAGCTTGTCGGACATAGCGACAGTAACTAAGGGGAGCGGGTCTTTGCGAAGGGTCAATTCCACAAACACATCAAATGTTGATCACATTTAGAATAAGAAAAACAGATGTGTTTACAAAACAGATGCTACATTCGAAATAGAACAGGGCATCAGTTTACTATCAGGGATTTGTTGTGTTGCACCGCATCCAGTAGACAGCATCACTGATTATAATGGGTTCTATTTGCCTTTGTCACGTCTCGCTGCTATGGCGCTTTTCCACTGCATGGTACGGTATGGTTTGGTTCGGTACGGCACGCTTTGGCACTTTTCCACTGCATGGTACGGTACGGTTCGGTTCGGCTCACTTGTGGTGCTTTTCCACTGCATGGTACGGTACGGTACGGCTCACTTCGGCGCGCTTTAAATGGTACCTGATCTGTTGAGGTTCCAAGCGTACCGTACCGGTACTAAAATGTGACGTGAAACACTGCAGATCACTGATTGGTCAGACAGACAGAATCGTCACAACCAGCGTCATTGGATTTGCGACACGAGACACAAAAAACGGAATGAAAAGGTGTTCCAAGTAGCTCAGCTCTTAGCCGCACACGGCTATCACCGGACCTACAAACAGTGTAACGATCAGTCCCACCCACTTTGAAGGGGTACTAACTGCAGTGGAAAAGCAACCGCGCTAAAGCGAACCGAACCGTGCCGTACCGAGCAGAGTCGTACCACGCAGTGGAAAAGCGAAGCGAGCCGAACCGTTCCGCGCCGAGTCGAACCGTACCGAGCCGTACCTGCAGTGGAAAAGCGCCACTAGTGTCTTGTGTAGACACAGTATTTGTGAATTTTATGTGGATTCATCATCTGCTTTGTTTATCTTGCACTGGCTTGTTCATGAACTTGTCCATGCTTAATGCATTTCATCTATATTTTTCCATGGCTCCCTGCAATACTTCGTGTTATCTACTAGTCTGGTATTGCATGACAACAACCGCAAACTGACAAACAAACCGCTGAAGCGAGTACTGCGGGTCATTTTGAGGTAATCAAATAAGTCAAATACATTTTTTATGTTCAATTATTTACTTATGTGTCAAGTAGGTGCATAATAAGCGGGGTAGTTACGCAGTGGGGTCTTGTATCACCCTGAAGATGTTTCCTTTGCGTAACAATATGCTGACTGTACTCTATCCCTTAGGCTTTCCACGCCCCCCAGTTAGGAAACCAATAATATTTCCATAATAATGACTCTTTTTAAAAATGTACTTCTTTTTCACAAGGGTATTCTCCACAATGCTCTGGTACGGGATTAGTTTAGCATTGACAGGTGCATTTTATTTTGAGATTGGGTCTTATGTGATAAAGCGAAGCATAGCCTCTTAGACACTCATTGCATGGGTCTGTGCATGATTTAATGTACATCAATCAAGTGGTGTTGGTGGTAGTGATATGTGCGTCTGGGACCACCCACACATTATAAGACTAACAGCTGGACTCCCTTCCAAACACCTCCTTCCTCAGCTGTAAATCGTTTTTTCCTCTGTTGCATATCTAGATAAAAAAATTACATTGACATTATTTTCATAATTATATTGCAAATTCCTATTTATTTCGGTTTATTTGTTTTTGAAATTACTGTACAATAAAAATACCATACTACAATGATTTATTTTATTTAAATTAGTATTAAAAGTGCAACCAATACTACAATGATGTATAAATACCTTACAGTTTACACAATATACCATATATAGAAATTTTACAGTAAGAATTCATTTTTTTTTTCCTTTTTAAATTGACTTTGAAAAAAAGATTCATTAAACAATTTTCTTGAAGCAAAATAAAATGTTCTATTTCTTTCTATGATGTTGAAGTAAAATTTGACTTGGACATGTTCATGACAAGTTCTTCTAGATTCATAAATAATTCAGGATTTATTATTATTATAATTATAGGTTGCCTTAAGTTAACCACAGCACAGGTGTGACATTTACTTATGAGGAAAAATCTGCTTAGTAATTATAACGTGATACACACACACACACACACACACACACACACACACACACACACACACACACACACACACACACACACACACACACACACACACACACACACACACACACACACACACACACACACACACACACACACAAAACATATTCAAGTTTCTTTGACATTTCACCTGCTCCTTTCAAACCCCGATCAGACAGGATATTTATGGTGCTAAGCAGACTATATTGCTCGGATGGAATAATAGACAGGGGATTGCCAGCTTAGATGACACTTTTTGAAAACATGATCATGTCTTGAGAAGCAGCTCTCTCCTTTTTCCGCCCCAAGTCCCAAAGGTCTGTATTGAGGAACACATAAAAACAGGTAATTGAACCGGTCTGGCTGGCATTACGCGACTAGGATTTCGTTTTTCATCCTTTAGGAACCTTGAGATATTAGTTTTAATATCTGTCACTGCTTTATTTGGCAAAGGTCAGCTTCCGTCACAGCCTCCTTATGTGTGTTGATCCACTGCACTGCATTGGCTACTTCACTAATCCTCATAGTACTTGTGCCTCAGGTATCGAGGGTGGAAATGTGTCAACTATGGAAGTAGGTTATAAGCTCAGGGATAAGTCTAATAGCTTCATTTCTCTCTCTCTCTCTGGCTTAGCGACTGTATTGTTATCGACCTGGCTTCGCTCCAGCACTTCAATTCAAAGAAGTTTGTCTTATTGAATTTCATCCAGAAGAGATATTATAGTCTAAAAAGGTAAAGTTACCCCTAAGCCCTCCCTTGAGTCTACGATAGTCTCTCTGTCCCCTTTTCTGTCTGAGAGAGTCAACAACAGCTATTTGACCGAGACCCGTGGAGACACCTTCTTCAGACGGTTGTTTACATCATCCACTCCCAGGTTACAACCTCTGGAACCCACCGTGGGTCTCAGGTGAACAGCAGGTGCAGATGCCAGGACAGAGTCGGTTAGGGTGAAAGCAAGAGAAATTCACTCCATAAGAATATATTAGTAGTAATGGGCTCCTGTGTTCAGTAATAACTCCTGTTGATTCAGGAAGTGGACTGACAATCAGCAGGATTCTCAGAACTCTGTTCAAATAAGAAAAATCAATGATGATAATTGTTATTCTTCAATAATTACACTACCATTTTAGTAATGTATTTGAACATGCAAATCAAATAGTACAATTGCATATAACAAAACATCATTGTTTTATCAAAGACATGAAGAGGCAAGCTAAAATGGCATGGCTAAAATGTTTGGTTGCACGGTCAGTTATGTTAACATAAGGTTTAGTGTAGGTGGTATGTTATTTTCAAATGCGATAGAGCATGAAACTTTAAGCACCACTCAACAGACATTTCATTAACACTTACAACAATACTTACAACAACCAGCATAATAAAACATTGCCATTGCTTCACGCTTATCTATCTTGGAAACTAAATGTGCTTTTACAGCCACTTAATGGACTTTTCACAAAAGAATTTGGGTTTTTAAAATAGCGTAATATAATTTTACAGAAATGTTGCCACAGGTTCATTTTTACAACGAACCTGGGTTAGTTACAGTGTATAGTACCTAATTGTCAGGGTTTGTGCAGGTGCTGAAGACGAGGACACGAAAGCTTCAATATAATAGATTTAATAACAAAATGAAAACTTTCCAAACTTAAACAGGAAACAAAACTCCAGGAAATCAGAAACACACAACCATACGTAGACGACGATCGACCAACACTGGGAGAAAACACAGGGCTTAAATACACTTGAAATGATTGGATAATTAACAGAACACAGGTGATGAAACTGAACACAAACGAGGAGCGGGAAAACTTAACAGGACTAAACCAAAAACCACAAAGACAGGGGAAAACAAGATCACAAAACAGAACAGAACACATCAAAACGTGACAGTACCTCCCCCCTCCCCGAAGGCGCGTCCTCGCGCCGTATAACATCCAAAGGGGTGGGAGGGTGGGCGCCCTGGAGGCTGACGAGGGCATGGTGCAGGTCCAGGAAGCCTCCAGGGCGGAGCAGGCTGTGGGCGTGGCCACGACGGTGCAGGCTGTGGGCGTGGCCACGACGGTGCAGGCTGTGGGCGTGGCCAAGGCGGAGCAGGCTGTGGGCGTGGCCAAGGCGGAGCAGGCTGTGGGCGTGGCCACGACGGTGCAGGCTGTGGGCGTGGCCACGACGGTGCAGGCTGTGGGCGTGGCCAAGGCGGAGCAGGCTGTGGGCGTGGCCATGACGGTGCTGTGAGACTCTCGGGCGTCCAGGGCGGAGCTGTGGGACCCTCGGGCGTCCAGGGCGGAGCTGTGGGACCCTCGGGCGTCCAAGGCGGTGCAGGCTCTTCAGGTGGCCACGGCGGTGAAGACCCTTCAGGTGGCCGTGGTGGTGAAGACCCTTCAGGTGGCCATGGCGGTGCAGACCCTTCAGGTGGCCATGGAGGTGCAGACCCTTCAGGTGGCCATGGCGGTGCAGACCCTTCAGGTGGCCATGGCGGTGCAGACCCTTCAGGTGGCCATGGCGGTGCAGACCCTTCAGGTGGCCATGGCGGTGCAGACCCTTCAGGTGGCCATGGCGGTGCAGACCCTTCAGGTGGCCATGGCGGTGCAGACCCTTCAGGTGGCCATGGCGGTATAGACCCTTCAGGTGGCCATGGCGGTGCAGACCCTTCAGGTGGCCATGGCGGTGCAGACCCTTCAGGTGGCCATGGCGGTGCAGACCCTTCAGGTGGCCATGGCGGTATAGACCCTTCGGGCCTCCGTGGATCTTTGGCCGGCCACGGTGAAGGCGTATGGCGCCCCCCCAAAATTTTCTTGGGGAGGACAGGCTCATGATCGGGAACTGACTTGACATCAACGGGCGCTGGGTCAACGGGTTCTGGGTCAACGGGCTCTGGGTCTGGGTCAACGGGCTCTGGGTCTGGGTCAACGGGCTCTGGGTCTGGCGCTGGGTCAACGGGCTCTGGGTCAATGGGCTCTGGCTCTGGCGCTGGGTCAACGGGCTCTGGGTCAACGGGCTCTGGGTCAGGGTCAACGGGCTCTGGCTCTGGCGCTGGGTCAACGGGCTCTGGCTCTGGCGCTGGGTCAACGGGCTCTGGCTCTGGCGCTGGGTCAACGGGCTCTGGCTCTGGCGCTGGGTCAACGGGCTCTGGCTCTGGCGCTGGGTCAACGGGCTCTGGCTCTGGCGCTGGGTCAACGGGCTCTGGCTCTGGCTCTGGGTCAACGGGCTCTGGCTCTGGCTCTGCCGCTTCATGGGACTCGGAACTGGACGGGGCCAGCACATCAGGGGACTCGGAACTGGACGGAACCAGCACCTCAGGGGACTCGGAACTGGACGGAACCAGCATTTCGGGGAGCTTGGGGCTGGGCTCAGGTTCTGGCGGGCAGGCAACAGGCTCAGGCTCTGGCGGGTTGGCGACGGGCTCAGGATCTGGCTGGATGTGGCTGACGTGAACCCCAGCCATGGGAGCCTTCTTTTTGGCCAATCGCACCGATATCAGTGGGGGATCAGTCATACCGGATATCATCCGGGGAAGTCCAGGGACCGATCTGGCGGCAGGGCTGATGCGGTGTGCAGGCTCTGGTGGGCAGACGATGGGCTCTGGTGTGAGCGTGCAGGTGATGGGCTCAGGCGTTGGCGTGCAGGTGATGGGCTCAGGCGTTGGCGGGCTTGGAGCTGGTTGGAGTGGTAGATCCTCTACCAGGTAGCTGGATCCACACGCCCACAACGTGTGATCCACGAACTCCAGGAAGGATAGATGGAGATCCTTGACTAGGATTATCTGGGCCAAGGGGTCCTTCAGACCACCCCAGAAACTCTTTATTAACTCCTCTTCCTCCATCGACCCATCATTGTAGAGGGTTAGGTAACGCCCCGCATACTCCTCAAGAGAGAACTCCTCTTGAAAGAGGATTGGAATTTCAAAGGGGCTCACCACCATACTTTTCCTCCTTCGGCCCATTTTCGTTTTTTAAAGGTCGATCGTTCTGTCAGGGTTTGTGCAGGTGCTGAAGACGAGGACACGAAAGCTTCAATATAATAGATTTAATAACAAAATGAAAACTTTCCAAACTTAAACAGGAAACAAAACTCCAGGAAATCAGAAACACACAACCATACGTAGACGACGATCGACCAACACTGGGAGAAAACACAGGGCTTAAATACACTTGAAATGATTGGATAATTAACAGAACACAGGTGATGAAACTGAACACAAACGAGGAGCGGGAAAACTTAACAGGACTAAACCAAAAACCACAAAGACAGGGGAAAACAAGATCACAAAACAGAACAGAACACATCAAAACGTGACACTAATATAGTAATATGGTTCATTAAAATAAAAGCAGGGTTAAGGATTAAGGGTTAACAAGAAACGTAGCAAGCTATACAGCAGCTTTTAAACGAGATACGGGTTTTGCTGTCTTTTTTTAGTTTCTAGGCCATTAGCTTAAAAAAATACAGCTGAACATATAAATATGAATATTTATGATTGCAAAATAAAAAGCATTAACTTTTAAAGGGGAAGAGAAAATGTTTTCTATAAAAAAAACAAACAAACATTTTACTTAAATGTACAAAATTGAGTACTTTTAGTACTTTTTATTTCCCAACAAATGGTCAGTGAAAGGAGGTGCTTAACCTTCAGAACCCCAGGAGGTTAAACTTAATATTATATGAGCAGTTTTATTTTTTTTAATAAAATTTTTATGAGGTTTCCGATTTTTGCAACTCTGTTTCCAAAATTGAATGTCTAAATAAAGTTTCAGTTCAATAAATAAATACAGTTGTGAAAGTCATAACCTGTGAGGTGGGACAGACCAAAATTAAGGGTGTGGTGATACAAATATTTGATGTGTACAAAACTATCACATTTTCATCCTAGGTTTATTTAATTTAATTTTATTAGATTATATTGTGGACATTAGATTATGTCCACAAACATGGGATTTGTACCAAAGTCGTTTTATAAACCAAGAACCGGTGATAAAATGGCTGCTGTATTAATCACAATGCAAAATACAGATAATGACTGACCTCATTAGTACAATGCAGTGGATCTGTGGTGTTGCTCAGCAGATGGAGGTGTTACCCCATCACTGTTACCCTCAGAGGCAAAGGCACTCTCAGGTTTCAATCCCAACAGTGGCAGTCCGCTCCTCGTGTCTGAGTGTGCCAATGTAAAGTGGTGTAAACATTAGTTCTTAAGCTAACACCACAGAGTGTTTTCAGCTCTTAACATTTCCAGTAAGCAGCTCCTGCCACCACTGCTATTAATAATGCATACAGAAGAAGGAAGTCCTTCAATATGTCAGCTGTGTCGGCCAACAGATGGATCACAGTTACTATAAAAAAGCTAACATGTCTAAAAGCAAACCCTCATATTAAATTCAATACATTGACAAAGGTTAATAGGAGAAGGAAAGGGCATTTATTATTATGTTGTCACCAGCAATCCATTTTTGAAAAAACTAGTGATCTGCATACATACTCAGCATTTTAAGACATCACAGGCATACGCCAGATGTAAAGGCTGTTTCAAAAACTATAGGAGAATGATTACGCTTGAGATCAATCCAAGATGGCGGATGAAGTGAGAGAAATGGTGCCCCTTATTCATTTAATAGGCTACAAAGTTTAGATATCATTTAAAAACACCACGATTACACTTTATTTTAAGGTGTCCTTTCAGTGCAATTATACACTTAAGTACTGAGTAATATTAATTAACAACATGTAGCCAGTAGGCTAAGAGCTGTGCGTGCATAATTTACTGTTATTACTACATTGTCAGGGTTTTGTCTTGTTTAGTTGTCTTGGTTTCATGTTTTACAATTCCAGTTTAGTCTTTAGCGTGTCCTAGTGACCCCCCCCACCCCCCCATACTATTTTATAACACTTACTATTCAATTCTGTATTTATTAGGGTTTAGTTGTTTAATCGTATAAATTAAACTGATAGCCAATTGATAACCTAACCAATCCCTAACCCTAAACATACCCATTGGTAAACCCTCTTGAAATATGTAACCTAATTAGTTTTTATATTCTGGTTTTAAATTCAGTTTTCTTGGAAAGAAAGACTATTTTCTGTGTATGTGCGATACTTACGTTCATTAGCCGCAGGTCAGCATGGCGCTTCACGTCTGATGTGTGACCCTAAAGTGCAGTAAACGGTAAAACAATTGCTCTATAAACTAGTGTGTTTATTAGTGCGTTAATAAATTTAAATAATTTGAAAATAAATACCAGTTTACAAACACATACCAGCACAATGAACTGTTTTTGCTAAAAAGTAACACGGACAGCCTGGCACATTCAAGTTTAAAATGGCCACGCCTGCTCTTACGTTAAAAATAAGATGGAAAGATCATTAAAAACGACTTTCCGCGAGAGTAGTATTTGCATCTGCTTGTTTGAAGTTTGAATCAGGTCTACTCTGTTGGAGTACAAGGGAGAGTATTTTTTTTTAGTATTTATTCGTTGTTAGCTTAGCAAACCACTAACTCTAATAAATTAATTTGTAAGTAGATTCCCCTGTGAAGTTTTACTTTGGTTTGGATGCAGCCTTATAGAAGTCAACTGCCTATTAAGGTATAGTAAAAGGAAGATAGTATGTATGTATGTTTTAGAACATAGAGATCATGTTTTATTCCCTTATGTGGTAGCCTTTAGGGTATTGTCATGTTTTTTTTTTTTAAATTGGTACCAAGGTAATACAATGGGTTTTAGACATTACTATGATACAGTAATTCAGTTTTTTAATACCTTACTCCAGTATGATATGAATATGGTGGTCTCTCAGTACCATGGTATCATCTGATTATTGTACTTTGTTTGAATTACTCGCTGTCTTTCGTTTTTTCTCTCTTATTGAATGACTAAGCACACAACCACTATGAATGAAACAGTAGACAGTAGAAACAGGTGCCATAACAAATCTTAGCTCAGATTCGGAGTGGTGGAACGCGTGTGCGTGTCTTTGTGCCATTACAAACAACAAAGAGGAGTCAAAACATTCCGGCACTGCTGTTCAGCCCATGTTTTGGCCACTGCAAAGGATCCTGTGGTGGAAATGTCAGAGGTTGAGTCAGCACAGAGACATGCCGCTGGTCTGCTAAGAGAGAGAGAGAGGAAATGTACTGATTGAAGGAGATGAG
This sequence comes from Chrosomus eos, assembly GCA_036326025.1. Classification (NCBI taxonomy): domain Eukaryota; kingdom Metazoa; phylum Chordata; class Actinopteri; order Cypriniformes; family Leuciscidae; genus Chrosomus; species Chrosomus eos. The sequence continues at coordinate 31,976,952 of CM070833.1, forward strand.
GAAAAGTGTATGTGTGGATTTGCCCATTTCCAAGTTAAGGTTTTTCTCCAAAACAATCCTGACTTGCTTGCTTTATTGGTCACTACTTGGTCTCGCTTGTCAGACCTTTGACTAGTGACAATAAGTCTGGTCCACATTGCAGCTTTGGACCAGAACCACCAACAACCACACGCTTACTGTGTACAGGAAGATATCGTCTTACTGACATTATTTTTTTTTTTAAATCACTGCTTGTTCTGTTTTAAAGTGCCATTTAGGGGTGGTTTTATCTAAAATATGTTGCACAATAATAGACATACATGAAAAAGATTAATACTACTACTAATAAAATGTAGTGTTGTGAATACTGTATGTGTACACATTGTAACCAGATTGTCTGCTGTAGAATATAGAGTTCTGGTTGTGGATATCTAGTTTACGAACCAACATGCGTCTCAGACTTAAGATTTAGTCTGGCAAATCCAGTATCTTGCAAACATAATTTTACTTCATTTCCAGACAGACAGGTTTGTTGCAGTCAAGCAGTCTCATTGCAACTTGCAATTTCACAAGTCCTTGCCAGTTCTGTGTTCAGTTGAGCCTGAGCCACTAAACCACACCACCTACATGGAACTTTTGCAATGTTTGTCATCTTTCTGCAGTTTTTCCAAATAAAACATAATCTTGATTTGAATTCTGATTAACACATAATGAGTTGATTAACTTTCCCGATAATTCCATAATTTAACAATCGGCCCATTAATACACAATATGGTGTTCTTGAACTACAGGCACAATTATTTTATTTGTTAAAACAGATTTTAACTTTTTTATTGGTAACAATTTTAATTTGTCCACTTTAGACATTCTATAAGTAACTTTGCAACTACATGTCAACTAGCAGTCATTAGAGTATCAGTAGACCTCTGCTTAATATCTGCTAACACTTTATTTTGATGCTCCCCCAACAGACAATCTTCTGACTATAAGGAAATTTGGAAGTACATGTCAACTTATTCTACTTACCCTAACTCTTACCAGTCTTAACAGTCTACTAGTACACTAAAGCCGGGCTCAGACTACTGGAGTTTTTAATCTTAACCGATTGTGAAATCTGGTTGCATCACACACATAAGAATAATCTTCACAGATTTTCTTGCACAAGAGTACATGCGTTTTCTGTAAAGCTGCTTTGAAACAATATGCATTGTGGAAAGTGCTATACAAATAAATGTGAATTGAATTGAATGTAGTTGCAAAGTTATAAGAATGTCTAAAGTGGACTATCGAAATGAAGTGTACCATTTTCTTTTTTTATAAGATTTACATTAAACCTGCTTTGGAAACATTTTACCATGCTTTCATTGTTTTTATTATGCTTTATTTTTTCTATAGATGTTATTGTTTTACCCTTGTCACTGACACAGACCTTCTTAAAATACCTGAACTTATTAACTAATTATTAAACGTCTTAAAATACTATGGGCTTAAATTTTTAAAACTATTATAAAACTTTGATTTAAAGTGTTAAATAATATCAGTGAAGAACTTGAGATGTATTTGAGTCATGAAATATCCAATACCAATACCAAGGTACATGCATTATGCAAATACAATACGTACAATGCTAGCTGTGAAATTAGATTTAGCAAGACAAAGGAGTCATTTTAATCCAAATATGCTTGTAAAAATGTTAAACAATTAAGCAAGTGCGAATATATATATGAAAAGTGTAAACAGGGTTTATTTTATCCACAGAGTCAAAAGTGACCATGTAACACCCAATTACTGGCTAATGGTGACTTTTCACCACAAAACAATACCAAATTTTTTTTAGAAACCTTTACAAACTGGGCCACATTAATTATTAAAAAGCTCCACAAGATCCTAATTGAACTGGTGAAGGAAATGTTTGCCATTATTAAATTATTATTAATTATTTTGTAAAAGTCATCTAAGATCAGTGGGCATTGTGCAGCGACTTCTTCCTGCTGTAAATGGCTACTGCTAAAGTGAACGTGTTTAGCATTAGCTTCTCTGCTCCTCTTGCCTGGCTGAACTCCTTTAAAGGTGCTGCTCATGCTAATTGTGGCTGTAATCAATCTCTGCTCTTTCTCTGCACCTCACAGGAGGCCGTCATCTGCCTCTTTGATGTTAACTAATGACCCTACCAGCAGGCCATCTCAAATGTGTGTGTGTGTGTGTGAGAGAGAGAGAGAGAGAGAGAGAGAGAGAGAGAGAGAGAGAGAGAGAGAGAGAGACTGAAAAAATTATTTTCTTAGGCCATGTCCACACTAATACGTTCAAACCCATCTTTTTCTCTCTGTTTTGGCTTTCCGTCCACACCGAGATGGTGTTTTTATTAATAAAACGAAGCTTTTTGAAAACACACTCCAAAGTGGATATATTTAAAAAAACGCCATTCAAAACCTTTCCAACATGATTACGTAATGCCTGTCGCATCTCAGAGATAGTACATTTGTGGTTTAAAAGTATATCATTTTTTATTTGTTTTAGAAAATGACCGATCATTTCGCTAGACAAGACCCTTATTTCTCGGCTGGGATCATGTAGAGTCTTTTAAGCTGCATTGAGACTGATATTTGAACCTTCAAACCGTTGGTTGCCATTGAAGTCCATTATATGGAGAAAAATCCTGGAATGTTTTCCTCAAAAATCTTAATTTCTTTTCGACGGAAGAAAGAAAGACATGGATATCTTGGATTAAATTATCAGGACATTTTTATTTGAAAAATGAATTACTCCTTTAATTAGAAGTTAATTAATCTAGTTTAGTCTAGATTTCCAATAGAAATATGTAAACATCCTTACACCAAGATGCTTGAGAAGTTTTGACAAATTTATTTTTTACTCCATATGTTACCATTATGTTCAGTTTTCACAGACTTTTAGTTTGTATTGCATCAGTTCCTGTGTTTCTTTGTTTGTATTCCCGTCACTCGTTTCCATGGTCACCGTCATTATGAATTTGTTTCTTTCAGCTGTGTTAGATTAGAAAATTCTCCTTTGGCTAAGCCACACCCTAGAATGTAGAGCAGCAATCACCAATCACAGAGCAGCCAAGAACGAGCTCGAACGTTGTGCCTGGGGCATTTGTAAGTAACACAGATACGCGTTTCCCAGAGAGGTTGGAGGGGGGTGTCCATTTTTTTCCCTTCCCAAAACCGAAGTCAAATCCTGACAAGTGTCGTCTTTGGATTAAACTGAGTGGACGTCCTCACAGTCAGCTAAAGATCAACAAGCACACATTTTTTCGTAACGCTTCCTTTTACAGTCCAGTTACCCATGTAAATACTATGTACTTATTTTAGTAACTACAATTACTGGGTAATAACTAGTACTAACCCTGAACCTACCCCTAAACCTACCCCTGTTCCATGTACTTACCTTATATTAGCCAGTACTTTCTAGGTAAGTACACTGTAAGTACACTCTAAGTACTGGACTGTAAAAGGAAGCGTTACCCATTTTTTTACTTTTAACCTTACTGTGAAGTTATACTAGCTAAACAGTTTTATAATGTTTTAGGTTATGATTTCGGTTCTCATACCGGTTGTTGATACGCTAGCACGCGCTGCTAATAAATACAACGTTATACTCGCGTAGTCCATTTGCTTTGTAATAATGATTATAGAAGTGAATTGAGACCTACCCAGCTTTGCATGAACAGTGTTGCCCCTTGATATTGTTAGTCCCAGCCTCCATCTCGATTAGTAGGATATGCGGTGGTTCATTTTTTGACTGTGACCGGTAACGTTATGCATTTGCCTCTATTTGGATGCATTGTTGTTCCTTGCGTTTCACCTGTATTTCTTGAATAAAGCCTTCGAACGCATATTGCAGCCCTTTTGCCTACTTCTATCGGACAATTTATTTGCTGCTTTATAAAAGTTTGATAAGATTTCACCAGGAAAAGCTGTCACAGCATAAGCCATGTTGATACCAAACCAGAGCCCAGATGAAGTTTGACGGACGTAGCAACTAGCTGGCTAACGCCAGACCCAATCTCGTTGAGAATTGGGTCTGGGAACCACATGCGCAATTTCTCGTATTTGAGGCGTGGTTTCAGAATGCCCGTCGCAGTTTATTGGGTGCTAAGAATGTCTATCAAATATGCCTGTACGTAGCTCATAGCCAATCGTTTCGATTATACCAGATGACGTATGTAGAGCGAAAGAAATTAGACAAGGAAGAAGACGATGGGAAAGATCTTTTTTGTAAACAATGACGTTAAGTTTTTTATCAAAGAGTAGCTTCGCATCTTCAGCCATGTTAAATCGATATAAACAAACTGTTTCCGTGTGTCGTAGATGTCGTCATCGTCTAGCTGCTCCCTCCCCGTTCTGTGATTGGTTCCCTAAATGAGGCGAAAAATCTGGCCATGGTATCCAGACTGCCTTTCAGCGTGAATTGAATCGCGCTGCGGTAAGGCAGGATGGGGAAACCCAGGCTACGTAGCAACAGTAACTAAGTGGGGCGGGGCTTAGCCAAAGGTGAATTACCCTTGTTTGAGACCATCTTTAAAGGCCCCCTGAAATCAAATTTTAAGTTTTTTAGCTTTAGTATGAATATGTTAGCCTTAGGGTTATGAATAAGCTGGTGTGTTCCAAAACAATGACAGAACTCGCGTTATGGAGATATAAGCATTTCAAAACTTACAGGGCCCTATCTTGCACCCAGCGCACGATCTGAAACGCAAGTGTCAAAGCGCAAAGCGCAAGTAACTTTGTGGGCGGATCCCGGCGCTGTTGCTATTTTCCCGGCAGGATAAATGCCTCTTGCGCCTGGCGCAAATCTAAAAGGGGTTGGTCTGAAGTAGCTTCATTATTCATAGGTGTGGTTTGGGCATAACGTGAAATAAACCAATCAGAGCGTCATCCAACATACCCTTTAAGAAAAGGTGCGCATGCTGCATGGCGGATTGTTATTATTATGGCGCATTTACCAGGCGCGCGCCAGGAGCGGTTCACAGCCGAGGAGATCGATGTTCTCGTCAGGGCCATAAAAGAAAGAGAAGTGACATTGGGGATGGGACAAACCCACCCAAATCAATAGAAAAAAATATGAGAAAGATCAACTTAACTGGTAAGTTAAAGAGTAAGGTTTTTAATGTACTTACATTTGGTAAAGGTGATTTCGCAGTCTTCAGATTTTTTTTTTCTAGTTCTTGACGGACAAAATAATTTGTCAGATGTCCTTGTATACATATGTGTCTTGCCACTATTGGGTAAACAGGTCTGATCCGTCATTACTACAATTTGCCTGAAAAATTACCAGTATACACTGGTAAATGTGTAAGCTAGATTTATGCCTATTTTTTTCACATCTTCATGGACACCACAATGATTTCCTAGCCTGGCTCCGCCCTCCTACGCACTTCCGCTCAATTTCATTTTCCTTCAGTACTACGTCTGGGATTGTGCTGTAGACTTCGGTTTCCAGAAATCAATTTTTTGTAGGACCAATCAGCGAACAGAGGGAGTGGCTGAGAACGATGACGTTGATGTCGACTCGTGTGTTATTTTGAGTTGTAGTTCAGTAATGGCAGAGGAGACAGATGCGAGTGAAGCCATTCGGTCCGTTGTGGCAACGCTGCCGAATATCAAGAAGTTAAAGCCGGAGTAAGAACAATCTTTGCTTAGTTTTGTGTTTATGGCCATCCTCCCACGGGGTTCGGGAAAAGACATATGTCACGACCAAACGTTAGCGATTGGTTATGGCAGATAGAGTGACTCTGGGCAGATCCAATAGTTTTAGACTTCAATAGAGTTCCCGCCTACAAGGAAGTAAACGTTTGTCAATGGAGCGGTGCCAGACTCTATGTACAAATGAAATGTACGAGAGTCTGGCAGAACCAGGCTTATGATTTCCCTCGTGTGGTAATATTTGTCCTTGTTATAATGTATGATTTGCAAAAATAAAAACTGCTGCATATGTGTTGATGAGAGAATCAAAGTGTGTGCGCGTTGTGCACCCGTTACATTATGGCCAAGCATAGGCGCTTAAAATAGCATTGTGAACAACGCGCAACGCGCCACTGACTTTACACCAGGTTTTTTTTGGTCAGTGGCGCAATTGTTTTCTGGAACTGCAAAATAGCACTAGGGAATGTTTGCGCCGAAACACGCCTCCTTTTTGCGCCGACCCGCCCAGGGAGCGCAAGTTCATTTCCTAATTTACCGACGTGCGTCTGTGGAGGGAAAAGCCCGCTTTGCGCGGAGGGAAAAGCCCGCTTTGCGCGGGTGCAAAATAGGAATGATACATGCGTATGTGTACAAAGTCAATTGCGCTGGGTGCAAGATAGAGCCCACAGTCTCTCACTTCAGCTAAAATGGATCACAGATTTTTTATGACATCATCGCGGACTTCAGCTTCTCATCACATCTTCTGTCCAATCAAATGCTCTCTAGAATTTAACGTATCATCAGCGCTCGGGATACGCTTCCATGGTGCTGTCAAGTACGACTTGCCGCCTGTGAGGTAAATGCTATTGGCTATTTTAAAAATGGGGAGGAGCCCTTCAAAATGTTCCGCCTTAGCTTCCTGTTTTAGTGGAAATTACATCAACGTATCATACAAAGCTGCGCATTCCAAGGCACTTCAGTGGGCCTTTAAACTGCACTCTCCCCTGCACTCCTCCATTACATTTAGTGTGTTTTGCTTCTGCCTGTTCACCTGCCTATGACATATTATTATTAATCTTTGTGTAATAAAATTTGTGTTTTGGAACTTAAAGGACAATTCTGGTGCAAAATGAACTTAGGGTGTAATATCACATTGGTACCGAGTCGACCATTCTCTGGGATATGTTTTCATGATAATCCAGAATGTAAAGAATTTTATCTCTAAAAACTGTTTAGCTTATAACGCTAGCATATGGGGCATAGAGTAAGTAAAAATACCACGAAAGCCGTGCTAGAGTAAGTGAGCTGGTTGATAGGAATTATGATAGGAATTACCAGCTTTCGTGGTTCGACTGGTCGAGACAGATGGCTCCTGCCCGTAAACGCGAAGTACTTCTTTATAACGTATCTTCTTATTAAACTGTCTGTACACTTACAAAGTTCTCAATGCTTCGGTTTGCAGATAGGGACCCTCATTATGCTACCGTGTTAGTGTGGGGCTGTTTTGAGCCTTGTTAATGGTATTAACTAGTGATTTATTTTTACTTACTCTAGCGTTATAAGCTAAACATTTTTTAGAGATAAAACTCTCTACATTCGATTATCATGAAAACAAATCCCAGAGAACGGTCGACTCGGTACCAATGTGATATTACACCCTAGGTTCATTTTGGGCCGGAATTGTCCTTTAATTCTTCATCTGCCTTCCTGCAAACAAACGTGACACCATAAATCTAAGTTTAACAATTTGACGAGGTTCGTACTTTTTTCTAAAGCATTTATAAAAGCATGTAAAAATCATTAAAATTTTTACACAAAATTTGACAACAATGTTTTTTTTTTGCTCTCAAATGACATTTTGCTCTTTAGCTCAAACCATTCTAGACGAATATTTTTTACCCTGGTCCAAAACGGCAGTTTTAACTGAAAGTGTGGACATGTTGCCATATTAATGTTACCATTTCTCCCATTCATATTTCTCCTACATGTCTCTGATTCCGCACACCGGTGGGTTTCCTGCTCCTTACATCACATTATTTATAGCTCCACTTTTCATCTAAAAGTCTGTGTTATTTCCTCAATATTAAACTGTTTAAAAAACACTGTTATTCCATTGGCTGGGAAATTTGGATTCAGAATCCCAATCCAAACACGAACAAGCTAAAGCTTGAACTCTGTTGAGTGATTCTCGTGGATTCTGTATTAATCTGGAACCTCAATCACTCGTCACTCCTAATGTGTACATTAAATCATATTGTTTATATCAGCCCAGCAGAAGGGTGGCCTTTGTTCCACCCTTTGTAATGTTTACATGAAAGCCTACCGAATCATGAAACGTAGTAAATTAAGATATTATACCGCACAACCAATGATGCATTGTTTATGACGCACATATAATGAATATGCGCACAGACAGTGTATCTATCTTTCAGTAGGCTGGAAGGGTGTTTAATATTCATCTGAGCCTGTCATTGTTTTGGGAGGGCTACATATGGTGTAATTATGTGGGTAATTTATACCTTCATAAAGCAGTGCCTTCTGGTCCTATGTGAGTAAACTTTAATGTGAAACAGACAGTGGGAGCGCTTCAGCGGTGCTGTGAGAGAGCGTGACTGCTCTAACTGCTCCCCTGAGTGCACTGGAATCCACCTCACACTGCCACTGTCCACACACACACACACACACACACACGCACGCACGCACGCACGCACGCACGCACACACACACTGAGGCAGGAGTGTATATCTGCACTGTGTTACCACACTATATGGATTATTGTTTGTGATTAGGACTAGAACACTGTAAAATCTGAACATGTTGCATTTGTTATGTTAAAGGTGAAGTGTGTAATTTTTGCGGCGTCAAGCCGAATTGTAAAATTAATGGACCTCATTTATGTAACACAGGCAGAACAAATTTCTGTGAAAAATCTGTAATATTCACATTTAAAACTAACCAATGCTCACTGGAAATATGCGACTCTGGATATGGATATAAGTCTACACACCCCTATTAAAACAGCTAGTTTTAGCGATAAATCAGTTCAGAACTTTTAATCAGCACGCTTAATGTAAAATCTGCCACTAAAAACTAGAGTGACACATTTCATAGAATAAAAAAAATTTAATTAAAATAAAAAACTTAAAATAACTAACTGCACAAGTGTGCACCCCTGAACTAATATATTGAAACTTGTTTCCACCACAGAATAAAACATTTTAAAGGGCACCCATTATGGCATTTAAAATGTTCCTAATATTGTTCTGGGAGTCCCCAACAACAGTTTTACATGCATACAATGACAAAAAAACACTTTTGTTGTCTTATAATATGCATTTATTTTTACCTGATTTGCTCACCGACTCCCAAATGATTCGTTCAACGACTCATTTTTCTAAACCCCTCCTTTACGTGACGCTAATCTGCAGTGATTGGTCAGATGACCCAGCCAGTCAGTTATTGTTTGCCTTAGCCCAACGCATACAAATATAGATAAAACACTGCAGTACTACAAGACGCTCTATTCTTTATGACAACTCCAATAACAACGACAAACATTTTACATATTTCAAAAAAATTGACATTGGAGTCTTGGAGACCTAGAAGCTGCGCTGAGCGTAACTTACACAACACACACACATACTTATTGAACATGCTACAAAACTCATAACAGCAACAATTATTAATAATACGTACAGGTTGTGATTCGGAGGAGGAAGCTGATCCAAATAAAACTGGTACTGAACCTTCCTTCAGTATCAGCCGGCTTGCGAATCCACACTTGAAAGCATTTATGTTTGTAAAGGAATCGTCATTAAAATGACGCGAACACAGCACAAGGTTCGGCTATACTTGTGTGGTATAGTTGTAAATATAAACTCTAGCCACTGAGTCTTCACATGCTCGTCCCTGGGCAGTGAAAAAAGGTCGCTTTTGATTCGCACTTCAGAACACAGCGTCGACATTACGTTTTCAAGTTTTGCCATAGAAGGGTTTTCCCTGGTGTCTGCGCGGCGCGCGCAATGAGTGGGCGCTGCTAATTTGATAATTTTTCCTCTTGACGTCACGATGAAAAGGAAAATGACTCATTGGAAAAACGATTCATTAAATTGACTCAGAGTCGACTCATACTTTTGAGAGACATTAACTTTTTTTACGATGAACTTTCATATCTAAAACTTTGCAGGATGTTTTTGTTCACTTAGATCTGTGTTGCACACTACATGAAAGGTAATTTTCAAAATTCCATAATAGGTACCCTTTAAAAGATAATTGCAATCTGACAAATCTGACTTTATAACACTCAATTGCAACTTTATATCATGCAATTTTGACATTATATCTTCCAATTGCGTGTTATAAAGTCAGAATTGCGAGATATAAACATGCAAGTTTATTTCTCGCAATTGCGAGTTTATATCTCACAGTTGTGACTTTATAACAAACAATTGTGACTTTATATCTCGCAATTCTAACTTTAACTAGCAGAACAAAAAAACAAACAAAAAGTACAAAAAAAAAAACAAAAAAGTCTAAAACAAAAAGTCAGAATTGCGAGATAAGAAGTTGCAGTTACCTTTTTAATTTGTTATTCTGTGGCGGAAACCCGATTCCATACTAATAGTTGAAGCACCCTTTGATTTTATTACAGCACTCGGTCTGTTTGGAAAGGAGTCCCGTTCTGTTCCTAGACCGGTTCCTGTCCTTAGACCTTGGCACATTTTGACTTAACAATATTTTCCCACAAAAACATTCCAGATCTGTTAAATTGCAAAGGCATCTTTATTAATCAACAATCCGTCCATAAAAGTTGTTGGTGTTTTACTCCCTCTATAATGTTCATTTCGCTGGAAACTGCAGTTTTAACTGTAGCAATTCTACACTTTTGCTGAAATGTAAAGTCATGAACCTAGGTTATTTAAAACTGCTTGTTTAATGACTTCCACAGAAATTTGTTCAGCATGTGTTTCACGAATAAGGCTCAATGATTGTTCTCCTCGGTTTTTATGGTTTGGACAAACAGGTACAGTAGTTCCATGCCGTTGGTTGTGGCATATTCTCAAACGATGCACCATAGAGACACAGTTTTTGCACTCTTCAAGAAGTTAACTTACAAATAGTTTAGTTATACTGCACACTCTTTACCTTTAATGTGCTATTTCTATCTGATGTGACCTTTAGAAGTTACTTTTATTACCATATCTTAATCTATGGTTTATTCAGCAAAATTATTACATTTTTGATTTTAAATTAAAACCAGTTAAATTAGATTTTAACATGTGAAGTATAGGTTACCTAACAAATATTTTTTTTTTCATAGTGAACATTAGTGGTAGGTCATTGGATGATCTTACTAAGTGCAGGTGAGACTAAAATGGATTTTAGTGGACATTTATGGACATAACTAATATTCAATATCTTTCCCTGCCAAAACTCTAACTTAAAGGGTTAGTTCATCCAGAAATGAAAACTCTGTAATTTTTTGATGAACTAAAACCCTTTAACCCTTATATATAAAGCACCAAGAAATATTTAAGTATAAATAAGTTAAAATAATATCTGATTACTTTTTAATTTTTTTATTAAGATTATTTTCATTATAATTAAGCACATTTCCCCCAGCAATTCTCATTACCATTATGAATAAAACCCTCATTCTCATTACCATAATGTAAAAAAGTAATTATATCTAATCTACATCTTATTTATACTTAATTGCCCTAAAGATAGGCTTAATTTCATTCACCAGGGGCCTGTTTCAATAAGGAGGTTCAACCAACTCTGAGTTAAAACTTGAACTCTGAGTTGACTTACCTTGAGTTGGGAAACTCTGAGTTTTCGGTTACAGAACAGCTGAAATGAGTTGGTTCAATCAACTCTGAGTTGACTGACTCTGAGTTAAGCGCGTGCACCACAACTATAAAAAGCCATTATCAATGGAGCGCAGATATTATGAGTCACCATGGCAACAGCGCCAGACAAAAAGAGGTGTTGGGTGTAATTAATTACCAAGTAATCTAAATACTACTGTAATTTAATTAAAGGGATTACTCTTAATACTTCTGTAATTTAAAATAAAATATGATGCAATTACATTAAATATGCTACTGCATAGGACCAATTCAGTATAAAACAATAGTGGATTTAACATACATTTTTAAAAGGTATATTTTTATGTAACCTTCTCCCTATACACACTTTGATCAATTCAAGAATAATTCATGCAATTGTATATTGTTAATTTGAAAGCATTAAAAGTGCAGTAGTTTATTGTCTCTCCTTGTATTGTTCAAGTGGTTGAGGTTGATATACAGTAGGATTTAGTAATTAGTAATATGTAGACCAATACTTTCTAAAGATAGTAATTATTACATTAATCTAATTACACTGTTGAAGATGTCATTTGTAGTTAGTAATTCATAACTATTTTAGAGTAACTTACTGTTTTTTAATATCAGAGGTGAAACTGGAAGAATGTTATTCAACCTAAAGTAGGCTACTATTACTTTGATAAAATTTTACTTAAGTAGGCTACAAGTAAAAGTACCAGTCTAAAATTCTACTCAAGTAAAAGTAAAAAGTAGCTAATTTAAAATGTGAGTAAAAGTTGATGAGTTACTTGTTTAACAGCGGGAGCGGGGGTGGGGGGTGGATTTGGGGTGTGGGGGGGGTGTGTGTGGGGGGGGGGGGGGGACTCTCCCATGTAGGGTTGTAACGTACGAGAGTTTCACAGTATGATAACCGTCTCAGAAAATATCACGGTTTATGGTATTAAACAATTATTAAATATATAAACTGCATTATTAAATTACGGTTATTATTATCATAAGTTAAAATGACAGTTAAATAAATTAAACATTTGTTCAATAAAACATAGCCTATCTAATCAACTAATTTCAATAATTGATTATGAATTAGATTAACAACTTATTTTTTATCATTAATAACTTGTTAATATGTTTAAAAAATAATTGAGTTCCAAATGTTTTTTATTCTGATTTTTTTTTTATTATTTAATACAAATATATTATCAAAAACGGTGGTAATCAAATAAAAGTTTAGCAAATGTTTTAATCCTTTTATTTTTTGGCAAAGTGCTGCAAAACAGATTTAGTCAATTAAACCATGGACAAACAATATATATGTTGGATAAATGTTTAAATACATTTTAGTATTATTGTTGGTGTTTAAACACCGCTTCCTCTTTAAAAAAAGGGAGGAGACCGCCAGAATGTCTCACATGTCTGTTTTTTTCTTCTCATTGTGATGGGCAACGCGGCCCACAGTGAAATTTAAAATCATCCTCCACACAACTACTATGCATTAAACATTAAACATTAAATGTGATTGTGTTGCTTTGATGTATTGCTCTTCAGTGAGGACAGAAACTTCTGAAAACATCTGGTCTGAATACACAGTGTTTGATCTGTTGATCCCTGTTCCATGGACATTATTTTCCATATTTATGTACTTACAGTAATCTATGTAACAGTAGCCGCATTTCCATTACCCTTCAATATGTGCAAATTGAAATTGCGAATTTGAAAACACGCCCAATGGAGACACGTATATTTCGCAAAAATTCCCATATATCGCAAAAAAGTTTTTAGGCTCACATTGCAACGTCTGTGTTTGTTTGTATGTTCAATAGTCACATGTCTTCCTTTGTTCTGCTTTCCCGCCACTCATTTGTTTCCATGGCAACCCTCATTAGTTCATCTGTCTCACCTGTTACCTCGTTAGTGTTGTTGTCAGGGTTTGTGCAGGTGACCGAAGACGAGGACACGGAAACTTCAATATAAAGTTTTAATAACATAAATGAAAACTTTCAAACTCAAAACAAGAACAAAACTCCAGGGCTTCATGGGTTTACACACAACCATACGTAGACGACGATCGACCATAACAAAAAAAAATGGAGAGCTGGAAGCAGGCCTTCGTAGGAACCCGGATGGCCATATTTCGTGGGACCCGTGGAGGTCGTAGTAGGGGATGTGACCGAGTTCAGGTGGTCCCGAGTCCAGTATGGCCTGAGCCCATTGCATGCACGCCAGAGCCTGACCCGTTTGCCGACCTTCCTGAGCTTCTTCCCCCAGAGCCTTCACCGCTGGTCCGTCCAGCCCAGTCAAGCCTTCGCCGCTGGTCCCGTCCAGCCCAGTTGAGCCTTTGACCGTCACCTGCCCGCCAGAGCCTGAGCCCGTCGCCTGCCCGCCAGAGCCTGAGCCTGTCGCCTGCCCGCCAGAACCTGAGCCCAGCCCCAAGCTCCCCGAAATGCTGGTTCCGTCCAGTTCCGAGTCCCCTGATGTGCTGGTCCCGTCCAGTTCCGAGTCCCCTGATGTGCTGGCCCCGTCCAGTTCCGAGTCCCATGAAGCGGCAGAGCCAGAGCCAGAGCCCGTTGACCCAGAGCCAGAGCCAGAGCCCGTTGACCCAGCGCCAGAGCCAGAGCCCGTTGACCCAGCGCCAGACCCAGAGCCCGTTGATCCAGAGCCAGAGCCCGTTGACCCAGAGCCAGAGCCAGAGCCCATTGACCCAGAGCCAGAACCCGTTGACCCAGAGCCAGAGCCCGTTGACCCAGCGCCAGAGCCCGTTGACCCAGAGCCAGAGCCCGTTGACCCAGCACCAGAGCCAGAGCCCGTTGACCCAGAGCCAGAGCCCGTTGACCCAGCGCCAGAGCCAGAGCCCGTTGACCCAGCGCCAGACCCAGAGCCCGTTGACCCAGAACCCGTTGACCCAGCGCCCGTTGATGTCAAGTCAGTTCCCGATCATGAGCCTGTCCTCCCCAAGAAAATTTTGGGGGGGCGCCATACGCCTTCGCCGTGGCCGGCCAAAGATCCACGGAGGCCGGTCAAAGATCCACGGAGGCCCGAAAAGATAACACCGCCATGGCCACCCGAAGGGTCCTCACCGCCATGGCCACCTGAAGGGTCCTCACCGCCATGGCCACCTGAAGGGTCCTCACCGCCATGGCCACCTGAAGGGTCCTCACCGCCATGGCCACCTGAAGGGTCTGCACCGCCATGGCCACCTGAAGGGTCTGCACCGCCATGGCCACCTGAAGGGTCTGCACCGCCATGGCCACCTGAAGGGTCTGCACCGCCATGGCCACCTGAAGGGTCTTCACCGCCGTGGTCACCTGAAGAGCCTGCACCGCCTTGGACGCCCGAGGGTCCCACAGCTCCGCCCTGGACGCCCGAGGGTCCCACAGCTCCGCCCTGGACGCCCGAGGGTCCCACAGCTCCGCCCTGGACGCCCGAGGGTCCCACAGCTCCACCCTGGACGCCCGAGGGTCCCACAGCTCCACCATGGCCACGCCCACAGCCTGCTCCGCCTTGGCCACGCCCACAGCCTGCTCCGCCTTGGCCACGCCCACAGCCTGCACCGTCGTGGCCACGCCCACAGCCTGCACCGTCGTGGCCACGCCCACAGCCTGCACCGCCCTGGAGGCTTCCTGGACCTGCACCATGCCCTCGTCAGCCTCCAGGGCGCCCACCCTCCCACCCCTTTGGATGTTATACGGCGCGAGGACGCGCCTTCGGGGAGGGGGGAGGTACTGTCACGTTTTGATGTGTTTGAGTTCTGTTTTAAGATCTGGTTTCCCCTGTCTTTGTGGTTTTTGGTTTAGTCCTGTTAAGTTTTCCCGCTCCTCGTTTGTGTTCAGTCTCATCACCTGTGTTCAGTTAATTATCCTATCATTTCAAGTGTATTTAAGCCCTGTGTTTTCCCTGAGTGTTTGTCGATCGTCGTCCATGTGTGGTTGTGTGTAAATCCTGATTTCCTGGAGTTTTGTTCTTGTTTAATTTTTGGAAGTTTCATTTTGTTTATTAAACCTATTATATGGAAATTCCGTGTCCTCGTCTTCAGCACCTGCACAAACCCTGACAGTTGTCACCTGTGTCTCGTTTCCCTGGTCTTCTTTTGCTTGCACCGCACCGTGTCACACACAGGCAGTTCGAAAAAGGAATATTTCGCAAAACTGCAATGGAAACAGTTTTGCGCATTTACAGGTCACCTGATGTAGACGCCACGGTATGTTTGGACAGAAGACGAGACTGAGTTCTTTATTAAAAGCATAAAAGACAAAAGAATTATGGGAAAACTGGATTCTAAACCACAAAGAAATGCCACAATTAAGACCTCGAAGCAGATATGAGGAGAAACACCCAGAAACACCTCATATGTGCACTCTCAAGTATAAGGGTCTTTCCTTACCATTAATGTTGGATAACACACCTATGTCTCCTTCTGTTAAAAACATGGCTCTGATATATGTAAACCCATACCAACATCGATTGCCATAATTATTGGAATGACTTATCGCGAGAGGAAAAAATGACGTTTCAGTCGCATAGCATCAGTTAATGGAAACGCGCCATTTCGCAATAGTTTTTTATCGACAATGTCAAGATGACGATTTGGAGCCGAGCACACACAGGCGTGCGTGTGTGCACTGCAAGGTCATGAATGCATGCACATTTCCTCCTTCGTCACGCCTCTACAGCAAAGTCAAGTAGTGCACACAGTTCACACTGTTGGCTTGTGTGGAGAACCCACTTCTGCTGCGGCTCACTACTGGAAAAAAAAACACAAAACTATACAACCCAACACACATGGACTTCATCATTTACTGACTCCCAGCACCAGGTCAGGAAAGAAATGCTCTTTCATGGCAAATTCTCCTACTGTCATAAATCTATAGGAAACAGTGGGCTTTGTTGTGGCCTGACACGTAGGAACAGCCAGACGCCACAAATGAGATTACATTGAGAGCGAAAGAGAGAGAGCATTATTATTATGACTGTAAGTCAGAATGGATGAATGGAACGTCTTCATGTCCTCACATAACATTTCCTGTTTTCTGTCTCACATGAGTTTGAGTAGCTACTGTACATTTAGGGAGATTTGCTTCACCAAACCGTGACTACAGTACGTTCAGAATAACACACTGCTATTCGTACTATTTTGACTTTAAATAGTATATATACTCGGCACCGTGTGCAGTGTTTGTCATAATGTGCATAACAGATCTTGCTTGATCTTCCATTTTTTTGTGTGTGAATTAACTGAAAGGGATGTTAAATCTTTTTTTCAAATTCATTTGTGATTTATATATCTTTCCTGGTTCTTATTTGATCAGACTGACACATTTTAAGCCTTTATAAACAAAATTTGATAACATACACTACCGTTCAAAAGTGTGAGGTTGGTACGATTTTATTATGTTTTTCAAATATGCCTCTCATGCTAAATATCTAAGGCTGCATTTATTTGATCAAAACTATTTTAAAAACTGTTTTATAATTTAGTTCTATGATGGCCAAGAATAATAAAAAAAGAATGTATTTCTTTTCAGCAGCCAATAAATTAGCTGCTAAAGTTGATATAATATAAATATAACAGTTGTAAACGGTAATGCTGCTTAATATTTTTGTATAAAATATATCTAAAAAAACATTTGCTATGTTTTATAAAAATATATACTTTGATAGACTATTCTTTGATAGACTATTTAACATTTATTACAATAAAATAGATTTGTAGTAACCATGTAAAAGTCTTTAGTCTCAATTTTGATCTTTTTAATTCATCCCTGCAGAATAAAATGATTATTTTCTTAAGAATAAAAATCATATACTGACCTGAAACTTTTGAACGGCAGTCTATTCGATATTTTAAATTACTCTATTTTTATCTAATTTAATCTTATCTATCAATTCTATCTAATCTAATCTATTAATTAAACATTTATGAGATCATGACACAATAATGTATCAAAATACTGTTTAAAATATGTATGTGATATGAAATGTAAATGTTGCCTAATGCTTAATTATAAAAATTACACACTTACTAATTAACTAATTTCATTATTTTAATATATATATATTCTGTTATATATTTATATATCTGTTAAACATTTAGTACCATGTTATAAATCAAAGTATCATTGCACTGCCACAATACTGGAATATCTTTCATAGTAGTAACAACATACAGAAATTCTGTGGAAACAGATTGTCACAAAAATCAGGAATGTGAACCCCTGTTTGTTCACTTTATTCTGTGTGTTCGAACATCTGCAAAGTTTCCCTGCAGCTGGCGCGGAACAAATGTTTTCTTCTGTGGATAAGCAGAGGTCTTCTGACCTTCTCTACACATGCCATCCTCTCAAGGTGAAGGGGACATAGAGAGAAATGTTTATTAATCCTACTGGGAAGCTCCTGATTATAGGTTTGGGAGTCTTACATGTTGATGCGTATCGAAGTGATTGTAGTCAAATAAAATGTTGGGTAATTTCTGATGGTGTAATAATACCAATTTATCCAGTTTATGAGGTGACAAGCATTCATTAAACACATCAGTTACACGTTTAATGTGCAATATTTGCTTTTTTTTTTTTTAAATTTCATTTGAGCTGAAAACTTCCTGTTTGTGAGGAATTGAAAAGGAGAGAAAGAAAAATTAAATAGCTCAGCAAATCCATTGAATTCCGACTAAAATCCCGTCAACTTAAATCACATTAAGATTACAACTTCCGAACTAGTTAGTAGGAACTTCCCAGGAGGACTAGAAAGCAGCGTAATTACGTCATTATGGTGGGGTTCATGTGCGCTCATCACATAAATACTATAATTCTGATATGACTTCAGGCTGCATGCATATTGCGATGAGGCTGTGCATTGCCAAAGTTAGGCTCTCTCTCTTTTCTTTCAGTCTAGATCAAAACAAGATCAGGCCGGCCGGTCTCTCTCCTGCTTTCCATAGTGTCCCACACTACCCAGAAGGAGCCCTTGAAGTACGGATTGGGAGTCAGCTAACAGATGGATAGAATTTGGAGGCTAAGGTCTGGCCTGGCCAGCTGGTGAGAGCTCACATTTCCACTGGCATGAAAATGTTCTGCTTATATCATCTGCAATCTGAGGAATTGCATTCAGGTGTTGCAGACCCATGTTTTTTTCTTCTCACAAGGACAGAGAATGCTTTGGCTGCAAAACAAATGCATCCTGAACTGTCTTACACACACACAAACACGTACAGTACACGCACACACACGCGCACACACACGCACACACACACACACACACACAATTCAACTTTGATGGGTAACTTGTCCCATACTATTTGTGTTACTGATGTAATGATAAAATAAATGATTGTGTTTTTTCGAGAAAAGATGTGCTATTACTTCTCTAAGTGAACAGACTTATAACTGGAATACACTACAGAGCTTTTCACACTTTAGTAGTTAACCTGGGTTATTCTAAACCCGGGTAAACCGAGTCCTGGGTTATCTTGCTTCACGTTTCACATTGCTCACAATTTTCCCATGGTTAACAATTAATCCTGGGTATTTATTAGATGTTGTTTCACACAGTACATTAATTTGGGTTAACGTTCTTATTTGGATATTTTCAGTTTAAAGTCAGTAGCCCCTTTCACACATACAGTCTTTACTGGTAATTTATCGGTAACAGATCATGTGTCAACAGGACCATTTAAAAAATACCGGTAAATTGGTTCTGGCAATTTACCAGTAAGGGAAGTTGTAACATTACCAGTAAATTACTGGTAATGTGCTCTGTGTGAACGCGGAATGAAGATTACCGGTATTTGCAAGAAGTCAGAACGCGATGAAAAAAGAAGTCTGCTTTGAGCCAATCATAAAGACTTATGAAGATGATGTGATTACTCAGCGCTGTTTACAGTAAGCTTTTTAATAGTTTTTCTAATAATGATCATCTTTGACCATTACGCCACGTCTTTGCCACGCTCAAAACACTTCCTTATTTTCCATTCATCAGCGCTGCGGCTCTGCAGTTGGTTACTATTATGCGCATCTTGTGTTTTTAAGAGAAAAAAGCGTTCTGTTTGATCATCCGTTATGCCTTTTACTCAGATGTCAAAAAATGTTGTCAAAAAATGTTGTCATATTGTCAAAGATCATTTGATTTATTTTTAGCTCAACTGAGACTTCAGCGTTTGTAGACGTTTAAAGGAATAGTTCACATAAAAATTTTAATTCTGTCATCATTTACTCGCCCTCAAGTTGTTCCAAACCTTCATGAATTGCTTTCTTCTGCTGAACACAAAAGAAGATATTTTGAAGAATGTCGGTAACCAGACAGCTGATGTACCCCATCGACTTCCATAGTAGGAAGAAACTCTTCATCAACTGTTTGGTTACCACCATTCTTCAAAATGTCTCATTTTGTGTTCAGAGGAAGAAAGACATCTTAGGTGTTAATGGCTCTTAGATGTTGAGGACTAGTGCATCTTTGTGTCTACATTCAGTGTGAGTAAAATATTTAAGTACTGTTAAAATCAGATACTCTAATACCTGGTTTTACAGACAAGGCTTAAGCCTAGTCTCAGACTAACATGCTGCATTAATTTAAGTACTCTTTACAGCTCTGGTAAAAAGCGTTGCTAACATGGTTTCTATATTACAAGCGGGGTTTAAAAAGATGACAACCAGGGGTCAAGCACAGTTTGAAAAGCCCTACAGTGCATTAAGGGCCCAGACAGATTTTTTAGCTTCAGACTATGAACCCACACAGTCTGTGGACACCAAACATGTTTGATATTTTGAGCCAATTTGAGACATATTGTTTTCATTTGTCATGCGCCACCTAGCAACGAGGTACATGTTTCTGTGTGGTTGTTTGTGGCAAGGACTTCAACAACTTTTTAATGTATGATCCTGATCCTCTGTTACCATTTACAAAATTGCCAAGTGTGGTGTTTTAAAATATGTTTAGTTTTTAAAAGTCATGTAGTGCATTCCATACTTTACTTTTTACTTGGTGGACACTAAAACAAGTAAAAAAAATGTCTAATTGTTAAATTATTTTACTGTAACAATCCTGATTTCAAATGACATTTGCAGCATCCTTAGGTGTTTATTGAGACCCCTGGTTAAGAACCAGTGATGTTAACTACATATATATTTAGTGTTGAGAGTTTGATTTTTATGTGAAATGTTTACTTTATTGCAAGTTTATTTAAATGCGTAGCCATACATGCACTTTAACAGTTTGGGGAAAATGTCGCAGTTGTCAAATTTTCTGTTTTCATCCAAGCAAAGCTGTCAGCGCATTCAGAAATAGGCTATGGGGGGAATTAGGCAATTATGCTGTTAGACCGTATATATTTTACCTCAGTGCGACGGTAACACAATGAAATTTTAAAATGCCAGAAACCGTCACGTCTACCGTCAGCTCTTAGTGTTGGATTAGGAGCCTTTACCCTCAGAGCTGCTAAGCCTCAGCTTACCTCAACAATCGCACCAGGCGAGTTGTTGAATTGGTTGTTGGTGAGGTAATGAGGAGCCCACAGATTGGGGACATGGACTCCAGGGCAGCACAGCTATGACCCATGGGAGCTCATTATTTACCATGCAGCCAGGCCTGGAGTTCAGCCTCACGACTAAAGACACACTCTAGCTCGTTTACACGTCATCCCTGACCTGTAAATAACCATGAAAGTGAATTAATGTGGTGCCATCGGGAACATGGCACGAGCATGCGCCGTTAACACAGGAGTACTCTGTTTTACACAGACTATGGGAACGTACACTGTGAGTGTTGTTGGAGAGCATGTTAGTATGCAGCCTTTCGCTCTCATGGGTCCTGACAGTGCAGGGATTGATTGAGTTATGCTTAAGGGAGGATTGGAGAGACATCGATAGTATGAACTGTTTCCATCTGGAGTACTATTAAAACATGCAGAATGCTGCGACTTTCCATACTCAAACTGAGGGAATCATTATCATTTGTTCTTTAATGTTGCTCTTAAAAGCTGTGCTCATCTTCAATATCATGGTCAATTATGCACTCTTCTTGGCCTTTCTGTTGAGTAACAATTTCTGAACACATGATACATAAATCGGAATTGTGTTATCTATACATTAACACAATTATATTACAATAAATATTTTAAAATAAAGAAGTGCAGTAATATAACTGATGCCACTATCTACTGTCAAATTCTCAGTGAGGAAATACATTACTTCAATTTATTTGGGGTACTGAAATTCTATATGGTGATGTTTATATTTTTTTCCTGTAAACTTAATTTTAGAACTATAAGATAACATTTATCTGTGAACAGAAACATCTTTTTAACTTATTAACGATACATACTAAAAATCAGTAGAAGAAAACGTACAGGAAAACGTCTCGGTTACGTATGTAACCTTAGTCCCCTGAATAGGGAACGAGACGCTGCGTCAAGCACTGTGGGAATGCCCCTGCGTTGTGCGTCATGAAGCACGTATGGAATCAGCCCAATGGAGAGACAGAACGTCATAGGCGGGTGATGTCATCGACCAGGAACTATAAAGCACCCCAAAAACACAAGCGCAACAGCTTCTGATAGGCCTGAAGGAAGCGCTAACAGGAATGCAGGGAGTATGGCAGAACGACGCAGATTCTCGTTCCCTATCCAGGGAACTAAGGTTACATACGTAACCGAGACGTTCCCTTTCAAGGGAACTCGAGCTGCGTCAAGCGCTGTAGGAACGCGAATACCCACGGCGCCATAGGACCAAGTGACCGTCATGTGAGAACTAGCGCACAGAGGACGAGAGCACCTGTGCCCCAGGGGTAGAGCTGAAGTCTAGGTCATAGAACTTAAGAAAAGTATGCGGTGAAGACCATCCAGCCGTATCACAAACATCACTCAGGGAAGCACCTGACAATAAAGCTTTAGAAGCAGCCATACTCCAGGTAGAATGGGCTCGTACAGCCAAAGGCGAAGGCTGACCAGCCGACTCATAAGCAAGTGAGATAGCCTCGACCACCCACTTGATCATTCTTTGTTTAGACGCAGGACACCCTTTCCTAGCTGGCCCAAAACACACAAATAGTTGTTCTGATTTCCTCCACGGGGCAGCTCTGTGGACATAAGCGTCTAACGCCCTAACAGGGCAGAGTAAATTAAGTTTCTCCATGTCTGATGACAAAAATGGAGGAGGACAGAAAGCCTGCAGAACTGTAGGTCTGACAACATTAGTAGGGACCTTGGGAACGTAACCTGGTCTAGGATGAGGAAAAGCCTTAACCAAACCAGGCGAAAATTCCAGGCAAGAGGGTGAAACCGACAGAGCCTGCAAATCTCCGATTCTTTTTAGTGAGGAGATAGCAAGAAGAAAGATAGTTTTAAGAGTGAGAAAATTCTCAGGAACTTCTTCGATAGGTTCAAAAGGAGCTAGGGAAAGACCTTCTAATACAATGGCCAGATCCCAAGTCGGCACCCTCGCACGAACTGCTGGCCTCAGCCTCAATGTGCCACGAAGGAAACGAGTTATAAGCGGGTGTCTCCCAAGAGAAGCTCCACTGAAAGGGACGTGGTAAGCAGCTAGTGCCGCCTCATACACCTTTAGTGTGGAGGGGGATAACCCTGTGGAGAAGCGCTCCTGTAGGAATTCCAGCAATGCACCCACTGGGCAGTTAACTGGGTCCTGCAGGTGTTCTCCACAACAAGAAGTGAAAAGTTTCCACTTCAAGGCATAAAGCTTCCTCGTGGATGGAGCTCTGGAGTGAAGAATGGTCTCAACAACCTCGGTTGAGAGACCGGAATCTATGAGCTGGGCCCCCTCAGAGGCCAAGCCCACAGTTTCCATAATTCTGGGCGGGGGTGAAAAATCATGCCGCCCGCCTGAGAGAGTAGATCCCTCCTGACCGGGAGCTCCAAAGGAGAGCCGTCCAGGAGAGAAATCAGGTCTGGAAAGCATACTCTGGCCGGCCAAAACGGGGCTACTAATAGTAGACTGACCCCGTCCCGGCGAACCCTCTCCAGAACTCCCGGTAGCAGAGCAAATCAGGGGAAAGGCGTACAGACGTGACCTCGACCACGGCTGCACCATAGCGTCCAACCCCAGAGGGGCTGGATGGCTGAAGGAAAACCACAGATGACAATGCGTGGTCTCCTTGGAAGCAAATAGGTCCACCTCGGCACGACCGAAATTCAACCAAAGGAGCTCCACCATTCTCTTCAAGGAGTCTCCATTCCTCTGGCCTCGGCCCCTGCCTCGACAGGGAGTCTGCTACCGTATTCAAATACCCTGGAAGATAAATTGCTCTCAGAGATAATAACTTCCCTTGGGACCAACTTGTACAACCAACTTGTAAAGCCGGCGAGACCGCAGGCCCCCCTGATGATTTATATAAGAGACCACCGACGTGTTGTCTGACTGAACTAACACATGATGACCTCTCAAGTCTGCTAGGAAGTGTTTCAGAGCCTGAAACACCGCCAACATCTCTAGACAATTTATATGCCATAATAGATGATGGGCCTGCCACAGACCTTGGGCTGGATGACCACTCATGATCGCCCCCCACCTTGTGAGGGAAGCATCCGTTAGCGTTAGCGTTACGCGATGACAAAGAGCCCCCAGCACAGGACCTTTGGATAGAAGTTTCTTTCCACATGACCAAAGCACGAAGGCAGTGCCTTCTCCCTCCGGGAGAATCCCGAATCCCAAACGACACCCAGAAAAGTGGTCTTCTGAGAAGGAGATAAAACACTTTTCTTTGCGTTCAGCCTCAACCCCAACTTTCTGATATGAGCGAGAACGACATCTCGATGCCGAACCGCCATCTGCTCTGTCTGAACTAAAATCAACCAATCGTTGATGTAATTGAGGATACGAATGCCCTGAAGCCTCAGAGGCACTAGTGCTGCATACATGCATTTCGTGAAAGTGCGGGGAGATAAAGCTAGGCCAAACGGAAGAACCCTGTACTGGTACGCCTCGCCCGTGCCCTGAAGGCGAACGTCAGGAACTTCCTGTGTTGTGGAAGGATGGAAATGTGGAAGTATGCGTCCTTTAGATCTATCGTGACAAACCAGTCCTCGGATCTGATTTGTGACACGATCTGCCTGATAGTGAGCATCTCGAATTTTAGCTTCGCTACCGAGCGATTCAATAGGCGCAGGTCTAAAATTGGACGCAACCCCCCATCCTTTTTTGGAACGATGAAATATCGGCTGTAATAACCTGACTCCAAACTGGGAGGAGGAACCTGTTCTATAGCCTCCTTTAGAAGGAGCGTTTTCACCTCTTGTTCCATTACCAGTGCCTGCTCGGGGCCCACCACTGTGGGCAGAACCCCTCTGAATTTTGGTGGAAGACACCTGAATTGGATAGCATAACCCTTTACTACTGTCTGCAGGACCCAATGAGATATTTTTGGAAGGCTTTTCCACTCTGCCAGAAATTCTACTAAGGGTACCAGTCTCTCGAGACTGGCCTCTGGTGTAACTTGAGCAGCAAACACAGCACCCTGTAACGGCGCACCGGCAGGGAACAACTGGTTTAACTGCTCTGAGACCCTCCTTAGAGGGAGCGAGCGTCCCTCGGGAAAGCGCTCGCTGGGACCGTCTGCGCCCCGGCATGAAGGCAGGGTTGGCAGAACGGGCCCTTGAGGGCACAGAGGAAGAATGGGCACCATAAGAAGAGGTGAACACCTCTCCGCCTCGGTGGGGACCACCCTCAGTGTCCTGCACGCCGAGGCGTCAGGACTTCTTCTTAGCCGAAGCCTTCTTAGCCAATATAACTGTCCACAGATCAGTTCTACCGCCCACAGGCTTCGGCTGAGAGGGCCGCGTCTGGTCCCACTGTCTAGCCGGGGGAGCGCGAGACGCGGCATTCTGATTCTGCTACGCCCTATGCGAAGAGCTTATATTCGGCCGGGGCTGCTCCCGCCCAGCAGCCCTGGGGACGTGAACTTTTAACCCTAAGAGGTCTGAGCTGTTTTGGGGCCCTTGAGGTGTTTTGATATGCCCTGACATTTGTGCTTATTTCAGCTACTTAAAACATACCATTTGCCAACATATAAATTTGCTGTATTCAGCACAAACTCTGCTACAATAATATGTGAGCAAAATGGATGTACATGTTTGCATTTTATAGAAAAAAAGGTAACACTTTATTTGAAGGGGTGTGCATAAGACTGACATGACACTGTCATAAACATGACATAACACCTGTCATGAACATGAAGGAGTCTTTATGAATGTTTATGACTGTTGTCATTAAGTGTCATTCGGTAAATTATGACACTTTTAATGCAAAGTTGACATTGTTTAAAATGTCTTTGTTATGACAACTTGACATTAACAAAGACAAAAAATGTCTTTGTTATGACAACTTGACATTACCCAAGACAAAAATGTCTTGATTATGACAACTTGACATTAACAAAGACGGAAATGTCTTTGTTATGACAACTTAATATTAACCAAGAAATCATAACCTGTCAACCTGTCACAATTATGTCATAACAGGTCTAATTATCAAACTTCAAGCATTTTGCAGTGTAATAACCCTTAATGACATCTTTATAACTAGTACAATGTGTTCCACTTTACTTGAGGACAAGTAAAATATTCATGACACAGTTATAATGGTGTCATGACGGCCAAAGTTGTCACAGGTTGACAGGTTATGATTTCTCGGTTAATGTCAAGTTGTCATAACAAAGACATTTCCGTCTTTGTTAATTTCAAGTTGTCATAATCAAGACATTTTTGTCTTGGGTAATGTCAAGTTGTCATAACAAAGACATTTTAAACAATGTCAACTTTGCATTGAAAGTGTCATAATTTACCGAATGACACTTAATGACAACAGTCATAAACATTCATAAAGACTCCTTCATGTTTATGACAGGTGTTATGTCATGTTTATGACAGTGTCATGTCAGTCTTATGCACACCCCTTCAAATAAAGTGTTACCGAAAAAAAATAATATGCGTGGTTAGTACGTTTTGAGGGAAAAAATGTCACCGCAATAAGGCCATTTAACACATAATGAATAGTTGTCCACAATACTTTTGAGTTACTATTCTTGTAGGCTAGAATTTTTACTTCAAAATGAAGTGACAATCATTCTGACCACACTTTCAGAAAGATCAATATAACGATTTGAATTTCTTACATCAGTTTTTGGGTCAGCAGTGCTGTATGCGTGGGAGTGTTAATGCCCATGAATATTAATGTGATTTACACCTGGGAAGACTAAAGACACTCCCCCAATGTGCTAATGCCCCATCAAGGTGCTGTGAGGCAGCCTGAACTAATGATTCACTGATGAATAAAAAAGTTAAAAAGAACAGCATTTATTCAAAATAGAAATCTTTCCTAAGAACATAAAGACTTATATATATATATAAAGTGCATTCAAAGAATCCTAAAAAACTATCACAGGTTAAAAAAAATTAAGCAGCACAACTGTTTACAACATTGATTTAAAAAAAAAAATTATATCAGAATGATTTCTGAAGGCTGATGGTGACGATGTAAACACAACAAAACAAAAGCAAAAAACTGTTAGCACATTATCCAAAGTAAACTGATGGACAATTATGATTATAGATGCACAATGTATTTGTTGATGGACAGAGAAACATCTATTGATGGGTAGACCGCGTAACCGCGAGTATCTGTTTATGGCCATAGACCGCACGCATTTACTGATACACTCAATGAACGGCTGTAGTACAAATAAAACATCTCCAGTTAACTAGTAGAGCATTCATTTAGTCCGCTCTTAAATAAGAGATCTAGCGTTAAAATGTTTTGTTTTTGAACTCAAGCTGAGCGCTCGTGTCCTGCTATCAGTGTCATGGATACAGTCTCTTGTGGCGGCGCGCGCGCAGTCTTCACTCGCTCTTAGGACGTGCTCTTCAATCTAAAGCCATTGCGGACACTATTCATTCCGGTGAAATCACAAAATAAAATGCACACAAACGTGTGTCCTATATACGTGTGTGTTTGATATAGACTGTATGATGAACATATTCGGTTTTGATGAGAGAAAAAAAAGTTGCCGAGGGCGAATTCGAACCCATAACCTCTGACACGTTGGCAAACGATCTAACCACTAGACCACAGAAGAACACAAATAAAACTTGCAGATCGATATATTTCACTAAATCATTATAACCTACGCAGCTATTTAAAACTGAATGTTGTGAGGTAATATTTACTAGGCAAAATATAGTCTGAAAATGCATTTGAGCTCTATGATCAGAAAAGGAAATACAAAACACTAAACAACTTACTCCGAACTTATCCTCGGGGTCAATTCGTTCTTCAAAATGCAACCGTTCGTTCTTCAAAATGCAGCCGTTCGTCGTCTGAGTTTCAAATTCCACTGAGGAAAAGGTTAATTATTCCCGGGCTGTAGCGAGTAGTAAGGAGTAGCGTGCTTCCATCCCTAAAACGCGATGAACTATCAGTGAATCTCTGATGAAGAATCTTCATGTTGTTATGCAGTGATCGGGGGCGTGCCGCGTGTGCGATGCATATCGCCTATTTACCATGTCAAAAGCGCTGGGGGTGTGGCGGGCTCACCTAATTATCTATAATGAAGGGAGAGCGAAAAAACTGTAACTCTCCTTGGTTTCAAACGGATTACATAAACTGGAAATATTATTTTTTTAGTAGCTTACTTCATTTAAAAGAAGAGAATCTCAGCTTCATAAAGAGACATATCTCGTATCTCTGTGACAAGTATTGACAGAGTAACAGTTATTTTTTCGTACGCGTTTCAGAATGGACTTCACTGACGGAGAGAAGGTAAAACGCGCATCATGTTTATTTTTCTTTATTTGACGAAAAGCACAACACTTTGTTTTTATTGTGAGTACCCACAAAAAAAATAGAAACTAAACAGGATCTAATGATGTACAACACTTAAATGTAAGATAAAAATCAACAGAGTAATTTGAGTCTCTTTTGCACTGATAAGGAAAAAAGTGAGCTCATCACGCCCGCGTGACGGCTGACCTCAGAGGGTTAAAGGAAGAAACTTTTTAAAAGCTGCTGCCGGTTTCTTTTCTTCCTGAAACTTATCAATGACCGAATTAACTGAGTCACTGAATAACCCCGCAGGGGAGAGAGGAGCATCTAAAAGAAAAGTTCATGGTGGATAAATTAAGCCACAAATGTCTCTCTGGAACCACATCAGAACTGACCTCCTCATTCTCGCTCATGTCCCTTAGCAGATCAGCCTGATATGCCTGCAAAATTGACATGGTATGCAGACATGATGCAGAAATACGCCATAATCTCTCAATATATATATATATATATATATATATATATATATATATATATATATATATATATATATATATATATATATATATATATATATATATATATATATAGCCTATATTGTTTGTGTGGTGCAGAGTATGTAAGGACAGACAATATTCACACAGGGACAGATTCACATATAGCGAGACTGAAGGCACAGAAGCTGTTGCGCTTGTGTTTTTAGGGTGCTTTATAGTTCCTGGTCGATGACGTCACCCGGCTATGATGTTCTGTCTCTCCATTGGGCTGATTCCATACGTGCTTCATGGCGCACAACGCAGGGGCGTTCCCACAGCGCTTGACGCAGCTCGAGTTCCCTTGAAAGGGAATGTTAAATTTGAGTTTTTCAGTATATGTTCACTGTGACCCCTGTCTTGAAATGAAACTAAAATGCCATGTGGCTTAAAAAGGCATTGGTTTATTCAAAGACTGTTGCCATATGGAAACACAGTACCAGATATGGTTAAAGTTAATTTTATAAGGCACTATTTTCTCCTATCTCTCTGTCCACTAGTGTGACAGGGTTGGATATGTTTGCTGAATCATATCCATCATGGAATTAACAATTATGCATGTCAAATGAGAGTAAAACCAACTTGGTTCCTCTGAAAACTTAAAATATTTTCACTTCCTCTTCATTATTTAAAATTAAATAATCAAATAAATAAGACTTTATTCCAATGGTCCACTTTAGACATTCTACTAAACATAAGTAACTTTGCAACTACAGTACATCAACTAGCAGTCATTAGACTATATTATTAGATTATCTGCTTAATATCTTATAAAAAATTATTTTAATGCTCCCCAACAGACATTTTACTGACTATATGTAACTTTGCACCCACTGTACATGTCAACTTATTCTACTAACCTGAACTCTCACACCGAACCCTAACTTAACAGTCCACTAATACTCTACTGAGAGTAAATTGACATGTAGTTGCAAAGTTACTCAATGTCTAAAGTGGACCACTGCAACAATGTGTAACCATATAAATTAGATTTATTGAGTGTGGATGGAAACAACAACAACAACAACAAAACACTTTATCATGCATGTTTTAAAAAAAATATATATATGACTGGCAATACAGATATAACGGCATGCATATACAAACAAAAACATTTTCATTAAAAATACATCATCATCACATTGTATTTCTAATAGTATATGTTTATAATTATATTTAGGTTTGCAAAACACTTGTGTTTAGTGCACTTCATCAAATGGACTAAAGTGCTCATTTGCTTGAAATCTGTGCTACTTGTTTGGGTGCTTGTTTGGTTGCCGTCCTTGAAGTTATTCTTGTTTACTGAGAGTGTGGACGTTCAGCGTCACGAATATGCCAATGCTCCCTCTGAAACCAAATACTTGCTCCCATAGAGCTCTGATTAGGCTGGACTTGCAGACCAGTATTTGAACTTTTCCGAAGCAAGGGATTTGATTTCAATCTCTGGACTGATTGTTTTTAGCAGTAGGGGACTTTGATGGGGAAAAAACAAAACAAGAAACAGAAATCTGCAATCAGATAGAAAATGACATTTTGTTGCTCCAGCACTAAGTGGGCATACAGCGCCTACCAACCAGTCAAACTCTTTTCCTTCCACAATTTCTCACTGTTTCCTGAATGGCCTTAATTGAGATCACCTAGAGAGGAAACCACGAGTCCCAGTCACTAGCAATTAAAAATCACATTCATATTGTGCTGGCCAGCACATGGGCGTTTTAAAGAGTGTGATTTTCACTGGAGCAGCCCATCTGTTTGTGATTTTTACAGTCAGGCCCTTTTTTCATATTTATTTAAATGTGGCCCATCATGAAAGGCTGGTGAATGAAGCAATGTGGTAAAATGGCTTTTTGATCATACAAATAATCAAGCTCTTGGCAGGATTTGCCTTTTTAAATAAATAGCCGATTTGCAAAATATTAGCTTTTTTAAAAGTCTGTTTATTGTCCGTATTCCTAGTTCCTAAACCGAGTAAGAAAACACATAATCAATTATCACTGAATCAAACAGCCGCCTGATTAAATAATGCATCTGACAAAGGCACTGACCACATTTCACAAATAAACTCGACGTTTCTGCTAGGAATGCGTGGGAACGTGGAGCTGAATGGACCGGGCCCTGCTGCATTGGGGCCCAGCGCTGTCACGTAATTACCTTTGATCCGCCAGCCGCTTAATAGCAAACTGTATGTGTATAAATGATCCCATTACTACATCCAAAGAAAGAGGGAAGACTAGAGAGCAAGCAAGCAGGGGGAAAAAACATGTAATACAACACTCTCCTGGAGTCATGAAAATAGATTTTATCGCAGTCTCGGAGACATTTGGTTTTTATTTAGTACCATAATGACGAATGCAATCTAAAAGTGGATGCATATGTCATCAGAGAGACATGTCACCAATGAGAAATTTAAAAAGACACTCACGGGATTACATTTGCGCTAGATGTCAAAGGAGAAGGACCTTCTGGGAGCAATATGTTACGGAGCGTGTCCTGCCGACCTGAATTGTGCTGTAAAATAAGATTGATTCCGAGACTCATGTCCTAATGAACAACGCATGACAAACTCAAGCAAACAGAAACCTGGCCAGTGAGTTTGGCAGCTTTTTTTACGAAAGAGATGCAAATTTTTTTGACTGGTGAGGCACAAACTGGGCTTGAACCAGCAATTGATTCAGATGAAATGGTCCAGGCTGGTCTTTGTACCCAAAACAGGAAACTACTTAAGCACAGAGATCTTGAAAATCTAACATTCCATCAGTCTTCCATGTAACAAGGAGGGTCCTATTGTAACAGCTCTTTCCAAATCCTTCCTGTAGCTCATCCATTTAAGACATTTAAAGTGGGACATTTCCACACGTTATCTCATGAACTATCTTGACGACTGGCTGATCCTAGCTCACTCTCGAGACCAGGTTTGCGAACACAGGGATCTTGTGCTCCGGCACCTAGCTCGCTTGGGCCTTCGGGTCAACTGGGAAAAGAGCAAACTTTGCCCCGTGCAGAGGATCTCTTTTCTCGGTATGGACATCGACTCGGTCGCCATGTCCGCGCAGCTTACGAGCGAGCGCGCGCAGTCACTGCTGACTTGTCTGAGACAGTTCCAGGACAAGAGTGCGGTTCCACTGAAGCTTTTTCAGAGGCTCCTGGAGCATATGGCATCTGCAGCCGCGGCAACGCCGCTCGGATTGCTTCATATGAGACCGCTTCAGCTTTGGCTTCGCGACCGAGTACCGAGGAGGGCATGGCAACAAGGCACGCTCCGAGTACCAGTTACTTCGAGCTGCCGTCAGACCTTCACCCCGTGGTTGAGCCTCAGTTTTCTCAGGGCCGGTGTCCCCCTAGAACAGGCTACGAGGCATGTTGTCGTGTCGACAGATGCCTCCGCCACGGGCTGGGGTGCCATGTGCAATGGTCATGCTGCCGCGGGCTCCTGGACAGGACCCCAGCGCCTATGGCATGTCAATTGCCTCGAGTTGCTGGCCGTACGCCTTGCCCTGCACCGCTTTCGAGCGCTGCTCAGGGGTCAACACCGCCACAGTAGCGTACATCAACCATCAAGGTGGTCTACGCTCGCGCCGTATGTCGCAACTCTCTCGCCACCTCCTCTTATGGAGTCAGAAGCATCTGAGGTCCCTTCGTGCTATTTACATTCCCGGAGCCCTGAACTGTGCAGCCGACGAGCTCTCACAGTTTCAACCCTCCCTGGCGAATGGCGACTCCATCCCCAGACGGTTCGGCTGATTTGGGACCAGTTCGGCGACGCTCAGATAGATCTGTTTGCCTCCCACGACTCGACCCATTGCGCCCTGTTTTATTCCCTGACCGAGGGCACGCTCGGCACGGATGCACTGGCGCACAGCTGGCCGCGGGGCCGCAAGTATGCGTTTCCCCCAGTGAGCCTTCTTACGCATCTCTTGCGCAAAGTCAAGGAGGACGAGGAGCAGGTCCTTCTGGTTGCGCCCTACTGGCCCACCCGGACCTGGTTCTCGAACTCATACTCCTGCGACAGCACCTCCTTGGCCCATACCTCTGAGGAAGGACCTTCTTTCTCAGGGACGGGGCACCCTGTGGCACCCTCGTCCCGATCTTTGGAGCCTCCACGTCTGGCTCCTGGACAGGACCAGGTAGGTTTGAGTACCCTTCCAACTCCGGTGGTGGCTACCATCACTTCCGCTAGAGCGTCGTCCACGAGACACCTCTATGCGTTGAAGTGGAACCTCTTTGTCAGCTGGTGCTCTTCTCACCGGGAAGACCCCCGGAAATGCCCGATCAGCGTTGTGCTTTCCTTCCTTCAGGATGGGTTGGAGCGAAGGCTGTCTCCCTCCACCCTCAAAGTCTATGTTGCCGCTATCGCCGCACACCATGACTTGATAGAAGGTAAGTCTGTGGGAAAGCACGACCTGGTCATCAGGTTCCTTAGAGGAGCCAGGAGATTACATCCTCCTCGCCCTCCTCTCGTTCCCTCTTGGGACCTTGCAGTGGTCTTAACTGCCCTGCAGCATGCTCCCTTTGAGCCTTTGCAAACAGTGGAGCTCAAGCTCCTGTCTATGAAGACAGTGCTCCTGGTTTCATTGGCCTCTATCAAGAGGGTAGGGGACCTGCACGCATTCTCTGTTGACGAAGCGTGCCTGGAATTCGAGCTGGCTTACTCTCATGTGATCCTGAGACCCCGGCCTGGATACGTGCCCAAGGTTCCTACCACTCCCTTTCGGGACCAGGTGGTGAACCTGCAAGCGCTGCCCCCGGAGGAGGCAGACCCAGCCTTGGCACTGCTCTGTCCAGTACGTGCTCTCCGCACCTATGTAGACAGGACGCAGTGTTTCAGGACCTCAGACCAGCTCTTTGTCTGTTATGGTGGGAA
The DNA here is from genome assembly GCA_036326025.1 of Chrosomus eos. Lineage (NCBI taxonomy): Eukaryota > Metazoa > Chordata > Actinopteri > Cypriniformes > Leuciscidae > Chrosomus > Chrosomus eos. The sequence continues at coordinate 32,010,558 of CM070833.1, forward strand.
GCTGAAGGGAAGGGCTCTCTCCAAGCAGAGGTTGTCTCACTGGATAGTGGACACCATTGCTTTGGCATACCAGCAGCAAGGCCGTCCGTGCCCCCTTGGTGTGACTGCCCACTCCATCCGGAGTGTGGCATCCTCTTGGGCGTTAGCGCATGGCGCCTCGCTAACAGACATCTGCAGAGCTGCAGGCTGGGTGACACCTAACACATTCGCCAGATTCTATAATCTCCGAGTGGAGCCAGTGTCCTCTCGCGTACTCGCTTCAACCAGCCGGTACTAGGACCCGCTCAGGTGTCTTTCGCTTGCTCGCCATTCCACTCTACGGGGATGCGTGCGATATTCTCCTCAGGTGAGCTTCTCCGAAAGCCCTGAGTTCCTCCTGGACTTCTGACGTCGACCCAGTGTCTCTGTGCCTGAGCGTCGGCTAGGTGCCTCCCGTGTGCATGGTCCCTCTACGGAGCAACCCCCACATGTGTATTCCCACTGTTTGCCTCTCCGAGCATGTGTCTTTCCCTTGGCAAGCCACCTTGCCACCCCTGGGGTTTAGAACGTTTCCACCTGCGGCTGGATACCCCGGTGTATTCCCCATATGCATCCTTCAGGTCATATGTGTATTCTCTAAGTTTCCCCCCCCGTTTGGGCTGGCAATATTTAGCATATTCCTCTAAATATCTGGGATATGCTCCCCAGTGTACCTTGGTATTCCTGTGTTAAATAGGAGTCCCACTTGTCTCAATATGACATGGATCTCAGATTTACGCAGGGCACTGGAAGACAGCTGTGAAGGTGGCGTGATTAGACTGGTAACCCCATTCGTCGTCATCCGACGGAACTCGGAGTGACGAACAAAAGGGAACGTCTCGGTTACGTATGTAACCCTCGTTCCCTGAGTGAGGGAACGGAGACGTTCCGTCTTCTTGCCACTTCCGCTGTATACCGCGGGGATCGCCTGAGCTCAGTCTTGGCTCCTCAGCGAAGAAACATATCTGCATGTTGCTGGACTTCCTCCTTTTATACCCACGAGGTGGGGCGGAGTTACGTCATGCAAATTCCGCAGACCCATGGCATTTCTTTGCCATTGGCTCATTTTGTATACTCGAAGCTGATAGGCTTTCTAAGCGAAACCCCATTCGTCGTCATCCGACGGAACATCTCTGTTCCCTCACTCAGGGAACGAGGGTTACATACGTAACCGAGACGTTTTCTCTGTTATACGGTAGGGGGCGCTTTTAGGCGCTATTCTTCTGAAAGAGTACAGAATCTCCAGATAAAAAGACAACAAAGCAGAAACTAGCGATAGCATATGTAAGCAGATCCATACAGTATGTAAAATAAAGCGATAATCAACATTAAACTGAATATAAATCAAAACTGCCTAATGTTACCGTATAAAATGTCGACCGAGGATGAAGCATTGGACTGCGCAAACTTTGGGATGTTGATGGACTTGATCTACTCCATCTATGTTTTGATCTTCATTCTGAATCCTATCCAGACTTAGTCTTTGACAAAAATGTGATTTTCTCAGCTTCTTGCTCAAAATTTTGCTTTTTTATGAAACTTACCCATAATAAAAAAAGAATGTATGAAGCTAGAACATTAACTTTTTTTTTGTTTAAAAGCAGATGATCTGTTCTGTTGATATTGCATGTTCAGCTGTATATATCTTCGACCGAGAGTTCAAAATAAATAGTTTTGTGTTTTATATTATATAGCTCTCTTGCTAACCGGCTTACTCACAGTTTTACTGAAATACTTCTGCATCAGCTGTTGGCCACTATTACCTAAAAGTGTGTCCATTAATGCAGATTGTCTGTTTCTTGAATAATGATAAGAGATGGAGCAAGATTTGTTTTACAAACTTTAATGTTACATCAGTCATACACGTTAGTGCTCGGCTAGCATTTGTGTTGTTATGATACAGTTAATAAAGCAGTTCCCACATGTTCACTGCGAACAATATACACATCGGCTTGTTGATGGACATACACTTGTGAGGTGTTTTTTTTCTCCACGAGTATGAGCTTCATATTCTCACTATATCATATTATATGAGCCTTAAAATCTGATGTATCAAATATGATACTATAATTTCTTTGTCTAACGGTTTAATAAACTGTTCCAATTAAACGACAAACAGGCAGGCTTTACAGGGTTAATAGAGCTACTTCAATCAAAATGCAGATCCTATTGGACAGAAGCGTGCAGGAGAGATGTAAGAGGGAGTAGGTGTTAGAATGTGGTTCAAGCTACCAGTTTGTAAGGGGATGCCAGCCTCCCCTCATTAATTACCCTAAGAGTTATTCACAGGGCCGCATACTTGCTGTGCCATCATCACCTCGATCGCTTCACAATCTGCCACTTACCCCAATAACTGGCTTCCATTAGCACCTGCTCTTTGACTTCACGTTTGATCACGGTGATCGCGCAATGACGGCTGAGCCTCGTGGAGGGCACATGTGGCTCTCTGTTCACGGTGCAGCTGTTTCCCAGTATGCGCGGGATATCTTCTGCCTTGTGAGCTTCACCTCCTATAGTATGCGGTGATATAAATAAAAATCCAAAAGAAATAAACAACAGTGGGGGGTCCTTTCGAGGGGGAATAGAAGGTTGAGTGGGAGACATGGCCAAGGCTAGAGGCCTTGTTTTAATTTGAAGTGCTTTGTGATACGAGGACAACTGAAATTCATCCACAAATGTTTGGAGTATTGGAGGGTAACTGGGCCCGTTGCAGCAGGAGGTTGTTTTTTGATACTGACCCTAGCAGCTCCAGGAAGATCAGTCAAAACAAGAGTCGCTCCTGTCATGTGTAAGAAATAAATCAAGCCTTAAATAGACAGGTGGGAGTAGTCAGTAGTCATACATTAACCTTCCGGGCTTTTGTAAAAGCCTGTATCTATTCGCATCAAAGATTATTGTCTTCACTCATTTACTCATATACTGTAGTGTAGTGAACAGGATTAGCATTTAGTAGTTGCTGAACATTATAAATTTTAACCTGTTAAGTGTCACCCCCCTTTTTTTGAATATACATGAAAATGCACATTTCAAATTTAAATGGTTGTAATTCAAGAATGCTTTGGAATATAGACGTATTTGGTCTCGTTTTAAAGAAGACATTTGGCAGATTTTTGAAGATATTCAGATATTACTGTTTTAAAAATGTAATGGATTTCGGCCCACCGGTGGGCCGGTGACACTTTAATTCAATTTGTACTTTTTACCTTTGGATGCCCTTAATGTTTGGTTACATCCTTGATTTTATAGGGGATTTTGTTGTTGACAAACAGGATAAAATCTGGCCCACATTTGCAGGTTATTTTGGGCAGAAACTGACCTCTTAGATGGGAAGAGACAGTCTGACTAACATGACACTACACTAACCACAGTTAACTTTGCTTATAGGTTATGCAAGTTTTAAACAATAGGCGGGTGTAAAGAAAATTAATTAAAATAAAGGCATGTGAGAATACATAATGTATGGGAAAATGTCTATAGATAGGGATTAGAAGTTTTGTTTGTGGAAAAGTAAGCCTTCTACACAAATGGGTCTTATATTGCTCCAAAGAAGTTTATTTTGTAAGTATCCCAGTTATTACACAGCTGTTTCCTAAATAAACAAATAAATAAATTTCTGGGAAAGAAATATTAATCTGAGTTGAAATTTTTGTAATTATTTTCAAAAATACCATTCTTACATTCTAATCGAATCTGAGCTTCAAATCTTCTATATTAGTTTTCTGGTCACCATAAAAGCAAATCTGATGTCGTTCAAGACCATATTTAAACCTGTAACTTTTATGAAAAGGAAGACTGCAGAGTGACACTGCATTTTATAGCGGTAATAAAGCACTGACGGCTGAGCGGTGATCATTCATTAATATTTGACTGCTGAATATCGCTAATGACCAATCAGAAGGGTAATCTGTTAAACGGAGTAAAATCCATTGATTAGTTTCTCATCGAAATGCTCATTATATCAATAAGCACTCACGTCACGTCATGTCATGACTTTACTGTATTGTTTCTTAGCAAATTACTGCAACTATTATTACTACTACTTCTACTACTACTACAACTACTACTAATAATTATAACAATAATAGAGACAACTATGTGCCCTTACTTGAGGAAAAAGTGTATAGCAGTGGCGGGCCGTGCATTTCACACCTAGGCCTTCTGTCCTATCTGAATTAATAACTTTTAATAGTGTAGCAGCGCATTATCACCAAAACTACTGATTAGTTTTTACACAAAATCCATCCTTATTTCTTTCCTCAAGCAGACTTCAATTACTGTTATACAGGTTCTAACTGCGTTGCAGTTCCAACAATGCGTGTCTGTCCCGTCATATTTCTAGCATAAGTTTTACTTCGCTTTAGGGCTGAGAGTGTCTGCTCGACAGAAGCAGTGGACACAATCACCGCAAAACATGACGATGTGTACAGCTGCCCATGCTCTCACACAGAGTTTTGAACGAAATCAATGAGATCAGCGGGACTTTTGCCTTCAAAATCATTCGTGGCATAACTTACATTAGTCAGTTCTGTTTTAACCCGCGGACAGATCGAGCAGTGTTCCGTGACTCTGCGTTAAACTCAGGCTGAATAAGGGACTTTTTCCGGTAGGTTTGAAACTGCTGGGGGTCGAAGGGGGAAAGAAACATTAATTTGTGGGTTGAAAAACTAATAAATCTACAGGAATATATTTTAGTTTATGCAGTTCGCTACAGATGCGGATACTGAATACCAGTATGCGCTCTGAGCATCCAATCAAAGAACGAGAAAATGCAGACGTTATTGTACGCCTGCTAGATGGCCCCGCTGCAGTCAAAGCGAAATATGATTGGCTGATTAAATCTGACTGATTATCTGATTGGTTAAAGCAACAGTTTCATTGCCATTCATTTTAGCTACAGACGCCCGCACTATCGATTCTGAAGGCCTCCAGGCAGATTTATTTGGCCATGGCAACGCATGATGGCTGAAATATGATTGGATAAAAACTCTAACATAAAAACACACTACTGGAAGCAGCGCGACCAAGAGAAGAGCTATGAAATTAAGATAATGAACTATTGGGAATAATTTAATACTCATTCATGGAAAAAATATATTAAAGTGCAAGTCAGTGATTCTGATAGTGTTTAGGCCAGCAGAGAAGGCCTTGCTGGCCCTGACGGCCCACCACTGGTGTATAGCCAACCAATCATATTGGAGCATTTTTTGTCAAATTTAAGCATTGCTTGTCAGTTTTGTGTTTCATGTAAAACATGCACACCTTGATCTATTATGATGTAGCCCACATTGAAGTATTACTCACAATGAGGATGACATTTATTAACAATTAGCAATACCAACAAGTGACGTTGAGTATGACCCAGCTCTAACACACACTCAACGTCCGGATGACCACTTGCTGCTTGGCGAGCATGCCGAGCACGTTGGAGCGCTCTGTGGGGGTATTAGGTGTCATGTTGAATATGCGGCCTCCCTAAAGACTGCAGAATTGCAACTATTCCATAGCTATGGTGTCAGATAGCTACGAGGACTTGTGGGAACTTGTTGATGCATAGAAAGACCGGGCCAAGAGTGTGTCTCTGGGTACCATCAGCCTCTTCTTTAGCCAATGTAGCCAATGAGTAATCCACGCTCTCTTTCCAGGTCATCAGTTTACAGCAGGAATGAAGATTTAGGGAAAGCAGGAAAACCTCCATGATCAGGTTTCCCTCTCTGAGATAGAGTAAGGGGAGTGGAGGAGTCCATGGGTGAACTCAGACACTTCTTCATTTTCTAGAAATAGGGAAGCGATTAAATCTAATTTATAAGTAATGAAGAAGGCAGAAATAATGGCCATCACTGACAGGAAAGACAACAGTGATCTTAGAGGTTTTTTTTTATTGCTTACAGTTTGCTCTTTTATACTTAGTGAAGTTCTCAGTTATGTTTCAAGTCAAGTCACCTTTATTTATATAGCACTTTTTTTTACAATACAGATTGTTTCAAAGCAACTTTACAGTGATTACAGGAAAATAGTGCAACAATGTTTGTTTTGGCTGTACAGCAGATCTAGAAGAAAATAGTGTCATAGTCATAGTTATTAATTTAGTTAATTTATCTATACAGACGCTCTGGACAAAAACAATGATCAGCTCAGTTCAGTTCTTATACAATGGTGTCAATGCAGGCAAATCAATAATATTGTTGAATAATAAGTGTCCCCATAAGCAAGCCTAAACAGTGGCAAAGAACCAAAACTCCATCAGCGGACAGAATGGAGAAAAACACCTTGGGAGAAACTAGGCTCAGTTGTAGGGGGCAGTTCTCCTCTGGCCAATGAACGAACATATGATTATGATTATGGATTATGGATCGGATCATAACATTCAGAATATTTATCCAGTTCCTGGTTCCAGTCTGGTTGAAGATCGGAGTCATGCGGATATGGAGACGGGTTTGTTGAGGATCAGTGTCGATGAGGCCTTCACAGGGGAGAGTCTAGTTGACACAAGCTCTGCTGAAACTTCAGGGATGCGTTGTGGTCGTGTCTAGGCGCAGGTCCACCATCTGATCTGGATACGGCCCGGATCCGGCTGACTACAGTAAATCATACAAATAACTTTGTCTCAGATGTTTCTCCTAAATTTCTTGAGATATACAAATATACACGAATGAGACAACTTTAGTAAAATTACTAAAGTTATGTGGATTGTTTAGATTTGGTGTTTTTAATGAGAAATGTTTGACTTCATATAGATATCTCTGACTTTTAACTCCACATTTTGGTATCTTGGCAAATCTGAGCACAGATTGAGACATCGTTGAGATCTTTTTCTAAAAGAAATGAAACTCTGGAGAAAATAACCTGAGCAGTAGGAGAGTTTAGCAACAATCTCCTTTTAGTCTCAGTTTAATCTCATAAGAGAAACAAATGAGATATTAAGATACACTTTAGAGGAGACATTTGTGAGATTACCAGGGGCTTAAAATAAAAATCTACCATGAGTTAGTGTCCATTTGCTGACTAGGCGAAACATTTGAGATGTCGAAGAGATTTTAGTTGTAAATTTTTCCCTCTGTGGATTTAGAATGAGACCATGATATCATGTAATGGAGAGCATTTGGTGGTGCTGTGATCTCAAAATCTTTTAAGGATATTTTCATTATACATGTGGCTTTTCTCCTCAGTCAAGCACTTGCAAAAACGCTGCACCTGAGTAGCACCAAAATCAAATCCATCTGTGTGTGAAAACCCTCCAGGGAGGGACTGGGAGTCACTCTGGATTAAGAGGGAGCCAGACTAATGCATACGTTTGAGGTGTATAAGGAATACATCACTCTCTGCCACTGGGCTGATATTGGAGATTAATCCTAAGGCTCGGACCAGAGCTGAAAATGAGTAATAGTGGAAGAAACTTTCAGGATCAAGTTCCAAGCCAACCAATGATCGGAGAAGAGGGTGGAGGAGCTTGGGAGTTGCACTGACCCAAGAGATGAACCAGCAGTGCAGGAGGAAAAATTGTCTGGAAAAATCAACAGCTTGTACGCAATGTCCAAAAGTATCCGATCCAGTTTCATAAGGACTATTTTTGCAATCCTTTCAGGAACTTAGAGCTCCAACTTCATTTGTTGAAAAAACAATGTGATGAAAGCAGACATGAAGCAGGATAATTCTCAGTCCTTCAGTAGCCATGTATGCCATTATAAAAGCATTACGTTTATGGTGTGAGCACATTTCTTTGGGCTGAAAGCAGATTCACTTGACTGTCGATCTAATGAAGAGATGAACCGATTATGTTTCACTCACAGTATTTTATATGTATGAAGCACAATGTATTTAGTGAGTCACCTAAAAAAAAATAAAAAATACAGCACATAGGTGTCATTGGTCTGGTATTAAAGTTTTGGATTGTTCGAATTCCTAATTATCCAATAATCAAAAGTGATCACAGTAAAGTAGTCTCAGTGAGCAAATAAAACAATAAATAAATAAAAAAATTATGTGTGCAATTCATTTACAGAAAGGTGGGTCAATATTGAAAGTATAGCAGTCCGTATCTGGTGTGGTGACCGGCTGCTTTGAGGACATTGCATCTTATTCTCAAGGAATGCACCAGTTTGGCAGGTTCTTGCTGTGAGATGTTACACTCTTCCACCAAGGCATTATAAGTTCTCAAACATGTCTTGGGGGGACATATGGTCTGGCACTGTAAGAATGATCAGCTGTCCTTCCAGTCTCCCTGTTGCACTGTCAATGTTACAGACATTGCAGTGTATTGCTCTGGCCACATCTGCAGTCCTCATGTCTCTGTGCAGCAGGACAATGGCATGTTCATGCAGGTGATCAGAGACCATGGGCATTTTCAACTAAAAAACGATAAGCTTTTTATGCATTTTGACCATTCATTTACATTACAACGGCATTTTGGGGGCCTAAATATTGCAAACTTTTGAAAACAAGGCTGCGTTCAGCGCCGACAAAACGTTGCAGAACATTTTTTAAACAGAAACGGTGACGTGTTGAACGCAAGAGTTGTGATGACGCAAGAGTTGCAACTATGGCAGCTGAGAAGGCTTTTTGTGTTCTTTGTGAAGATTTTTCGGAGCCTGATGAAGTCGGTATAAATATGTGTTTAATACTACAAAAAATGCCCGATGTTACAGTTACTGCACTTGCCGCCCAGAACACAAGAGAACATCCCAATCGAGTGAAAGGATTTGTGGAAACTGAAATGGAAGCACATCTTACCTAATAAAGACTAAAACATCTATTTAGCCTCACATACTGACTTTATTTGTTGTTTATACTGTTTTATTAATACCCTGTATTTTCTTTCTCATTTTTAGGAAAAGCACTTTACATGCATTGTTTATTTTTATACCAAATGTCATACACTTGCAATGAAACTAAAAATATAAACAACTACATCATTATGTTGATATCCTATATTTTTGCAATAAAACTTACGACAAACATGTCTTCTAATATCCTCAGTTGTTGCGTATCGAACACATTTGTAAATTACTTCCATTGTGCGTGTTCACTTTAATACCGCGTGCTTTATATACATGTTGCTGCTGATTGGACTGCAGTTCTGACACACCCACCAAACAAGAGAAAACGCATCTCAAACCCCGTTGCACACCGGTGCAAGCCGTTTCCAGGAAACATGACGTTCAACCCGGAAACCATAGCAAAACGTTGCGCACCATTGTGATCTTGAACGTGCCCCAGGTTTCAAAGTGCAATTTTTTTGTAAACTATACCATTATTGTCTCTGTGTAAACTGCAAAAATATGAATTTTCGAAAGCGGTGACATCATGCGCATGCGTATCACGTGTTCAGTCTATAGGCGAGTAGTGTGTCTTTACTTCATACACCAATTGGCATTTTTAGAGCCATTTGATTTTTTGTATTAATTAAAAAATATAAATATTTTAAATATAATTTATTTTTTTATTTTAGGTACTTTACTTATTTATTTCAATTTTTAAATGTATACACAACATGGTTAAAAAAAAACTGGCACATGGATTTTTGACTAGATTTTCAAAGGATTTCTACTTTTGATCGACTAGGATATCCTTATTTTCCTTATTTATTAATGATTATTATATTCATTGATACCGTTTGGGATAATTTATTTTAACCTTGATGTGATGCATCTCTATATCTATCTGTCTTCTTCAATAATTATTTTTCTTCAGGCCTAATGCTAAAGTTTTATTTTCTCTCTCTCTCTCTCTAATTCTCTCTCTCCTCTCTCTCTCTCTCTCTCTCTCTCTCTCTCCCCTCCTCTCTCTCTCTCTCTCTCTCTCTCTCTCTCTCTCTCTCTCTCTCTCTCTCTCTCTCTCTCTCTCTCTCTCTTCTCTCTCTCTAGCTCATTTGAACTGATGTGGTCTTGACCGTCCTCCTCAGTCAGTCCCTCCATGTCCTTAACTTTAAATGTCTGTGAAAAATCTGAGAGCGCTAAGGCCTCTTCAGCGGGTTAATTAAAACAGATTTTTTTTTTACAGGCTTATCAGTTGTTGTTTTCAGATCTACACATCCTCTGGAATGAATTTGAAGTCAGGTGACCTTGACACCCACCCATGACCAGCATGCTATGGTAGGATACCCATGAGTGGCTCTGCTGAAAGCGATGCCTGCCGGAAGCCCCTCCATGCTCACTCCCAGTGTCAGGTGTCAGAGGTGAGTGCTGCCTCACAGTAAATGAAGCATACAGAGGAGGTGAAACTACACAGTTCACATCACAAAGCTGAGTCATTGACCAATCAGAGCTGAGTGTTTAACAATGCCATATAATACAATGCAATAGGAACAACGTGACACTGCACCGAACCGTCCATGGCATCACAGTTAATGCAGGTCAGTGAGTGATCAATATTGACTTGTGAAAGACACATGCCTCCCAATTTACTGGTGATTGGATAGTAGGTACTTTTAAGTATGTGTGATAAAATCAATCCAATTCTAATTTCTTATTTGGAAAAGTGCAATAGTATGGCACTTGAAGTCAGATTTCTAAGGAAAGTTGGAAATAAACAACTCGCAGTGTAGCACAAGGGCTTGTGGGAAAATGATACACAGATGCATACTTTGAAAATCTGGAAATTACTGAAATATATATCATTAATAAAAACTACAACAATAATTATTGAAATGAAAATGTGTATATAAAATGTGTTACATTTCACAACTTTTTCCTAATAAGTAAACCAATCCCCCTGCCTTATTGTTTTCAGGGCCTCTTTTATTAATCAGCTAAATAGAGGGCATGTCCTCTCATAAATTTTGCTACTGGGCAGAAATACATCCATGAAGAAACCCACGCACCCCAGCGCTTACACTATAAAAACCACAGACTGAAACGGTCATGATGGGGTCAGTTCAGCTGGTTCACATTAGGTAGAGCACTAAAATGTTTATATTACCCTTCAAAGGCATCATCATCAGATATAATGTTTCATGTTTGTTGGTTCATGTTTGAATAAATTATATAATTCAAAGTCTGGTTACAAGAGTTTAGCCATGACAATACGCTTTGCTTTGATGGAAAGAGCTTTGTGTGAGTTTCATTTGGCTACAATACCTGTGAATTTGCTGTATGTTTACAGTCCATAGAAGGGTTCACAATGTGCTTTTAAGGGCCTTTAAGCAGTCCCATTGTCAGTTGACATCCACAGAGAAAGAGGAGTCTGCTGGAAGGAAATCGGGGGAATTCGCTTCAAGATCAGTACCTCGCACACAAAGTGCTTTACGGCTGTTGCTGGATTTACTCTCAGCCTCTTGATCTCTGCAGTATTGAGAAATGAGCCACAGGCCTTTAAATATGATGCTTCTTCCCCTTATTCAGCCTTGAGCACAACACAATCATTCATATACATGGTTGCATATCAAAGCATAACCCCCAATCTTAATTTAAACCTGATTCTTTAACTAGAGGTGACAGTTTCATTGTTTGGCATCAGCAAATGGTGCTTTAGCATAGCGAAACATTTCAACTCATATGAAAAGAAATCTTCAGATGCAGAAATTGTGGAGACTTTTGACAACAGGTCATCATGGTCAAGCAAATCCTCTTGCATCTCCAATCCCAGCTTAGTTTATTATTTTCATGGCCACTTTTATGATCAACAAATTGCATACCTTCCTGTAAATTCCCCCAGAAATGTATGCGCATAAAGAATCGCAAGTTGTTTCTGCATGAAGTTGGAACTTCTAAATTCTTCACAAATTATGTTATAGTTTCGATAAGCTTGACCTTCAGAATCTGGATAGGATATACACCTCTTGACGCATGTAACGACATTTTACACATAATAAACGTGGTCCCGGCCACGTTTAACACTGAGGTATGTCTGTCCTCTGTGGCTTGACAATTCTCTTTACGAGCCTCAAAACCCAGACACTTTAAAGACATTTATGAATAGACCATTTCTCCATTCCATCACAAGGTTTTTGTACAATTATTTTGTTGATGAACTTCTAAGCTTTAAATAGGAATGGGAAATGTAATGAAATAATCAAAGCCTGTTCTCTAATGATTTAATTAACAATACTTGATGGTTCTATTCATTATTAACGATTACTTTGAGGTTTATTTATTCTTTACTTTGAGGTAGCCTCCTTACTATAGTATGTACTAAATAAAACAAAATGAACAACCAGCCAGGTATAACACAATTTGCAATATTTCAAATTGCATATCAGTTAGTCATGAACAGCAACATGAGGGAAAGAGTGAGTCGTTAGACGATTCAATCAAAAAATGCATGAACTCAGAAGTAACTGTCGGTGGATCTGAATGCGTTGATCTATGAGGGCAGACTTGTTTGGTGAACTTGCACATGGAGGACTAATTCCAGATTGAAATGTGGTGTTACATCTTCTACACACTGTGTCCTGGAGTTCTACTGTTCTCAAATTGGGGTCTGTTTCCTGATCTCTGTGTGAACTATTCTCCCAGTATGGTGCTTAAAAACTCTCCGGTGGATTTACAGAGATGTTGTCTCCCTGGCGGAATATACAACTGTTGTTCCGCACTGGGAATTACACGCCTCCCCAGGGTACATTCACAACTCCTAAGTGAGGACTTTGAGGCCTTAACAGGACAAAGATAACATCCTGGTCATCTGGTCATCACATCACTGCTCTTCCATTGGGTCAAATGGTAAAAGTCAGAGTATCAATTTCGGAAACATACTCTGCTCAAACAAGCACCTCTCGACTGTCCTCTTGCCGTAGATGGCCTTAGTGAATGCAAGGTCAATATCGAATAAATCTTTTATTCTAAATGACTTGTTTATATCTTACTCTCTAGACTTTTTATTTGTTACTGAGACTTGGTTAAAACAGTGTGACTTAATGCCTCTTGGCGAGAATGGTCCATAGGTCTCCACAAGGTCAAGACAATGCGAAGAGATCAAATGTCTTGTTTGACACGATTGATTCTCTTCTAAACCCGACTATGCATGTAATATGCAATGCTTCTACAGAGGTTTGTGAAGATTTTTAAAAATGTTTCACTCAAAAAATGTATGATATCAAAAGCCTCATTGTTTCTTCTAAACGTTTTTAACTTTAACATCTAACTTTCAATAAGTTTCTTCACTTCGGTTAGCTGATATAATCTCTACTATGATTTTTTTTTGGTTTTAAGTAGGATGCTATTCTTGCTCATCTTTTTAAGGATATTTTTTTCTGATATTAGTTTTGTGGTAACAGCTACAGTAAACAGTTCTTCAGCCAAAGGTTTTGTACCAGCTAGTTTTAAACATGTAATTGTGTAACTTCTGTTGAAGAAACCTAAACTTGATCTGGCAATGTGCAGTAACTATCAGCAAATCTCTAAACTGCCTTTCATCACTAAGCTTCTGGAGAAAGTATTTTTCACAGCTTCAGTCTTATTTGAATTATTTTATGTTCCAATGGGGTTTTAGATCATTACATACATTTAGCACTGAGTCAGCTCTGTTGAAGGTTACAAATTATATCTTGCTTCCTCTGGATTCAGACTCTTGTGTCGTGCTGGTTCTGTTGGACCTGACCGCGGCATTTGATACCATTGACCATACATTTTTTCTTGAACAACTTGAATATATGGTAGGTATCCAGGGCACTGCACTATACTGATTTGCTTCTTAACTCGAGAATAGGTCTTTTTCCTGTAAATTTGTGAACTTTTCCTCATTATCTGCTCCTTTTTGTGTGTGGAGTGCCCCAGGGACCCATTTTGGGGCCTTTATTGTTTTCCCTTTATATGCTTCCCTTGGCCCTTATTTTTCAGAAATACATTTCATAACACTGGTATGCAGACAATTCTCAGTTTTACCTTTCAGTAAGATTTGACACCACTGTTTCATTTCATTCAATCATTCATGTTTTTCTGAAATGAGTAAATTATATTAAGAGGTGGATGACAAATATTTTTTTGCAGATTAATGAGGATAAAAAAAGTTTTGATTATAGGTTGTCCTGCAAATTCATCCCCTGCTCTGTAAACCCAGTTAGGTCCAATCTCAACCAGTGTAAGCAAACACATCTTTGACCATTTGCTATTTTGTGATAAACTAATTAGTTATTTTATTATAGGAAGCTTCTTTTATTTGAGATCTATTGCAAAGTTTAAGCATTTTCTTTGAGGTAAAGAAATATTTAGAAATAGTGATTCACGCACTTGTCACATAAAGATTAGATTATTGTGATTATTGCAAATTGTACAAAACGCGGCCGAAAGACTTTTGACTGCGTCTAAAAAGAGGGACCATATATATAAATATATATATATTAGGCGTTGTCTGGCAGTGCAACAAGATATATTAGTGACCTTTTTCAGCCATCCTGTCCTGATAGGGCACTTAGGTCTTCTAATCACTAATTACTCTTAACTGTGCCGCAGTGTAGCAACAAACCAAAGGGTGATTGGGCCTTTTCTGTGGCTGGGCCCAGGCTTTGAATAGACTCCAATATCATGTGAGGTCAGCTCCTTCATTGAATATTTCTAAATCTGCTCTTAAATCTTATTCTATAGCTTTTGGAAACCTGTAATTGTTGTTTTTATTGTGTACACTTGCTTTAGCACACTGTATAGCAATTTGAATCAATTTATATTGTGTTGAAATGTCTCTATAAATAAATGCTGTTGTTGTTGACTGATTCATGAGTCTTAAGTTTCAGTTCAAAATGTTTTTTTTAGCGTAGCCACTTAATGTGCAGAAACACTGTCAGAGTATTTTAGTACAGTGTTCTGTAAGAATGCAGTTATCTTCATAAAAATCATTGTAAAAGAATTTTTCTTTGACATTTTTTCCTGTATTATGCGTGTTTGGGTCACAAACTGTTGCCTGTTATCTGCATCAATCCATGTCATTAGTGAGGAAATTGAAAGAGAGCGAGAGAGAACGAATTGAATGTCAGAAAAACAGCCTAGTGATGTTGATGATGGATTCTCCCCTAATCGAAACAATTTGCTTAGTTTCCCAGCTGGGTTTCATGTGCTTTTGATTACTCTCTGCTATTTAGTTCCACAAAATTACATGCTGCTTAATGGGCTTTTAATGGTTATAGGTTTCTCTACTTTTTAATGAGGTTCACCAGTTGGTTGCTAATGCCCTATGGATATTTGGCACGTGTCCAGATCGAGAACTGTTTTAGTCTTTATTCTAGTTTACAACTCACTTTTCTTTGTGGTGTAAAACCTCAACAAGAACTCCAATATATCTTGGGGCTTTAGATGCACTTCACCAATCCGTTTTTAATTTATCGCCTAATCCTTATCCCAGAAGCCAAATAATTCCATCATTAAATGCTTGATCACTAAGCTTCTGGATCTTTTTCTCATTTCATTCATTGTTTATGTTTGAGCGCCATAACAGCAAATTAATGCCTGTTTTTTTTAATGGTGTATTTGAGTTTTTTGCTTGAGATAGAGTCAGTGATTTATTACAAATCTTCGCAAATACCCCCATCCCCGAACTAACTATAAGACAAGGCCCGTCTACAAGCAGTAATGTCATGCACACACATTCTTATTGTTGTTGTCTTCAAGAATTACTAATATGGTGTAATAGTAGGCCTATTGCTGATAAAGGAAGTGAGGCGAATACATTTAGTGTAAATACATTTATGTGTCTCTGTGAGTCATTACTAAACACTATAAACTGTTATGTGTAGAAAACGCTCTATATTTATCCATAAGTTACTGTAGGGTTAGGGTTCGCAGCATAAGAGAGTCCCCAAAAAATGTTATTGATATAGCTTTTAGTAATAAGATTTTATGCTTATATTTTCTGTTTGCACTTTAATTTTACTTAAAGTTTTAGTAATTTTGTTATGTATTTTTGTCAGCTTTTGTCTTTTCAAATGTTTAGGCTTATATAGGTTTTATTTTTGTTATTTTAGTTCTTCAAATTAAGGAAAATGAGAAATGCTGCATTGGCAAGTAGCTAAAATAAAATACGGGTTTTTGTTTAAGCAGTTAATGTTTATTTTGTTTCATGCATTTTTTATTTTGTTACAGTTTTAGTTTTAATAGTGAACAATAATAATCCTGATCCCGATGACAGTGCAAGAGTAGAAACGGGACAGGAGTGAAGGTGCTGAGCTGACCCTTACCAAACCAGACTAAGGGTTTTGTCATTTAAGCACTGCTGGAAAAGTAACAAGTCTTTTAATAGGTACATAAACAGCTGCTTTCTGATTTGTACCTGTTTATGGGAACCAATTAAATTAAAAGAGCCACACATCTTCTTCTCTAACTAATGCCCATATAAAAACCTAGTCTCTCATTGCATAACTTTTGACAGGGCCAGTTTGCAGCTTATTCTTGCCAAGAGCCGCCTACTTAGAAAAAAGGTGACCAACTACAGTTGTTTTACGCTTTCTTTTTATGGACAGATAGGGGAAGGGAAATCCCTACAGAAATTAGCTGAAAATGTGTGCAGAATTTATGATGGATTTCTGTCCATCCAAATGTAATAAGCAGTGATTATTTAGTGGAATATACAGTTTTTCCTCTCAAACATCATTTTGTTTCCAGACTCCTGGAATTTGCATTGCAGTCAGAAAGCCAGATTGGAGCTTGCAATTTTCTTAAGTGCTTTCCAGTTTTGCGTGCATCATGCATTAGATGTTATAGTAAACGGACTGAGTTCTGTCTGAGTCTATGTGATACCGTTCAGCGTATAACACTTAGGAAGTGGTTGAGGTGCAGGTTAATGCCATCATGCAATGCTTTACTGCAAATATCAATGTTTTGTTACTGACACTGCTGTCTCTGATCTGTGTCCTATGACCTTGCTTTAGCTAAAATCATGCCTGGTATTTATTCATTTATTTAAATTATTAAAGTCACTGCCATGTTTTCCATGTTTCCAATAGAGGCTATTGATTTTATGGAGAATATTTCACAACATTCATAAATATGAATGTTTAAAACTATAAACGAGTGAAATCCGAGAAATTCATGTTTCAACTGACAAATTGAATCTAGGATTCAAAGGCATTTGCATAATATAAAAAGTCTTTATGTTTGTGTCTGCTTTTCTGTTATACTGTGGTTTTCATTTTTCCACTCATATTTTATGTGGCTCTCCAGAGCTGTGTAGCTGCTTTGAGATTTTGAACAAAGCTCTGCAGGCTTTGTTCAACTATAAAATTGGATGAAAGCTTGCCTGAAAGCTCTCAAAGGAGACAACAAAGCCATTGCCTCTATATGGAAAACTAGAAAAGCCTGAGTTTGTGGCTCTTGGATAGATTCTTCTACAGCTCTGCTTTCAAGCCTACACCCTATACTTCAATAACAGCACTCCTCGTTGTCATAGTATCCTGAGAATGATTTGCTTAAACAGTTTTAGACTGCAAATATTTGATCATATTTCACGCAAATTAGTTGTCTTTCTTTGCTAAAAATTATTCATTCTGTCTAATTTCAAAGCAACCGAATCACTCTAAAAATAAACTCCAGGTCCCGTCCAGTCAATCCAATGAAAGGTAATTTACATCTCAAGACACTCAAATGAACATGACTATCTGCTAGGGTTGAGGGATATGTAATACTCTAAATATATTTAATAACTTTGCTGGTAAAATAACCAATACAGTTAAGCAAAATTGTGAATATACTGTATGAATGTGCAAGTTTTCTAATGATCTTGTTAGTTAGATAAAACATATATATATATATATATATATATATATATATATATATATATATATATATATATATATATATATATATATATATATATATATATATATATATATATATATATATATATATATTTTTTTTTTTTTTTTTTCAGCGAATATCCTTTTGCACAGTTTTAAAATACATAAAATTGTGGATGTAAGCTGCATTTCATGTTGACTTTAACTTTTGCATGTTATAGTTGTTATACTGGACTGTCACCTTTCTTGAGGATATTAACTGAAAAAAGGATTCATTCAGTAGATTGACAAATTGTGAGACAAAGTGTGGATTTGGAAAGGGTTAAAAAAAAAAAAAAAACGTGATGATGTCAGCCAAAATGGAGTTTGAGAAGCAGAGCAGATTTTTTTTAATAAAAAATTATGAAAAAAAAAAAGAAATAAACATTTTACTGATTAAAATGTGATTCATTTGATTTAAAAAAAAATGCATGGCGGTCGGAATGTCTGATTCAAACTTTTTTGTTCTTTCCAGTTAGAAAAAACATGTTTTGATGAAATGATGGTTCCTTTGTTTCATTTAATGTTTTTGTAAAAACTAAAATAAATAATTTAAAGCAATTTTAGGGCAAATATTTAATGTGCAAATCTATGGGCCGAAATACACACATATATATATTAAATAAATGTTATGTCACACAGTCCTAAATATGAACTCTTTCCCCGCCAACGTTTTTGAAAAAAGTTGCCAGTCAGCGCCAGAATTTAGGATCATTATCACAAAAGTTTCATGGCTGGCCCCAGAATATTTTGTTGTATGAATATCTGAACATGCAATATATCAAAATAAAGAACATACTCTGTGCTCTTAAACAAACAACAAACATTTTATTCTATCTTCATCAACACTTTTTATCAACACTTGAATATGGGTAAGTTTAATAAAACAGCAACATTTTGAGAAAATCTCGTTTTTGTCAAGATTGAATTCAGAACGATGATCAAAAACATAGATGAGTCAACATCCCCAATGCTCTTCCAATTCTGTCAATGTCTGGGGCGCGTTGTGTCATAAATGATGGAAAATGACCATTCTGTATAATGAAGACAACATTTTTTTAAAAGGTTACAGAACGAGCCTTTGTGACGAAGCCTTTGTGTCACAGAGTTTAGAGAAGAGTCGAGTACAACGGTATTTTGAGGCCCTGCAAAATAGTTCGACAAAAAGAGCCACATCTGCATGTTTGTGTCGGAGTCCAGATGACCTGGTGGTCAGCCTGTGGGTGCTGGAAGAGCGGTTAGAGAACCAGACTGAGCTTCAGAGGAGAGCGCATGGCTGCGGTTTAGCATGAGGGAGAAGAGAGGCCCGAGGGTTCGGACAAATCCTTCTCTCTTTCTACAGCTCCTCTGATGTGTTTCTCACATGGGACACTGCTGAAGGGAAAGAGGGAGGTATCATATTACTGTCCCGTGCAGCTGGAAAAGTCCCTCTCTGCAGGTTTCCTCTGCTGAAGTTTATATCCACCTCGTGAGGTAGTTCGTTATTAATATGTGAGAGATCCACTCTGTAGGAAAATTGCGGTTAAGTTATTAATGTTGTGAGACGCCGGGTTGAGAGCAGCCAGTGTGTATTTGTTGTTTTCGTTGCCTTGGAGGAGCGTAACACAAACACACATTTCACCCTCTGTGTTTGTCTTTGTCCGTTTCTATCCGTAGATTTGGCTGTGGCTTTAATATGTCTTTCATCCTTAGTGGGAAAAAAACCTTGAGTTACTGCTCAGATTTATGGATCTTGTTAAATCTTTTTTTGTTGTTTTCCTTTTAGCCGAGCTAAAATTAGCTCAGTGATACCTGAGCTCTTTTTGGCCTTAGTGTGCTTCAACTTATGATATATTCGGAATGTGCTTGTGTACTCGGCTGCGCACAGTGAATATGAGCGAGTGTTGTTGCTGCTGCAGAGGGCAGTGTAAGACTTCGGGTCTGCGTGGCACAACACACACACACACACACACACACACACACACACACACACACACCACACACAACACACCACACCACACACACACACACACACACACACACACACACACACACACACACACACACACACACACACACACACACACACACACACACACACACACACACACACACACACACAAACACACACACACACACAACACACACACACACACACACACACACACACACACACACACACACACAACACACACACACACAGAAGCCATGCCAACGGAGCAGTAATAAGACACTGGTGACTGAGGCTGTGGAGACGAGTAGGGATTAAGATTGGAATGATAATGCTTTAGGCTATTGTGAACCCACACAAATGAGCAAGCTTTGTATCTGTTCCATTGCTATGTTATCTTTTTACATTATGTTCCTGTTCTGCGCAATAAATCAGCTGATCAACAAGCTAATGTTGGACATGAAATTTGATCTCTGGCAATTTCAAGCCCACGCAGGTTCCCTGACAGTATGGCTTCAATGAAGAAGTGTGTGAGCGGAAACATGATCTGAAACGATATATCGGCAAGGTCGATAAATATTGGCTGATATTTGGCATTTTAAAGGCATTTTGCATCAAATTTGCCCATTGGGACATTTTTTAGATTTACATCTGTGTCTAAATTGCTATAATTACATAATATGTCATATAATAATGAAATTATGAAATGTTATGTATACAGTACATACAGTGCATATTTACTGTTTAAATAAATAGACAAAATATAGTGCAAAATATAGTTTCATGATGGATTGGAAATATGCTTACAGTGCACACCAGCCACTTTAGGTACACCTGTTCAACTGCTCGTTAAAGCAAATATCTAATCAGCCAATCACATGGCAGCAACTGCATTTAGTACGGTGGCCGAGAGAGCTCAACGTGCTGCAACCTAAAGAAGACGCATGCACTTATTTGCAAGTGAGTCCGTCACTTATTTGGTTCCCCGGAAACATTTCCGTTGTGGTCTGTGTTACTTGCAGCGCATTTCTGTATTTGGTTGTATTGTGAGTATTTGGAGCACGTGTGTTGTGAAACTGATGGAGACGTTTTCTTAATTTGCGGGTGTTTTTTTCTATTTGTATGCGTCTTCTTTAGGTTGCAGCACGTTGAGCTCTATCGGCCACCGTAATTTAGGAATGTAGACACGACAAGTATGATGAATGGAGAATGGAGAGAGAAAGGTGATTTAAGTGACTTTGAACGTGGGATGGTTGTTGGTGTCAGACGGTATTTCAGAAACTGTGCAGAAAATATGCAGAAAGCGGCAGTTCTGTGGGTGAAACTGCCTTGATGTCAGAGGAGAATGGCCAGAGAGGCAACACTAGACCTATCTCAAATAAGCACTTGTCAACCGAGGTCTGGAGAAGAGCAACTCTAAACTCACAACATGTTGAGCCTTGAAGCAGAAGAGCTACAGCAGCAGAAGACACACTGTTGTCTGAGGCTACAATTCACACAGGCTCAACAAAATTGGACATATGTATATGTATAAGACATACTGGTTGACTACTAACCAAAACAATTACCTGAACTTTAATATTTGATTTGCCTTTTACATTTTGACCCATACACATTGGTCTCATTCTTCTGGGATGATGATTCATAATTTAAGTAGATTATGACAAAGAACGAGACAGTTATGTAAACAATACAGGGTCCACATGATCCTTTAAGCAAAGTAAGCTTAGAAATTCCCCTTTGCGAGTTAAGCTCACAGGGATCTTTCTAGAAACAAATTCTATATTTGGTATTGAAATTAATAGCCAGTATGTGGGCAGACAGCAGTCTGGCTTCGGTCAAGTATAAAGACATAAACAGGAGAGTGGGTGTATAACTGTTTGAGAGATTTGGAGCTGTACATGTTTTTTATGCCTAATTATTTATTATTTTTATTACCCACCAGGAACACAAGATGTCCTATGATCGGCTGCCAAAAAGCTCATCGTACCAAAACAGACTGTGACATTTTGTCTGCGATTTAATGGCGCTCACATTCTGACCGAAGTGTAAGTAGGGTGACCCAATAACTAAGTGAGTCATAAACTTCTGCGTTGTCAGCCAGTGGGATATGACCCTGTTAAACATCTCAATTTAAAAATCTGTGCCATTAACTGGCCCAAAAATAAAGTGGTAACATGTTAACCCGAGCAGAGTGCCCAAATTTTGCCCTGACTTGGCAGATGGCTCTTCCAAATGCTCTCTCTCTCTTAATGTCTCTCCATTGCCTCACATACACATAAGAAAATACAAATCACATTTTTCAGTTATTTAGATGAAAATGAGAGAAAATAAGACTCTTGCCTATGTTTTTTTTTCTCCAGAAAAATACCCTAGATAATGCAAAAATAAACACAAGTTTGACATTAGCTTGTTGCTAAGCTAACATTGCAATAATACTTTTTTTATTTAGATTGATCTATTTTCACTTTTCAGCTTATCGAATGGATTATATAAAATCTCTACCATACATTATTTACACCACTCCATTGTTCTTGGTTTTTGCTTTTTGCCTACAATGCAGGCTTTGTCCCAGGACAGGCTGAAAAAATAATGATAATTTGGTGTAGCCAGACTGTTAAGGAAAGTTACTTTTAACAGTAATGCAGTACAATATTGCGTTACTCCCTAAAAACGAGTTAATTAGTTACTTTTTATGGAAAGTAATGTTAAGTTCCATTTCTGTTTCTTTTTCTTTCTTCTCACCTTTCACACCAAAAGTGAAATGAATATTCCTCAGGCTGAGGGAAATGTTAAAAAATTGTACAGTAGATGTGCAGCTCAAACAAACCTTTCAGCTGTGCTTCCATTCTGGATTGCTGAAGAATATGACACATGAGAATAAAGAACACTTTTACTTCAGTAATAAATAAACGAAACACAAATGTGATGTTTAACTAATGTATTTTTTTCTTATTAGTATGGTTGAATTGGATCATTGAAAGTCAGCATTAAAGACTTTGGTTTTGATTAATAAAGTGAGATAAAATACATAAAGTGTATATGTTTGATTTTACATTTAACTATTGCAGGTTTGCTTAATAATCTAAGTTTGCATTCCCATCTTTATTCATTTTGATAGTGATTCTGTTCTTGTGCAAGTGACATGAGTGAATGGTTATATTTAGTCTAGAAATACAACAACAACAACCACACAATGCCTCTGCATCTTATGCTGTCTTCTATTTACCTGGGAAGAGAGATGTAGGGGCTGGGAATGATGTCATGACCAGAGCCGGACAGTAACGGAGTACATTTACTTGAGTACAGTACTTAAGTACAATTTTGAGGGATCTGTACTTTACTCGAGTATCATTTTTGGGGAGTACTCATGACTTTACTCAAGTACATTTGAGAGGCAAATATTGTACTCTTTACTCCAATACATTTCTATCCATAACCGTGAGTACCGTGAGTAAAAAAAAAAAGGAAAAAAGAAAAATCTCGGACACCCTCAATTTGAAGTTTCCCTCTCAAACGTGATTGGATTGTGCAGGCGCCACTGATCGGGACAGCCTATCAGCAATCACCTTCAGCTTTCCGCCAAAACTCAACTCATGGTCAGATTTAGATAAGAGACGAAACCATGGATGAAACAATGGATGAAGACGCAGCAGGTCCATCCCGGGAGCGATATTTTTTTCCCCAGGATGTTAGGGGAAGACTCATGAATATTCATTAGGGAACTCATCCCTGATTGGTCTGATGACCTACCCCTAACCCCGCCCCTAAACCTACCCATCACGGTAAGACCAAGTTGAACCCGCCCTAACTACCGTCACTGGTACGACCAAGATTGAACCCCGCCCCTAAACCTACCCGTCACTGGGGTTACGACCAATCAGGGATGAGTTCCCTAATGAATATTCATGAGTCTTCCCCTACCATCCTGGGGAAAAAAATATCTCATCCCGGGAATGTGCCGACCGTGGCCCCGCCTCGCCAGACTTTTTCAATTTTCTGCAATGTTAAATAAAGCAACATGGTAAAAATATGAAAATGACTTGATTTTACTTTCAATTCCTTTTACATTCTTCAAGGTATTAATATTATAATTTTTCATAACTCCATGTAGGACGTCTCTGTACATAAATGTAAGCACTGTGGCAGTAGTAACGCAATATTTAGAAAATGTACTCTTGTACTCTTGATACTCAAGTACTTTTAAAAACAAGTACTTCAGTACTTTTACTTAAGTAGACATCTGACTGTAGAACTTTTACTTCTACTTGAGTAAAATTTAGCAAGGGGTATCTGTACTTTTACTCAAGTAATAAAACTGTGTACTCTGTCCGCCTCTGGTCATGACCATGTTCCAGTAAAAAGGTCCGAAAACTAAGATGGATGCATACAGGCAAACATTTGTTGTGCTTGTTGCTCTTTCGGAATATAAACATAAAAAAGCTGTATTTTGCACAGATAATGCAGAAGTATGTCCGAGGTAGTACTGTGTGGACCACTGAGTTTATTGAGACACAGACAAACAGAAGTGCTCATAAACTATATTTTATTACTTCACTATGGTTTATGCGCTGAGCAGCCATATTGGATGCTGAAGTCTGGTCGTTGTGCTTTCCCTGAATTCCCCAGTCGCAAATCCTATTTGAGGGTGCATTAGTTAAAAGTTCATATCCAAGGACAAATGCACCATTACCTGATTTCTCTCAATATGGGGTCAAGAGAGGTGTCATTCAATAAATGGAGTAACTTGCGTTACTTATTTGAAAAAGTAACTCAGATATTTTGTATAAATTTATAAGTAATGCATTACCTTACTCTTCACTTAAAAAAAGATAACTGATTATGTAAGTTGCGAAACTTGCAATGCATTACCCCCAACACTGCTCTTATCTACTCAAAGGCAGTATGGTCCAGTTTGCAGCTTATTCTTATGCAAGAACAACAGACTTAGACAGAAAGAGTCTGTCAAATCCATTGGTTTTCAAGCTTTTTGACTCCGTAGCCCCTCATTGTCAGACAATATTTAAAGGTTCAATAATTTAATGTTTTTCAGGGTTTTCTTTATTTTTATTCTTTCATTTTATCAATTAATTTTCATCGGCTCCATCTCTAAAATGTCCTCTTCTAATTCCTCTTTATAATTCCCAGAGGAAGCTCACACTTAGCTTCAAGAGTGTGGGCTAGCTCCATTCATGCAATCGTACTCCACGAGCACACCCACTGGGACGCATGGTGTTGGCGGCTTACACACCTGGTCAGACTCTCTGTGGGGATTTTCTTCAAGGAAAAAACGTTACCATAAAACGAAAACCACGGTAACCCTGTCAGATGGTCAGGAAAGGCTAAGGCTGAGACCAGCTCTGTTGTCACACAAAGGTCAAGGTTGCTGATTCTTAGCAGTTAAGTAACTCATCATCCATAGAAAAGATTTAGGAGAAAGGTTTAGGAAACAAGAGGACTGTTGTGTCTTGTTACTTAATTTATGACTTTAATAGAGAAGTACACTTTGGTTTTTGATGGCAGTTTGACTTCTTAACTTTTACAGTAGGGTTCAGGTTACCCAGGCTATGGGGAAAGAGCAATGTCCTCGTGCTCAACAACAGTAAGATTTAATTTTAGTTTAGAATGAGCCTATTACATTTTTGAGAGAAACCCAACTGAACGCAGCACACGTCTCTTTCTCTCTTGCACTCCGAATCTGCATTTTGACCTTGTGGTCTCCTTCCAATTTATCACCCTGCAAAAAATCAAGCTGAATCAAGTTCAATAAACAACATGAAATGAAATTATGTCATTTTTATTCATGATCAGGTATTGCACATAAAACAAAGCATATAAATAAAAGAAAGTGAATTAGAGGAAATACAGCACATTAGCCTATAGAAGGGCTCTCACTGGCCCTGGCACAGATGCCTTCTGATTAGATAAAGGAGCCGGGCCCCTGCCCTCTCTGATTATATATCCTGTTGTTTGATTTGATAACATACATGGCTAATTTCAAACCGCGCTCTAATCAGATTTCTCTAACCTTGTTATGTGCATTTGTAGATGTGGTGGATTGGAAACCTGGACTAAAACCTAAACCTACAGTGAAAACACTGTACTATGAATATTTCTTAACAGAGAACCAAGATAATTAGACAACTGCATATCATTTAACACGGTTGAATGAAAGGGATTTTTGGTGATTCTTTGTCACTTATAGTCAATGGAGGTCCTGCGTTCCAGTGGTTCTCTTACGAGAGTATCTCTCGTACTGCGTAATATCTTACGCTATGGGGAAAACTCTTTTCCACGAGATATTGAAGCCAAAAATTATCCTTAATTTTTTATTAATGTAAAACTCTTTGCGGCAGCAAGCAGACATAGGCGAGACAGCTCGCGCGCCTATTGGCTGCCCTGCGGCAACAGCAGCAGCCTATCGAGAGTGGCTCTGCGTGACGTCACGACGAATGGGGGCCTTTCGCGCCCATATAGTCACGTCCCGCCAGAAAGGGCGTGGTCTCGCCCTACAACTAGGCTCGATAGCTGCTCTTACGTTGATTTTCATCTCTTCAGCGAAGCCTCCCGCATCGCTGGATCCAGAGTGAGAAGCCGCGCCGTCGACCTGTAGCCTTCAGCGGGACGTGCCATCGAGTCTGGAGTCGCTGGCCTCGCCGCCTTCAGCCGCCGTACCTGCTGCGCTTTCCGGCGTACATATCCTTTCCTCTGCTTAGAGTGTGTGTGTTGCATTATTTGCCTTTTTTTCCCACCCCTCTAAAAGAGCGGCGTCTTTTTAAAGATGCCTTCCTGTGGTTCTTGCCGAGCCCCACTCAGCGATGAGGACCGCCACGTCATCTGCGTGTCCTGCCTGGGTGAGGAAGGATCACGCGGCCACCGCGCTCGCTGACGGCGGATGCCATCATTGTGAACGCTTGCCTATGGTGACTCTGCGGACTCGCCTAGCTTCGTTCTCCGAGCCCGCATCCCAGCCCGCCGTGATGCCGCGCCGCAAGAAGCGCCGCGCCCAGCGCGCGCCCGAGCTATTTCCAGCCCGCCAAAGCTCGCCGGTTCGCCCGCCAGCTTCGCCGGCTTCGCTCGAGTCGCTCCCAGACGGACAGCGGCCGCCGTCTGCCGCCGCGTCCGCACTTGAGCTCGACGAACTTACCAGAGACGGCATTGAAACTGAGCCGATGCGTCCGCTCTCTCAAGCCGTGGATTACATCGGCCTCGACTGAAAGGCGCTCGCGCAACTAACGCGCAATAGGGTGGACGGACGCTTTCTCGGGAAAGACGAAGCTCCGTCACAGTCGAGACCCGCGCCTTTCCCCCCTGAATGGTGAGAGACATTTGTGGCTAACGCTATCCGAGATGACGGAAGCTGAGCGCTCCGTGTTCCTCGACGTTCTCGCTCTGCTGGACGCCGCCCCCCTCAGCGCGGGCCCCGGCCGAGGATTGAGATAAAGCCCGAGGTCTCAAGGCCTTCCTAGTCTCTCTAGGAAAGCGACGGTGTTCAGTTCCCGCTGCGGCCGGATTTCCACCAAAACTTCTCGCTCGTTCAGTTCCAAGCAATGTGACTGTTCCAGTGTATTTCGCAGTGAGCAAGCTGGTTCCACAGCCCGCTTGCCTGCGCACAAAGGCCGTCGTTTCGGCTAACTAGCAGCGCCGCCAGGCCCGAGATCAAACACCGCGCTCTCGCTCTGCTGGACGCCGCCCCCCTCAGCGCGGGCCCCGGCCGAGGATTGAGGTAAAGCCCGAGATCTCAAGGCCTTCCTAGTCTCTCTAGGAAAGTGACGGTGTTCAGATCCCGCTTCCCGGGTATCAGAATGGGTGTTGAACACTATAACGAGAGGCTGTTCGCTACAGTTCGCTCGACGCCCCCGCCGTTATACGGCGCGAGTAGAAACTACGGTGTAAAGCGAAGTGTTTCATCTACTTCGAGCCGAGATAGCGAAACTACTGAGAAAAGGGGCTATAGAACCTCTATCTCAGGGCGAAGGGGGCTTATACAGCAGATATTTTCTGGTACCGAAAAAAGATGGTGGGCTCAGACCCATTCTAGATCTGCGACTGCTGAACAGAACGCTCGTGAAGCGCCAGTTCAGAATGCTTACGACCAGGAAAATCCTCGCGCAAGTGCGCCAAGGAGACTGGTTCATGTCAATAGATCTGAAAGACGCCTATTTTCAAATACAAATAGCGTCCCATCACAGGCAATTCTTGAGATTCGCCTTCGAGGGCCAGGCATATCAATACACAGTCCTGCCGTTCGGCCTGTCCATAGCACCCCGTACGTTCACGTAGTGCATGGACGCGGCCCTCGCCCCCCTGAGACTTCGGGGCATGCGAGTTTTGAACTACTTGGACGATTGGCTGATTCTAGCTCGTTCACGAACGGAGCTCATAGAACACAGGGCCGCATTACTCGAGCACCTCGAGGAGCTGGGCCTTACAGTCAATTGGGCGAAAAGCTCACTGCTCCCCAGTCGGAGAATTTCCTTTCTGGGAACAGTGTTAGACTCGCTATCCATGACAGCACGCCTGTCACCGGAGCGCGGATTGAATATTCAGCACGTCGCGAGATCCTTCCGCCACGGCTCTATAGTCCCGCTCAGAAGGTTTCAGAAAATGCTGGGTCTGATGGCCTCAGCAGCCTCCGTACTCCAGTTGGGCCTGCTCCGCATGCGCCCACTGCAGCTATGGCTAAAAGCACGAGTTCCCCCCAGGGCGTGGACCGCAGGTCTATTTCGCCTCAAGGTCGACCTTCAGTGCATTTCGGCTCTGAAACCATGGAAAGCAACCGACTGGTATCAGTCAGGTGTGAGTCTGGGGATCCCCTCGAGTGTGAAGGTGGTGTCTACGGACGCCTCCACTTCGGGGCAGGGAGCGCTGCTCGAGGGCAGACCGCTAGCTGGCCTATGGTCAGTACGGGAGAAGCTCCTTCACATAAACTGCTTGGAATTAATAGCAGTCGACAAAGCGCTACGGCGCTTCTGTCCCCAGATAAAAGGCCACCACGTATTGGTCCGGTCGGACAACATGTCAGTGGTGGCGTACATAAATCGCCAGGGCGGCGTCAGGTCCCGAAACCTTTACAGGCTGACGGGACGCCTCCTGGTCTGGGCTCAGCACAACCTGCTCTCGCTGAGAGCGGCGCATGTGCCTGGTCACCTAAATGTGGGGCCAGACAGGCTGTCCAGAAACAACGTCCCAGCAGGAGAATGGTCTCTGCACCCGCAGACGATCCAGCTGCTGTGGGAAACGTTTGGCAAAGCGCAGGTGGACCTGTTCGCGTCCCAAGAAAACGCTCACTGCCCGAGATTCTTCTCGAAATGCCGGGAGGCGCTGGCCCATGTTTGGCCCCGCCGCCCCCTATATGCTTTTCCCCCTGTCTCACTCCTGCCTCAGGTGTTGGAGCGAATCAGGAGGGAGGGATGCCCAGTGCTACTCATAGCTCCGCTCTGGACAAATCAGTCGTGGTTCCCTGTCCTGATGCAGCTGACCAGCGCTGTCCCATGGCCTTTACCGCTGAGGAGAGACCTCCTCTCTCAGGCGGGAGGCTCGATTTGGCATCCTCGCCCGGATTTGTGGTCCCTGCATGCATGGGCCATCAACGGGTACCCGCTGACCTCCCAGAGGGAGTGTTAAACACGATCGCGCAGGCTAGAGCCCCATCTACCAGACGGCTCTACACCTCGAAGTGGTCTGTGTTCTCTGCTTGGTGTCAAGCGCAGAGCTTTTCACCTGTAGACTGCGGGGTTACGGAAGTGCTTTCCTTCCTTCAGGAGCTACTGG
Organism: Chrosomus eos; assembly: GCA_036326025.1. Lineage (NCBI taxonomy): Eukaryota > Metazoa > Chordata > Actinopteri > Cypriniformes > Leuciscidae > Chrosomus > Chrosomus eos. The sequence continues at coordinate 32,039,969 of CM070833.1, forward strand.
ATAAGGGCAGGACCCCTTCCACGCTCAAAGTATACGTGGCGGCCATAGCAACGTTTGCAAAACCGGTGTCTGGCCAGTCACTAGGAAAGAACGACTTAGTCGTGCGTTTACTTAGAGGAGCTCGGAGGCTAAACCCTCCCAGGCCCCCTTCAGTCCCGACATGGGACCTTTCCACGGTCTTGGAGGCCATGAAAGGTGCCCCATTCGAGCCAATCCAGTCGTCAGACATGAAACACTTGTCTTTCAAGACAGCGTTTCTTATGGCTCTCGCTTCAGTGAAGCGCGTAGGGGACTTGCAAGCGCTTTCAGTGAGCGCGTCATGCATGGAGTTTGGACCTAATGACTCAGAGGTCATACTCAAACCGAAGCACGGCTACGTGCCAAAATCCCTCAACACACCGTTCAGGGCCCAGGTGATTTCCCTGTCTGCCCTTCCGGTTCTCAATGAGGAGAAGGACGCGAGTCTCCTTTGCCCTGTCAGGGCACTAAGGGCTTATGTGTCCCGCTCGTCTGGTTTCAGACAGACTGAGCAGCTTTTCGTTTCGTTTGGCGGCCGTGCTAAGGGACTTGCCGCTTCGAAACAGAGCCTATCCAGAAGGATAGTCGGTGCCATTGCGCTGGCTTACACTTCTAAGGGCCTACAGTGCCCTTTGGGTGTTAGAGCGCACTCCACAAGAGGCATGGCCTCCTCGTGGGCATGGTCTAGCGGGGTTACCCTGCAAGATATTTGTATGGCCGCGGGCTGGGCCTCGCCGTCTACATTTATAAAATACTATAACCTGGAGGTTCCCGCCTTACAAGCTAAGCTTTTGGCGGTATAAAATTCAGTGCTATCTGCCCGCTGTGCGGCTCGGATACTGAGTTTGACCTGCGTATTGCTCACTGACCGGTACAGCAGCTCATTAAAATGTTGACACACTTGTGGCCACCCAGTTCAGGCTGAATGTTCACCCTGACGGTATGGTCTATTTGTCACATGATTAGCTCCTTTCGGATGCTATTTACAGGGAATGATGCTTCTAGCCTCTCTTCCCTCACTCTCTGTGAGTTTATGGTGATTATGCACTATATGCGCCCCGGGCTTCGGCCCCTGGGACTTTGGTGTTGGATCCCTACCAGCACGGCGTGTTGCATTGTGTTCCCCATAGCGTAAGATATTACGCAGTACGAGAGATACTCTCGTAAGAGAACGTACTCGGTTACTAACGTAACCTCGGTTCTCTCTAGAGAGGGAACGAGTACTGCGTATCTTGCCGTGCTTGGAATACGCTCTGGTTCGCTTCGGCGATGAAAACCAACGTAAGAGCAGCTATCGAGCCTAGTTGTAGGGCGAGACCACGCCCTTTCTGGCGGGACGTGACTATATGGGCGCGAAAGGCCCCCATTCGTCGTGACGTCACGCAGAGCCACTCTCGATAGGCTGCTGCTGTTGCCGCAGGGCAGCCAATAGGCGCGCGAGCTGTCTCGCCTATGTCTGCTTGCTGCCGCAAAGCGTTTTACATTAATAAAAAATTAAGGATAATTTTTGGCTTCAATATCTCGTGGAAAAGAGTTTTCCCCATAGCGTAAGATATTACGCAGTACTCGTTCCCTCTCTAGAGAGAACCGAGGTTACGTTAGTAACCGAGTACGTTACCACAGGTAAAGGGGTGTTGTTACTTATGAAGAGTGGTGAAATCACTGTAACATACTGTACAGCCTCGAGTGGCTTAATGATTTATAGAACAGCTGCAACAGTAATACAATGAAAGACAGTGTACAATAAGTATTTATAAATGGTTATTATTAATTTATAGTCACTTTGGAATAAAATCATCTGCTAAATTAATACATATAAATATCCATTCAGAATTTGAAGAACTACTCGTTTCATAAAACCAATTTCATTCAGTCATAATGTTCAGAGTTCACCAAAACGTTTGATTTATTTGATCAAAAATAGAGTAAAAACAGTAATCTTGTAAAATATTATTACAATAATAAAAAAAAAAACTGTTTCTATTTTAGTATATTTTAAAACGTAATCTATTCTTGTGATCAAAGCTGGATTTCGAGCATCATTACTCCAGTCTTCAGTGTCACATGATCCTTCATAAATCATTCTAATATGCGGATTTGCTATTCAAGAAACATTTCTTAAAGTCATAAACATTTGTGTTGCTTAATATGTGGAAACCATGATACATTTGTTTCAAGATTATTTTATTAGTAGAAAGACAGCAATTAATTGGAAACAAAAATATTTTTTTAACATTATAAATATCTTTTTATATAATGACATAACATTTATGATATACTTAATATAATAATATTATATTCAATATAATGCAGCCTTGCTGAATAAAAGTATTAATTTCTATCAAAAATCTCTCTCTCTCTCTCTCTCTCTCTCTCTCTCTCTCTCTCTCTCTCTCTCTCTCTCTCTCTCTCTCTCTCTCTCTCTCTCTCTCTCTCTCTCTCTCTCTCTCTCTCTCTCTCTCTCTCTCTCTCTCTCTCTCTCTCTCTCTCTCTCTCAGTAATTCATTCATTCATTAATTTCTTTCTTACCACAACATTTTTAACAGTAGTGTGTTGAGTAACACATGATAAAAGAGTCAGGTAGTACAAGACGTATTACATTTAATAAAGGTTAAGCCTTTAAAATGTATAAGCCAACCTTTTTGTTTTTGTTTAGGATAACACACTGATAAATTGTGTACAATAAGACTAGGACCATGTTCATTAAAAAGTATAAATATTGATTTTGTTGGCATCTACTGGAATTGATAGCTCACCTTGACCATTGGTGATTTTTGATGAAGGTCTGATGAATTACCCCTCTGTGCGTTCCTCGCTCCTGTCAGACCCGGGGCTAACCTCTGGCGACCTCTGCGCTCTTCAAAGCCCCGCCCACCAGGTCCCTGCCCTGCCCTTGCCCGTAATTACATGCTCAGAGGCCTGCTTGTCTGCCAGGGGCCTCTGTCTGTGCTCTTAAAGATCTCCACTTCAAAAAGGGCTCATATTCAGAGCTATTAAATCACAACAATGCTGTGCTGCTTGGGTCTGCCCTTTAATCTGACATCCTCCAGACCTGACCACAGCCACTGTGTGCTCCACTGTCATATCGGTGCCATGCGTCTTTCACACTTTGCTTGACAGGTTGACTTAGTTTGGAACTGGAGGCAATTCATCCTAACTTGTTCTTAGACTAGAAGCCTTCCAATGGTGGGACAGAGCTTCCTTGTGTAATCATGCAATCCCCAGTAATCATGATGGCATTTTTATACTGTAGCTGAATATATGTGCAATCGTAATTATTCAACCCCTGACCAGAAAGACATTATGCTAAACAAAAATCACAGAATAAATCGTAGAAAATGTATGAACACACATTTAAGTGAGGCCGGAAATGTACAGTTCATAAGTCCCGGAAGGTTTTCTGTGGTGCAATACATTAAAGCTGGAATCTTGGAAATATTTGTTAGGGTGGGTGTGTGTAGCTTAATCCAAAGAGAGACGCGTGAGGCAGAATGCTTGATAAACCAAGAAACTTGAATAAACACAGAGAATGAGAGAACAAACACATCTACTATAAACTTCGGTTCCACTTTTATTTTGATAGTCCACTTTAGACATTCTACTAACTATAAGTAACTTTACATGTCAACTAATTCTCATTAGAGTATTTCAGTAGACTTTTAGGTTATGGTTAGATGTTAGGGTTCGGGTTAGTAGAATAAGTTGACTTGTAGTTGCCAAGTTACTTATAGTCAGTAGAATGTCTATTGGGGGACCAACAAAATAAAGTGTTAGCAAATATTAGGCATACAGTCTACTAATACTCTAATGAGAGTTAGTTGACATGTAGCTGCAAAGTTACTTTCTATCTACTTTGACTATAGAAATAAAATGTTACCTAAACTTCAACGCAGAACACTGAACTGAAGAAACAGAGGGTTTATAAACACAGATACAGGCACTCGAAGAAAAAGGGAACAGGTGAAAACCAATTAGAAACCATGGTTACAAACGAGAACTCAGACAAAGAGAGCGACACTGAAACTAAACAGACCAAGATAATGAAACTGAACTTGAATGTGACCATATCATTTGTCCGCTTAAGGGAGAACTCCGGTCAATTTTAACATTGAGCTCAGTTTTTTGTACATTTGGAGTGCTGTCAGTACAGAGAACGACGACAAAAATCGGTGTTTCCGACACCGTGTTTTCCTCTTTTTAAAATTTGCACCCTGATGACTTAAACGGGGCAAGTTCAAAACCTGCTTTTAGCCTCTTAACATCCTTGATGTGTCATTACAAGTGCACAGCCATGTGAGTGGTGTTATTAAGAGTGACCACGGTCAATCTGACTGCAGTAGATGTGAAAGATATGAATAAAAATGATGTTAATTCAGCCAGCTCACATAACCTGCATTTACTTGTTTTCAGTCGAAGTCCACAGTAGTCGATTGTCGAGTTCGCGCGCGCAGCGCGATCATTGGTAACTAGATAACTAAGGATCGTGCACGCAAACTCGACAATCGACTACTGTGGACTTCGACCAAAAACAGCAAGTAAATACAGGTATGTGAGCTGGCTGAATTAACATCATTTTTATTCATATCTTTCACATCTACTGCGGTCAGATTGACCGTGGTCACTCTTAATAACACCACTCACATGGTTGTGCACTTGTAATGACACATCAAGGATGTTAAGAGGCTAAAAGCAGGTTTAGAACTTGCCCAGTTTGTCAACAGGGTGCAAATTTTAAAAAGAGGAAAACACGATGTCGGAAACACCGATTTTTGTCGTCGTTCTCTGTACTGACAGCACTCCAAATTTACAAAAAAATGAGCTCAATGTTAAAATTGACCGGAGTTCTCCTTTAACCTAGAGAAAGCATTTTTCAAAACATTAAAGAAATTCAGAGAACAGTCAGAAATAACATTTTCACATCTTACTAGAAACGGTAGGAACATATGTTTGTTAGTTGGTAGTGAAAAACAGCAATGTTGAATTGGGATTGAATAATTATGACATAGATGTATTTATGAAGAAAATCCTACAACTCAAAAATGTTACATGAAATATTGACATTGCCACTAAACTGTTTTTTTTAAAAACAGCGGACCTTCAGAAATACTTACATTTCAAATTGGGCTTTATTACATTAAATATCAAACTATAATAATTATTAAATAAAATAATTAAAACAGCAGCAATCCATCCTAACTTCTACTCATGCTAGAAGCTTCGCAATGGCGGAACGGAGCTTCCTTGTGATTTTTGAAATGCCCTTCTTCAAAGAGCTGAAATAATACATGACATCACAGAGGGAGAGTAAAGGTGCATGTGTGTCAGTGTTGAGAAAAAGAGAGCACTCTTTGTTCATTGTGAAGTCATCCGCGGCGGTTAACACAGACTTGAAGGCTAGTGCCAGCCAAGGCTATGCTGCTGTCCACGAGCACTTTCATTCACTGTGTTCGCTGCTTTGGTGATGATGAATGAGGTTTATGCTTGGACTAATATCTTGACTTTGCAGCGTCAAAAGTGTTTTAGTCAGGGGCAGGTGGCCTGGCGTGCCGCTCTGGTCAGCCTCTGGCCAGGCCTTTCTACAGCTCTGATGGATGAGGTGGTGGATCAGCGGCTCTGCTGAAGCGCTCTGGCACCAGTTCCTCTACAAACACGCAGATGCGATTTGCCTGACACTGTGTTTTCTTAGAAGGTGCGGCGCGATGGGGTGTATCGAAGAGGAGTGGCCACAACTTACAGGGCTTGTGTTCCCTGAAGTAAATAGGGATTTGGCAGACACCTTTATTCAAAATACGGAGGGATTAGCTTCTGATTGGTGTGACAGGTCACTCAAAAACACTTCATGTAGAGGCCTATTTTTGATGGACATCTGAATGGTTAGCTAGCACTAATATCTGATTGGAAACAATTGCTCTTTTAAATCTCTTTGTATTCTTAAAGATGATTTACTGAGTGTTTGTAAACTTTTGAAGTACAACTCTTTTACAAATGTTTAACATGAAAACTATCTGCCAGGAATCATGCTGCCGTTTTTATAGCAGGCTATGTATGCAATCAAAATGATTCAATCCCCTGATTAGAAAGACATTCTGCTAAGCAAAATGCAATGAACACACTTTAGCTAAGGCACTAGTAAAGTAGCATAGAAAAATGATTAACACACATTTGAATGTGAAGTTGATGAACCCCAGAAGGTTTTTCTGTGGTGCAAAACATTGGAATCTTGGAAATACCCTTGTAGCCATAGACGTTCTACTGTAACAAAACAACTTCTCTGTAGCTTTTGTGAGCTTTTTTTTCTTGACCAAATTTTTTTTTACTCTGCTTTAGAACATGATTGAACTATAAATATGCATGTGCATCAGCTCAAGCTAATTAAGTGTTGTTATGGAGTTTCTAAAAGCTTAATTGGGGTTTAACCCAATTTTTACCCTACCATACTTATAAGTGATTCATGTACAGCTATGTTGAATAGGGGTTGAATAATTAGGGTTTAGCTGTATCACGAAAAATATATATTTTGTTAATGGTTATATTTAGTTTACATGTGTCTGTTCAAATTTTATGTTTCACCGTAACACATTTTTTTAGAGATGATTTGGATAAAGATGCAACATCCAAAATATTATTAAAGGAAATAAATGGAAATATTTTAAAAAAATAATTGTTATAGCACAAAATTGAAAATCACTTAAAGAGGGCCTTGTGGGACATGAAGACCTCCAGGGTACTTATCATCATCTGCATACTGAAATATGTGTAAGTACTGATCTTTTATACTCCAAGTATTAATGATTGGTTAGACCAAAGCGTAATGGGTGACGTAACATTTCTGTCAAAATTACGCTATCAACTGAATCAACTGAACTTTTTCTGTTCCGTTGATTACCCTTGTATTTAAGCCCTACATTCTTTCTGTTCAGTGTTCGGACTCATCAATGTTTTATGGTTTTATGGTCACATTTGTGGAGTGGGTGCTGATGAATAAGGCATCGGCTTTCACCATCTGCCCCGAGGAGGATGTCACCAGCCTTACTCCTGACCAGCCAACCGTCTCCCATGCCTTGTATGGAGCAAACGGCAGAGCCCACCACAGACGGAAAGCAAGGGCCTGCCGCAATGCCAGCGCCAGAAGCCAAGACTGAGCCAACCATCGCCCCGAAGCCTGAGCCTCACAAAAAGTCTGACAAGGTGTGTGAGCTAGCAATACCTTGCATCACCATGGGACTGCATGCAGAGTACACAGGGCATGGAGGAAAGCCCCGCCCACACTTCCACTGGTGAAAGTGAGCTACAGCTGGTCCTATATATTTTGAGGAAATGAAAGAAGATATTTCCCCGATTCTCTCGTTCCCGGTGTTCCCGCTCAGCTCCAAGTCTACTGTGTCTCCTATGATACCACCCAGCCTCCCTCTCCCACCTCCTCTTCCAATAACAGCCAGTTCCTCTGGACTGCCTCCACTGTTTCCTTTCAGTCCCTGGATCCTTCTCTGACTACATTCTGCTCCTCGGATCCGCCTCGGGCCTTATAGTCTCCAGCTCTGCCTCAGCATAAGGATCTTTTGGCTCCGTCTCCAGCCGCCAAGCCCACAACTCCAACTCAGCTCAGTGACCAATCGACTCCACCTTGGCTCCTCCCTCCCTCGGCTCAACTGGGACAATCGCCCTTAAGGCTTCACTGGGCTCCCTCGTCCCTTCAGCTCAGCCATGGTCAGACATTACTCTGTCTACACCGCAGACTTTTGGGTCTCCGGCTGCACCTCAACCCTCCACCCTTTCGGCTCTGTCGGGCTCCGCCTTCCCTCTAGCTCCACCTTGGTCCTCAGTCACACCGGCTCCGCCTCAGTCCTCTGGCACCCAGCTCCACCTTGGTCCTCAGTCACACCGGCTCCGCCTCAGTCCTCTGGCACCCTGCTCCACCTTGGTCCTCAGTCACACCGGCTCCGCCTCAGTCCTCTGGCACCCAGCTCCACCTTGGTCCTCAGTCACACCGGCTCCGCCTCAGTCCTCTGGCACCCAGCTCCACCTTGGTCCTCAGTCACACCGGCTCCGCCTCAGTCCTCTGGCACCTTGCTTCACCTTGGATGCTTGTTGTTGCGGCTCCGCCTGGGTCTCCAGTCTCGGTTTAGTCTCTGTTAGTCATCCTCCAGGTTTCATCAGCCAAGTCTCCTCCATGGCTTCTCCCTCCCTCGAGTCCGCCATGGGCCATCATCCTGGCTGCGCTGTGGGTCCCCGTCCTGGCTCCTCCCACCATCATTGCCACCCTGGTCTCTCCCTCTTTCAATTCCCCAGGTTTCCTGCCCTTCACCTGCTCTGTGTCCTCCTCCAGAGCCCCAGCCCTCCCTACTCAGTTGGACTTTTTTACGGTGTGAGGACACACCTTCTGGGAGGGGGGTGTATTGTAATGTGTATTAACGTGTATAAGTTTTGGTTTTATTTTCACTGCATTCTGTTCCAATTTTTCCTGCCCGTGTTCCCTAGTTATTTTCCTTGGTTGTTAATTAGTTCGACCACGCACCTGTTTTTGTTAAGTTGATAACCCTTCCTGTGTATTTAAGCCCTAAGTTCTTTCTGTTCAGTATTCTTTCTCATCAATGTTTTATGGTTGTTTTTTCCTGAATTTTTTCAGTGGATATTATTACATTCAGTTTATTTTACCAAATCTATATACCTATATACTATATACTTGACTATTACATCTCTATAGTATATTATGTAAACACCAGGATCCTGTGACAAGGAAAACCTACCAGATACACAGATTTATTAATTACCCGAGAAAATTAGTATTCAGTCAATATTTAATATAGCACTACACATGTGAAGAGCCTGGGTGTGATGGTTGGTGAGGAGAGGTGTTTTATAGGTATATTTTGGCAGCAGTGGGCTGGGAGACAGGTGGCGGTAGGTTATTTCAATAATAAGTAATAATATCATCAGCTCCCTCTCAGCCCGGGGAAACACATGCTGATGCAGGGTGTCAAGATATCCCAGCATGCTTTGAGGTTGTAAAAATAGCCCCTTCACAGCTGTGTGTTTAGGGAGCTATAGCCATTCAGTGTCTACATGGACAAAAAAAGTCATGATGAGCTTTATATTATACAAATTTGTTGATAAAACATAACTTTTTTTCCATCATATATTTCTTAATATACTGGATAGTATATTAAAATCACTTTAAAGAGGAAAATCAAATTAGGTTAGTTTATTTTATCACAAAACCACAATTAAGTGAATAATTTTACTACTTTAATTCCATTAGATGTTGTTTTATAACATGAAAAAATGGCAAGTTATTAAGAAATTTAACAGGATTTTTTTCTACTCTTCTCTAATCAAAACACTTAAAACAAAAACAGTTGTTTTCAATTTATTGCATTATCCTGTCTTATTTCTTTCCATCCTTCTTTTGGAATATTACATTTCTTTACATTCTACAGAGTATTAGCCATCCGATTTAGTTAAAACATCCAATCCTGCTTGATAAAAGTACAAAATATATATAATTTCAACATTTCAAAAGACGGTTAAAAAATATTATAATAACCTGAAGTGTAACCATATAATCTTTCAATACTGAGAAATCACTGACTTTAGCTTTTGTTCATAATTTCCATCCTGATAGGCATCATGTACTTTTTCTTGTCATTTTGTAAATCAAGTTATATTTAATTTAATGGACACAATATAATTTATATATAATAATATATATATATATATATATTAGTTGAAAAGAGTACTGAATCACTGTTGTTTTGTAGCCACGGTAAAATGACTGATGGTGTGTTAGTTTAATCTATCTTCTGTATTTCAGAACCTTTGCAAAAATTTTCCACTGGGAGGCACCATTAACTGTGTCTTGAGCAAAGCTGCTGCATCATTTTATTATCTGCGTTCATCTGAAGGGCGGCACACACACACACACACACACACACACACACACACACACACACACACACACACACACACACACACACACACACACACACACACACACACACACACACACACACACACACACACACACACACACACACACACACACACACACACACACACACACACACATACAAACACACACACACACACAACTGGAGATCTGCCCCTCTAGCTGCTCCTGAAGGCAACACACACGCTGAACACAACGAGGGCACACATACATATTCCCTCTCTAGAAACCTCCTGAAGTCCTAATAAATCTTTGTATGTGAAAATTATGCTCTAGGGTTAGAACATTAACTAGTGCTGATATGTGATTTTTCTAACGTGTTACCTATGTACTTACATAACCCCACTTTTTATTGCTTCTTGCTAAAATATGGAAACCTATTATTTGTGTTTATTTATTTTATATATACACTGTGTAATACAAATACTTGGACTTTTTATTATAGAAAAATGAACCTTGCTTTATTTCTTCCCTAAAAAAAAGAAGGTTGTAATCATTTTGTCTGGTTTTATATTAAATATCTCAACATCCGTAAAACAATATGATTTTACCTGAGTAAAATCTGCATGATATATATATATATATATATATATATATATATATATATATATATATATATATATATATATATATATATAATATATATATATATATATATATATATATTAACCTATTGACAAAATTTCTAGTTTGAAGCATTAATGGTCACACGTTATAAGGTGCCTTTAACTACAATGTTCTTACAATAAATAATAATAAAATAATAGTAATAAAATAAATAATTGCAAAAAAATAATTAATTGTACAATGTATTTATTGTAGGGCTGGGAAAAAATTAATTGTGATTAATCGCATCCAAAATAAAAGTTTTGTTTACATAAAATATGTGTGTGTAGTGTGTATAATTATTTTGTATATATAAATACACACATATGCATGTATATATTTAAGAAATATTTGCATGTATATACTGTATATATATTTAACATAATTTATATTATATATAAATATACATATTTTTATATTAATAACACATTTTTCTTAAATATATACATGCATGTGTGTGTATTTATATATACAAAATAATTATACACACACATATTTTATGTAAACAAAACTTTTATTTTGGATGCGATTAATCGCAATTAATTTTTTCCCAGCCCTAATTTATTGTGTTGTATGTTGTATTCAAAACACTTTTGCTGCTATTGGTGGGAAACGGGTAAGTTTAGGGAGGTTAGGTTTAAGGGTGGGTTAAAGTGCATTGAATCAAATTATTAATTTAGATGTTAATAAATAATAGTTGAAGACACTTAACATCAAGTGGGACCACATAAATGAACAACATTTATTAACAATTAATTATATATTTTCTGACAACAAATATCATTCAGAAATTTGCTTTTCATGTAAATGTATTTTGTTTTAGAAAACAAGACTTTCATTTGTGACTTGATTGCCCAAATACTTTTTATTAGTAATAGTAATAGTAGTAGTAGTAATAGTAGTAGTAGTACTTACTCATCATTCAATTGTTTTCTAATTTGTATTCTCTATTATCAAATTATTTTAAATATCACAAACCATAAAAAAAACATTATTGACAGGTAGTTTCTGTTTGAACTGTTCTTTAAGCGAAGTGATTACAGAAAGATTTACAAGCCTAAAATCTAATACCTAGCTAAATGTGACCTACTTCTCCTCCCTCCAGAATCCCTCCTGTTGGCTCAGACTTGTGGCTTTAATCATCTCCGTATCTTTGCTTCATTCCACCCGTTCAATGGGCTAAAAAGTTGGGTGACATCTTACACTTTCCATACATATGTGGAATAATTTAGTGTTTCACTTTAACAAGGAGGACATTTTGTTTAAATCCCAACCCCCCCCCCCCCCCCCCCCCCCCCCCACAAAATTACAATGGAGCAATTAAAATAAATCTTCACTTGCACTTCCATTAACCTTGGCTGGTTTTGCGTTTCACTGCCAGAGACCCAGCGGATTTGGCCTTTCCATGATTTATGTTGTCTTCCTCCAGAAATCAGAGAGAAAAACACGCCCAAAGTTTTTTTGTTTTTTTTGGGGGGTTATAGATAAAGTCCTCATCTGTTTTTTGCTCTAAGGAAAAATAATACATTTTCCACATCTATTAGAGCATGCTATAAATCTCACACACCTATACCAAAAGGCTTCAAGGGAATACGAAAGAGACAAAGGCGGAATGTTATATTTCATGCTCAGTGTCTCAGCTGTATATGGAAATATATTTATGTTATGTCAACATATAGAGTAGTGTGTTCTGGAGGAATGTTGAGATGTGATAAAGGAGTTATAGCCGTAGGTCATTGCACAGACTCTAGAAGACATGTTAGGAAGTCAACATAAAACATAACCCAAGACTTTCAATTATAAAAGTTTCCTTTCCTTTCCAAGAAAAACACTGAACATGAAGTGCAGGTCTATCGGAGATCACCATTAGCCTTAAAAAACAATAATAATACGACGAGTTTAAATTTACACACTTAGCAGGTGGTTTTACTAACTTACAATACATTTGGATCGATTTGTGTGTTCTCGAGGAATCAAAACCATTTTATAAAATAAATATATAAATATATTAACAACAATAATAATAATACATGGCCGAATTATTCATTAGAAGGTCAATATTCTTGGAAGTAAACCTTTACATAGAAATCTTTGAGCAGTTTTGTGTTAAGGACCTTATATTTTAAAATCTATGGAAGTGTGAAAGACATGAAGGAAGCCATTTTGTTGTCTCTTAAAATAAAAATTTCGTGAGATGACAAGGTTAGTTCAGGTTTACAATTTAAAATGTTATGAGCTCACGAACACTATGAAAATATAAAATATTTTGTAAAACTCAAGAAAAAGTTGTTTATTTTGTGGTAACGCTTTACAATAAGTTTTCATTAGTTAACGAACTAAGAATGAGCAATACTTCTACAGCATTTATTAATCCTTGTTAATGTGAATTTCAGCATTTACTAATATTATTCAAATCAAAAGTTGTATTTTTTAAAATGAGTTAATGCACTGTGAACAAACATGAACAAACAATGAACAGCTGGGTTTAACATTAACAAAGATAAACAAATATGTATTGCTCATTGTTAGATCATGTTAGTGATTAACTAATGTTAACTAATGAGACTTTATTGTAAAGTGTTACCTTATTTTTGTGTACTTAATGATTACATGACTTGATTGAACCTCATTGGTTCTCGCTCGTCAAGCGAAACATGCTTGAGCTTCAATATACCACAACATGTGGGAGTTGATGAATGTTTATTTGAATAAAAGCCTAAATTCAATCTGTTTATCTCATAAAGCGCTTGTGTCACTTCAGAAAATTTTGGACTAAACCGCTCAATTCATATGGATTAGTTTTACGATCTCTTCATGAACGTTTTGAAGCGTAAAAAGTGGTAGTTGCGTAGCTGTCAATGGAGGATCTTCATTTGTGTTCCGAAGATGAACGAAAGTAAGTAATGACAAAATTGTCATTTTTGGGTGAACTATCCCTTTAAGACTCTTAATTGAAAGAAAACAAAGCAAATCTACAATGACCAAATATCTGGCTTCTATAGTGCTGATGTGAAAAAAAAAGCAAAGTGCATGTTTATAAGACTCATAACAATGCTAAATTAGTTTCCTTTAAACCCTTCACATTGATCTCAAAACAAATATGTTCTTAGTACTTTCGGCTCTGATAACAAGAGGAAATGAGATCATTTATGCTAGCGGCTATTGACTGAGCTACATGTGTGTGTGTTTGTGTGTCTCTTTCTGCTGGTACACACATTCTTTGTGAGAAATTAGAAACCTACGGCGCTCACTTTAACAGGTCAGTACTTGGTCTATATGGATAAGTGCATGGGCCTGCCTTGCTCTGGGCCAAAGCTTACAAGATCTACTGAATTAAAGAGATAGTTCACACAAAAATGAAGATTTTGTCATTAACAATCTCGAGTAAACCATATGAAAACCAGACTAAAATACCTTAAAAGTAGTCCAACTTCTAAACGGTGGCTTTGTGTGACAAGCAGACTAAAGTTAACATTCTCTGACAATCTTCGCCAAAGCCCTCAAATGGACTACAAAATTATGTTGACTACAAAAATGGCACACTGACAAGCTGGAGCTTATGTTGTGTTTAAGTCATGTCAGAAAGATGGTATTTAATCGTAAAAATGTCATTGGGAAGCTTGGGGGTTTCCTTGAGCCCTGATCTGTAAGAGTTCTGGGCATGTCAGTGAGAAACAAGGTAAAATACCACAATACTTAGGCCCTGTCCCAAATGCCACACTTTACATGCACTTTTGGTCTTTTGTTCTCTAAGTCCATAAGACTGAAGGGTATAACACAGGGCGCTCAAGTTAAAATAAGATTTACAAAATGTGTCTCTAGACCTTGTGTATTTTTCATACCACAGATGTCTCACATTTGAACCGCAAAAACGTATTCTGTGTAAATGGCCCATTATTGTGGCATTCAAATATAGTCAGATTTATTGTAAATGAAAGCTTCAGCGTAAAGTTCTGCCAGGAAGACTCAATGTTATATTACTTATTACTCTCTGGTCTATCCAATCACTTGGAATTCTATATGATGTTATTTGCTTAAATGTGACATTGGAAGGGGCACGTCGATTTGAAACGTTACAGAAAGCAAAGTCTGTAGTGAATTTTAATGATTGATTTAGCATGTTATTTAATTTTTTACATATTTAATTTCAGTAATTTTAAAGGTACAGAAAAGTTTATAGATCATTTTTTAAAAAGTTAATCACTTTCACAATGAGTTCACTACTTTATTAAAACTAATTATTTTTGTAAGATACCATGCATAAATAAGTGATAGAAATAAATATCCGTGTTATGTTTCTGACTTGAATGTTTATACCGAATCCGAGGTACAATATTACACAACGCTATCTCACAACCAATTTGTACGGTTTGTCTAAACCCCAGTGATGGGTAGGTTTAGGGGTGGTGTCAGGGGTAGGTCAACTCATAAAATATGTTCGATGTAGCAAAAATCGTATGAATTCGTACGAGAGAGATCGTATGATTTTGTACGAATTAGCCACCTCGTAAAATTCGTATGAATTGCCCTGAGATCAGGTTGGATTACCAGGTGCACTTGAAGGCAGCGCATGACTTTAATTTGAGAGAAGAATATTTTTGGCAGATAATAAAATTTCAGTCTGTTCCTAGCACAAATCTCGACTCGTATGGATTGCTTTTATGGGGATTGTTTTGTCCTCTTTGATATATGCTAGTCCACAGTGTTCATCAAGATCTTTCATTGGAGAAAAACAGGGTTTGGCAGAGTGTTTATTTTCTGGTGCAATATATCTTTATTGTCTCACATTAATGCTATTAATCATCCCCAAATACTAAAGTTCATTTAATCTTATGTGGACATGTATTTGAGAATATAATACTTTCTTCTACGTTTAATGAATACCGTTTCAATACAGAGAGGACTTCTGTTGAGCACTGTCAGTAGGTTATGTACTGGCACTGTCTCTTCGGATCAGTGCGGAGAGATTCCAGGCATTTTTAATGGATTATACATTAAACAAAGTGAAGATGAGTTACGTTCTCAAACATGAAATGTTCCGCAGTCTCCTCTGCGTGCTGGATGAGCTTTAGAAGATGCTCAGATTACACATTCCCCTGCTCATCAGAAAAGAGCATCGAAAGAATGAGGACTTATTTCTCTTTCATGCATGTATGAATGAACAATCAGTGCAGGTCTTCCTCCTCGACTCTTTGTACTGAGGAATCAGATACATCTCAGACAAATAAGAGGAGCCCCCTTAGTCCCCTCTCTTTGGCCTGGTATCCTCCCTCTCGGCCTACAGTCGCTCCATTCTTCTGCGGGCCTGTCTAAAGCACGGTCCTGCCGCAGGCTTCAATGGGCGGCAGTGATGGGGCTGAAGCTCTGCGCTTTAATAAGGCCTGTCTGTCAGCGCTGGATTCCAGCGGTCACACAACCCCACCCTAATCCTGCCAGTCATCTCTTTCTCTTTCCCTCTCTCTCTCTCATTTCTCAGAAACATGTCTGTTGTTTATGATTTCGCCCGGTCAGTGTAGAAGATCAACTTCCCAATGGTGAGGGGATCAAGAAAATCTTAGTAGTCTTTGAAACTGGATTTTTGATCATTTTATGAAAAGAAAATATATTTTGGCCCTTTATAAAGAATAAAGTTCTTTATTGGCATGATTGTATTTACATACAATATTGCCAAATAATACACAAAACAAGTAATGAAAAAAATATACAATATAACAATAACAAATACTTTTAATACAAGTACTGAATAGTTACATTTTTTTCTACAAAAATTGTACTTCCCACCAAAAACATGATGACCCACCATGATATTGTTTCTCAAATTTTCCTTTATGGTGGTTTGTTCATTTGTTTTGTTTATTTTTTCTCCTTTTGGAGCTTGATGGTAAGGGTAACTATGCAAGTTTTTTTTTTTATTTTGGGGGGAAAAGAGAGCACATTTAAATTCGTTTCTACAGTGAAAATAAATTTATATGTGTTTGGAACAACATAATAAGCACACATGCTGTCCCTGATAGTGCAGCTACATTCAAGATGTCTTTTTGAAGTGTTTCTTTTAGTCCATTTTCAAAAGGATGACAATCACATCTTTAAGAGAAGCTGAAGGGCATGGACAAGATTCAGAGGACACATTCACATTTACAATTTAGAATATTCAACATTTAAGTTGTTTATCAGATGTTTGTATTCAAACAAGATTTTTAAAATAGGT
Source organism: Chrosomus eos (assembly GCA_036326025.1). NCBI lineage: Eukaryota > Metazoa > Chordata > Actinopteri > Cypriniformes > Leuciscidae > Chrosomus > Chrosomus eos. The sequence continues at coordinate 32,056,747 of CM070833.1, forward strand.
TACAACACTATCCAGATGCACCCTTAGACAATATTAATGGCATACTTGTTCTATCTCAGCTTCTTCAACTTTAAATACATGCTTGCATAGCTAAAATACCTTATTAGTGATAAGTTTACAGTAACATAGTTTTAATTTCATCAGGCCACAATTAGCAGTATGGTACAAGTGGTATATAGTAAGAAAATGAAATAAGCCTGAACCTGAAACTCCATGTAAATTATGACATGATAGGAGATTTGACACATCCTTATATATTCCATAGTAATCTTCTCAAAATGCAAAAAAAGGGGCAATTTATCCTTAGGGCAACTTATTTTTCTGACAGTCACTTGATCTGGCATGGTTTGTTGTGGGTATGTAGGGCCTGCTGTTTCACTACCTGTGTGATATGCATTAGTCCTTAGCATGTGCCTAAGCCTGTGGACTGAGAGAGTGAACACACAGGTGTGTCATCCCTCTTCAGAATAGGATACATCACTCCTGTGGCTATAACCACAGGAAACGTGTGCTAACTTGGCAAAGAAAAACTAAACGTTCTGACACAGGATGTTAGACATGCAAATACAGGAATGAATCATCATCCTTTCTCATCCCTGACCTCATCCAGGTATCACAGAGATGTTGCCTTTAGAGACAGTGGAAGATGGATATGAACCACTTGAATAGTAGAAATTACAACACTTAAAATGTCAGCTAAGGAAATTACGTCCTGCCTTAAACTAACCACTTGTCTTAAATAGTAAATACAGCACATTGTCTTATTTCTCTAGAACACACAAGCTCATTAGCTAGACTAACCTGAAAAATTGTGTTTGTTGTTGTGAAAAAATGTGAACAAAATCATTTATGATTCCATTTAGTCAGATTTCACTGGTGCTATTAAATCCAACAGTTTTTGAAAATTCAGTCTTTTCACATTCAAGTAGATAGGAATTTCAGGTAACTTGCATTGTCGCATACCTAATTTTAAGACAGGTAACTACCTAGGGGTGTTGCCAAGATAGCCACCAAATGGACTGACTTGACAAAAAAAAAGCCATACACCTAACTGGAAATATTGCTGATTGACCATGGAGATATCGCTGCTTAAGTTAGGGGCTGTTTACACAACACCGTTTTCAACTAAAAACGTAAAACTTTTTATTCGTTTTGGTCATTCCTTTACATGACAACAGCGTTTTGGGTGCCTGAAAACGCGAACATTTGGAAACGGGTTTTATAGTGTAAAAAAAAAAAAAAGCGAACCTCTGAGGACAATGACGTCATGCACATGCATTACATGTTCAGTTTATAGTGTTTAATTGCCATCTAATGGCGAAACCCTCTAGAGAAACCTGTTAAGGGAAATATCATATTGTGTACTCAGGGAAATGGAATATATTTCAAGTGCCTCAAAATCCTTTCTCTTGAAATCAGGTAACAGGTGAATACAGTGTGAATCAGTGTGAATACAGCAATCGCACTCGGATGCGGACCAAACAACCGTACCGAGACCCATCTGAAGAGGTGGATCTTGGTCCGGTTCCAAACGAACTCTGGTATGGTTCGAATTTCTGTCCAATGAATGGATGATCTTAGCACACGTGTGATTTTGTTTATAAATTTTGGTTAACTTGCAAAAAGGGCACTGTGAAAGCGAACCACACCAAACCTAAACCCCAGTGAAAAGGTGTCTCATTGGCGGCGCGGTAGCACGCAGCGGCCACTTCTGGTCCACTAATATGGTGCATGTTAAGTGTAGTTTACACCAAATTGGAAACGTTTTTAAATAGATGCACATCATTAGTACTTGTGTACATGTCTACCATCGCCAAATTCTGATGAACAATAGAGAACAAAGTTCAAGAGGAATAAACAACGGATTGCGAGATGAGCTAAGAGACCTCAGGCTACTATGCAAACCAGGCCCTGGGACCCAGGCCCATTGTATTGCTTTAAGCCGCTGGTGCCAGAAACGGTGTGCGAGGCTGCGGAAGCATGGAAGTGGACCGGCATCCGTACTAAGCTAAAAGCTAACCCAAGCCATCCAGGTCTACCATCCATTCTCTTCTCCAATGTTCGCTTTCTCGATAATAAAATGGACTTACTCCAACTACAGCTAACTTCACAGCGTGAAATCAGGGACTGATGTGTTTTAATTTTCACGGAAATATGGCTCATTGACAGCATTCCGGATGCAGCCATTCAACTAGCAGGGCTAACTTCACATTGCGCTACAGGATGAGGATGTGATGAGGATGAGACCCACGGCTTGGATATGTGCCCAAGGTTCGTACCATTCAGGGACCAAGTAGTGAACCTGCAAGTGCTGCCTTCGGAGGATGCAGACCCAGCCCTGGATTTTCTCTGTCCCATCCGCTCCTTGCGGTTTTACGTGGACAGAACGCAAAGCTTTAGGACCTCAGATCAGCTCTTCATCTGTTACGGAGGCCAGCAGAAGGGAAAGGTGTCTCCAAGCAGAGGATGGCCCACTGGATAGTGGATGCCATCGCCTTAGCATACGAAGCCCAAGGTGTGCCTTGTCCGTTCGGGTTGCGAGCACACTCAACTAGAAGTGTTGCTTCCTCCTGGGTGCTGGCTCAAGGCGTCTCGCTGACAGATATATGTAGAGCTGGTGGGCTGGGCGACACCTAACACGTTCGCTAGATTCCATAGCCTCCGTGTAGAGCCGGTATCTTCCCGTATACTCGCCCCCAGTGGCCAGTCGCCACGAGGGACCTGTTCTTAGTGTCGGCTTGCAATGCCACTCCCCCTATAACTAGGCTGGAACCACCCCAGAGACTGCCATATGTTGTACTACCCTGCTTGGCTAGTCCATAGTCCACACTGCCTCCCTCCGGGGTAGGATGTGGCTTACTCTGTGTCCCCTTCCCCAAGGGCACGCTTTCCCAGCTTTATCCAATAAGTCACACTGAATGGGTCTTGCAGAACAGCAGTGACTGACCTTCTCTGCTTAGAGCTCCTCCTTCGGCCCAACACTGCGGTCCGACCAGGAGTCTCAAGCGGAGCGCTGGAAGGGCCAGCACCCGTGGCGTTTTGGTAGATATCCCCATTCGTCAGTCTAGACTTACTCGTAGTGACTGACGAAGGAGAACGTCTCGGTTACGTATGGTAACCCTCGTTCCCCGAGGAGAGAACGGGAACATTCGTCAGTCTAGACTTACGTCTCCGTTTCCTCCTCGGGGAACGAGGGTTACCATACATAACAGAGGTGTTTTTTTTTGTTTTGTTTATTGTGTATTTGCACTTATGTAGTCTTGCGAAATGTTACATGTTGCACCATGGTCCTGAAGAAACACCATCTCGTTCCAATGTATACCTGTTATATAGAGGAATGACAATAAATATGCACTTGACTTGATTTGACTTGGCAAAATAAAAAAAATAAAAAAAATCAACATTGTATTTGGGCCGGACCAAAGCAAGCGACCTAGCAGACTTTCCTGGTGTGAATACTCCCTAAGATTCTGTGTGGTTCTCCAAAGGTTTCCGCTGGTGTGGCAAATTTAGGGATCCCAAATAGTGCCCAAGTATCTTTTAATTTTAACAGTACATGCTGAGGACCACCATCCAAAACACAATTGATGCTGGTGACTAAATATGCTGGTATATTCTACTGGTAGTTTGAGCCACTAGTAGAAGCCCCATTTCCTTGTGCTGATTGGACCACCGCCAGACTTCCACCCTACCAGGTCAACCCCTCTGCACTTCCCCAACCGTTAATGTACCTGGTAAACAGCTATTGCTGAAGTCTCACTACTCTACCTGGGACAAAGAGGAAGTTTGAGGGCCACATATTCCTGGCTTTGACACTAAAAAGCTAAAAACTAAAAACAGTGTGAACATGATTTGGGGTTGGGTAAATCTGGACTCATTGTGTGACAAAGCAATGTGATTTCACAACCAAGTCCTACCCGTAGGGAAGGATATCTAACAAAGTACATTCCCCTCTATACCTCTGGCACCCCGTCAGTCCTCAGAGTAATTGAAATGCGAGGAAGGCTTGGTGGTTAATTAATGATGTTCATTAGGGTGCGTCTAACACATACCATTAACCTTCACAAACAGGGACATCAAGTCTCTTTGCTCCCATAATTCCCTTCATTCCCAGAGTCAACCAGACACATGCCTTCCGGTGGAAACGTAGTGTGCCCCCTAAAATAGTTCCACTCCAGATGGACTTTCACTCAGCTAAATGCCACTGAATCGGCTTCTTAAAGGTTTGAGGTTAATTTACACCATTGCATATCATATCCAAGCTTTTAATATGATTTACACAGAACAATGTGCTTAAACTTCTCTCTGTTTTGAAAGCAGGAAAACACAGGATGAGGGAAAAGGGGGAAATTTATTCGGGTCTCGGCTGACCAAGCCGAGCACTTAGTGTTCATTTATCACCACTGTCCACACGGTAGCTGTCACGCATGCATTTAGTGTTGGAATTTACCTTTGCAGTTTTGCATGGAAGTCTATTTGTCATACTCATTATCACTCTGCATTAATCTCCCTGTGGTCAGTTTAATGTACATTGTGGTTGTGGCAGCATGAAATTTTGTCTGCATTAGTTATCAGCATCAGCCCAAAGCCCCCTATTCTCCACCACAGCCACCAGCACAAGCCATTGCATTGAAATGCTACACAATTTCCAAGCCACAATGGGTTCTGATTGAAGAAATAATTGAGTGGAAACTTTAATTTGATGATGTCACCCTGTCAGCACATTTCCATTTTAATTCATTTGTAAGCAACTTTATAATGGCAATTAAGATAATCAAAAGATCACTAAAAAAAAATTGGAAAAGAAAAAGACACCATACAGTGAGCAGACACAAAAATACTTTCGGTGTGAATGGCCACTTTTACACATGGCACAGCAGTAGCTGAATTTTCTCAGTGGCATCTCAAAAAGGGTTAGGTCAAGTTTATCTTCATTGTCTTTTTCATTGGTAGGGCTCATATTACAATGAAAGGTCTGTTAGGGCTTAGCAAAAGTTTGATTTTATGAAGCATTTAATATGTTAAGATGTAACCTGTATTGTTTTCATGGCTTACAACTAGGTCAACAATAGACTGCCTTTATGCTATGACACACCTGATTCCAACCCTCTTTCCTATTATACATCTGTCTCTGAATCTTTAATTTATGTGCCTTATACTAATAGTGATATCATATATTTGCAATGTGCTAAAATAAGTCAGGCAACACCTGATCATTCAGTTGAAGGAGATGGAAAACAATTCATTATAGGATCAAGATACAGCTCCACCACACTTTTTACAAATGAAGGAAATAACTCAACTGCAGGAGATCATTCATTGTACACTGAGTTTTGAGCATACAGTGCAGATCAGTTTATACTATCCTAAACTATAGATGGAAATTTGTATTATGCACTTGCTCATAAGAACTTTAACAGTTATTTTGTATATTTTTTTTAACCAAGAATAACTCTGGATCATGCAAAGAGAACAATTAAGATTTTAGAACTTGTGTCAAGTTCAAGGATCATCATAGTTTTTCTACAAAATGTGAAAAATGTCATTACATTCTCATGTCATTATGATCACAATACCATAAATTAACAATATTGTACAAAATCCACTTGAAGGGTGATCAATGTCCATATCAGACCTTTATTACAAGACATGTTGCAAATAATACATTCTAGTTGCAAAAATTGCCTCTAGAAAACTCTCTAGAGTTTTGAGAATAAAGGTTCAGTCAGTCAGGGTTCAAACTAAACAAAATAAAGGACGTGTTTTAACTGAAACAAGGCTTGATTTGTTTAGTTAAGTATATGTGATGATTTTCATGGAGTGCTCAATTTTAAGTGTTGTCTCTTTCTCACAAACTCTGGACCTTTTAACACCTTCTCAGTAGCGTCAACAGCTGCCATGCTCTGTGGAGCTATGACATGCCTGTGTATGCATGTGAACATAAAGGTTCCACATGTGCCAGAGCATTTGATTATGCTGTTCCTGTTGGTTTGATCTCCTGTCACTGTCAGGAAGCTGTGTTAATTTTAACAAGTCAGACTTGTAAATCACTGTTGAGATATGGGCTCTACTTCACCCCACACATTCTACCCCCTCTCCCTGTTACTCTTCCTTTCAGACTCTTCCAGCGGATTGGTGGTTTAATACCAGTAGCAAGTAAAAACATGAAAACTCATTCCAAGGAGAGAAGGTAGAACAGAAACGAAAGAAAAATAGAGTATAAGAGTATTGCGTGCTTATCCTTCTGGCATATCCCACTCTTAGTATGTTCACATGTATTTTAAAGGTACATGTGCTGTATGAAAGTTTTTGACCGTACTAAAGCATAAAAATACCATAATATGTTTGCAGATATTTAGGAAACATGCTAAGTTCACAAAAACAATGCTACAGCCTGCTATTTTACTTTGAAACGTATTAACGTAGCTACGTTACGTATTGAAACGTAGAATGTCTGTTTTTGTTTTGGTCTGTGCGATATCGCACGTTGGCACCACAGGTTGCCAGTTGGCGGAAAATGCAGCATGTTGCAGACATTGAAGCCAGCGAACAAACTGGGTCAAAGATCACAGATTCTACCCGACCTAAAAAGCCTCCGCACTCATCTAAAAATCTCTTTGACCGGGAAAAATGTAAACGTGTGTAAGTCACATTGTGTAAGTCTCCTCGCATTCCATTGTCAAATGCTCTCGTTCCTGTTGCGTGTCCTCAATCTGGCAACCAGCGTCAACATCCAGGAGTGGGGGAGTGGGGAGTGGGGGAAAGAACTCTCTCCAATATTTTGAATTCAGACTGCAGTACCAATTTTAACCACTAGCTGTCAATCTCACATACTGCACCTTTAATAAAATAATTGAAATTAAAACAAATATTTGATACCGCACCAGCCCCTTTTTTGCAAAGATTAACAGACCTAGATCAGGGGTAGGCAACGTCGGTCCGAGAAAGCCGCTGTCCTGCAGAGTTTAGCTCCAACCCTAAAAAAAAAAAAACCTCAAAGGCATATAGCCTTAGTAATACTGAATACATTGATTAGCTTGTTCAGGTGTGTTTGATTAGGGTTGGAGCTAAACTCTGCGGACAGTGACACTTTAGGAGCAACGTTGCTTACCCCTGAATTAGATAATACTTTGTGTAGCTTGGCTTCATCCACAATGTTAACACGTTAATACAATGTGGCAACATTTCTGCTAAATGATTACTGTATGTTGCTTATTGCATGTTACGTGATACTTTCAAAGTCAAATGTCCAGTGCGTGCTTCTAAAAACTATTTAAATTTCCCCCGAAACAGAATTTGAAAGTGGAAGCATTTCATTACCTTGGCTGTTGTAAGTATCACAGCAGTTTGAGATTGAAATGTCAGGTGAGTGGCTCTAAAAGGTTAATGCTCTATCACGTTTGAAAATAAAGTACCACCTACACTAAACCCTACAATAAACCTAAATGATAGCATTAACAAAAGCAAACGTGACACAAAAATACATTTGCTAAAGCAACCACGCCAATTTAGCTTGCTTACACAAGTCTTTGAGCTGTTTTATCAAGAGTCGTGACTCATGTTTTACAGGAGTTTTGCAAAAATATAGGTAGAGGCATGTGGTTCCAATGAGCCTATGTTGAGTTTCTTAGAATTGGCCTTGCCATTGTGTAGCTACATACCACAAAAAACAGACGTGCACTGATTATGTACACTGCACGACATGTGGTGAAAAGAAGTCATGGCCGCAAATTAAGAATTTGCTCTCACAATATATTATTTGTTTGTTTCCTCGCATATTGTGTCCGTGTCATACACTTGGACAGCCAGACAAAGACTGTAGCTGGACTATGCCAAAAAAAAAAAGCATTATAAATGCTTTGGTTTTGGTTATAACTGTGAGTCCCTTGTCTCTCATGTCCACAAATGTGTTGCATCATGCCTAGAAGTGTTCAATTTTGGTACAGTCTTTGTGACGTTAACGCACCAATGATGCATTAAAATGTTGCCTATAGGCAGTTCACTAGGCACAACAGACTGATAGTGTTCACTGGAGACGTGCAGATTTATCTGGTCTAGCCTTGAGAGTGGCGTGTTTTCGGGACAGGTGGAGAAAGGCAGTGAAGAGCAGGCAGCTGCCGAGTGAGTGAGGAGGTCACGTCTGAACTGCTGCCATAACATGAATGTCAGCCATAAATTCTGCTGCTGCCGCTCTCATTTCACACTATGGCCCCTTGCATCTCTTCTCCTCACACTTTTTCTCTTCCTGCACAACCCACCGCTGTTTATTTTCAGCCCACTGCATACTCCAAAGGCCAGTGAAGTAATTATTTCATAAAGTTACACCTCGGCCCCAGCAGATGACTGATCTTGGCTTGCACTTTAAAGGCTGAGGTGTGATCGAGTGTGGCCGGCAGGCAGCCAGGAGAGAATAACATGTCTACATCAAATTGTACGAACACTCGGCATGGCCAGGCGATGGGTACACCAGCAGGCACCTGACACCGAGACATCCTGCCTCTCAACCAGAATTAATTAATCAGTTATTGTACAGAAAGGCAACTGCCTACTTTAGCAGCTCTGTCCGCAGTACAAATTATATCCGTATCTAAAAATGTGAAGAATTTCAGGCCACACCGGACACACAGCCCTCACAGCACTAAGAGCAATGGGTGTGATCACATTTTTACATTTATGCATTTTGCAGATGCTTTTATCCATAGCAACTTACAGTTGAGTAATACAGCAAGTGATTCATCTTAAGAAGGCAATAATTATAAGTGCTAGTAATACAAAGTTTCAGTCATCGTTCAAGATATAGTAGAAGCAAGAACAAGGAGAGATTAAGGAATAGTGAGAGCATAGTGAAAGCATAGAGGAGGTTTTTTGTGCTTTCATTTAGTTCTTAAAAATTGTGAGGGATTCAGCTGTCCGGATGGGGTTGGGAAGATAATTCAACCAGCAAGGAACAGTGAATGAAAATGTCCTTGAGAGTAATTTTGTGGCTCTCTGTGATGGAACCACGAGCCGCCGCTCTCTTGCCAACCGCAGGCTTCCGGAGGGGTTGTAGACCCATAACAGAGAGAGGAGGTGCTAGGTTGCACAGCCAGTGACTGTTCTGTAGGCGAGCACCAATGTCTTGAACTGGAAGCCAGTGCATTAAAGCGGGGAACTTGTGATATGCTTGTTGTTTCCTCTATGAAGGCCAGAACACTGCAGCATCCCTTCCATTTTAGTGCACTAAACGGCTGCATTGGTTGCACATGAAGCCAGCTGCTACATGTTTGTGCCTGCTTCCCTTCCAGAGGCCTCTCTGTGCTCTAACACTGCGTTCCATTCAAGGCGGGTTGTGGGATCTCAAACTTCCGACCACAAAGGCCTTGCATTGACTGATGCCCGGAAGATATGGAAACAAAAGGGCAATGCTACTGTTAGCTTTGCAGTAGTTTTTTGCTATTGAATTGTGCAAGATAAACAATGCTACGCAATACTATCATTTATTTTGCAGTTATACAATTGCATTGCTAACTTACACTAGTCTAAGGTGGTTTGCTAGTCTTATTAGCATAATAGCTAGCTTATGCTGGTCTCCATTACCTTCCAGCATGACCAGTTGACAAATACACCAAACCTCCGCTTGTTTAAACTAGCTAACTAGCTTTGGCTGGTTAATTAAAAAAAAAAAATCTTAAACGTTAATGTTTATTATTAACTGCACATTGATGATGCCATGTTTGTATGACATGATGCATATTGGTGAAACATACCTGCCAACTTTTGCGTTTAGCTTTGCGTGATATTTTTCTGGGGGGGCGGGGGGTGTAAGTAAACAAACCTTATAATAAAACCTCTCCAACCGGGTGGGAGGGTGGGCGCATGCGCGATACGCAGTTTGGAACACAGTCTTTCTCTCGCATCAGCGTGAGAACTCGCCCGTGTGAGCGTGTGAAACCATTTAAATGCGTGTGTCTCACGTCCAAAGCGTGAGAGTTGGCAGGTATGGTGAAATGTAATTTTTCCTTCCAAGTTGGACCAACAGACATTTTCCTAGAAGGAAGCTGGAAATTCCGACTTTTCGAGTTGAGTGGAATGTAGCATGTGCGTACACCATGCAGAGCCAGGCTTAGTTTAAAAACACAACAGCATGAGGCTCTGTTCTGGAAGGATTACATCCGACCCCACAATACCATGTGTCTGTGATCCCAAGTAACGCAAAATTATGGATGCCTCCCATTGGGACTACATCCCATTTTCTACGGGGGAATCATTAGGACGATGTCATTCCAATAGGGCTTTTTAGCTTGGCCACACTCTGGCTCAAATTAGATCCGCATACTTGATTTGGTCCTTGAGGAAATGTCCACTACTGCAAACGTCAGCTTGTCACGCATGCATGTACAGATCTTGTGTCATATGCATTTTCAGACGGTTTTTGATGACAGGACTTCCTGTGCCAGAATATTGATCAGTTGCTTGCTTAACAGACTGGTTTCTTCTCACAAACATAACTCAAACTCAGTGGTTCTGTTTCAAGTGAATCTGCATAGGCTGCTATGTACTTGTCACTGGTGTGGTACGGCCTGAAGAAGACACAGTCAAAAGGCTCCAATTCAAACTTTTACTATGAACAAAATAACTTAAACTGGTACAGGCAGGCAAACGGGCAGAGGGTACACACACAAACATATCCACAAGAACCAACCAGGGGTGCGTTTCCCGAAAGCATCGTTAGCCAACTATGGTCGCAAGTTGGTCGCAAATTCCATTGAACTCTATTGGGAACGACGGAACTTGCGACCATAGTTGGCTAACGATGCATTCGGGAAACTACATACAGATACTAATTAATAATAATGAGGTGAGCACAGATGACACGGATGATGATGATGACGATGAACAGCTGTGTAATGAGGGAGTGAGTTCAGGTGTGAAGACATGAGGGATTGTGTGTAGACGAAGACAGAGTGGTGCAGACAAAGACTGTGGGTGCTTCTCTATATCCCTCCTCGTCTCCTCGCTCCTCTGTCCTCCATCCTATAACCCGGAAACCGATCGAGCTCAGCCATCTTGAAGGACATCTCAATTCTCTAATTGCACACCGAGGAGGCGAGGATCGAGGAGTGAGGAGGCTTCCAGAGGAGTCATGAGCGAGGATACACAGGTGTATCCTATGCGGAAGTGTTTTATCGACTAAACGTGACGCACACATCAATTCTCCTCCCCCTTCACATCTGTCACAATCATTTTAATTTATACTTTAGGTAACACTTTATTTCGATAGTCCACTTTAGACATTCAACTAACTATAAGTAACTTTGCAGCTACATGTCAACTAACTGTCATTAGAGTATAAGTAGACTGTCTGCTTAATATCTGCTAACACTTTATTTTGTTGGTCCCCCAACAGATATTCTACTGACTATAAGTAACATAGCAACTAGAAGTCAACTTGTTCTCCTAACCCGAGCCCTAACACCTAACCATAACCTACCAGTCTACTGACAGTCTACTACAGCCTACTCATACTCTAATGACAGTTAGTTGACATGTAGTTGAAAAGTTACTTATAGTTAGTAGAATGTCTAAAGTGACTATCGAAATAAAGTGTAACCATACTTTACCCTTGCAGTTTACATAAATCACACATCTCACATATTTCAATAGGGTAGCTTGCTTTATTATTATTTATTATGAATTTCTTAAATAAACAAACTTCAACAACATAAGGGCAGATCCTTTGAGCGCAGCTGATGACGCTTTGAAGTGACGCTCGAGTGATCAAGTATTCCAATGTATAAAAAAGCTTTCATTCGATTCCTCCGTCCTCCTTTTCTTTCCTTGCAGCCTTCCCTCGCGTCCTACAGGGGGTGGAGCTGAGACGCGAGGAAAGGAAACGAGGATGCACAAATAAGAAATGAGAAGCACCCTGTGACAGTGCTAAGGTAGCTAATCAAATTTCTACAGAGGCAACAACTCCATGGCTGTGTCCGAAAGCTTATGCAGCTGACTTGTTGCCATTACTCTATAAGCCAGTCAATGACTTCTCAGGCAGGATTTGTGTTCGAAGGTACTTACCGAAAAATGATTTCAGAACGGGCTTCTGAGGCAACATAATGATCTAATGCACTACAACAATATAGAGAGAACTTTGGTGATAACCAAGTGAATATTTACATGTTCTAATTTCTGACTAGAGGTGAACTTTAAAGGGTACCTATTATGGCATTTAAAATGTTACTAATATTGTTCTGGGAGTCCCCAACAACAGTTTTACATGCATACCATGACAAAAAACACTTTTGTTGTCTTATAATATCCATTTATTTTTACCTGATGTGCTCACCGACTCCATAATGATTCGTTCAACGACTCATTTTCAAAAACCCCTCCTTTGCGTGATGCTAATCTGCGGTGATTGGTCAGATCATATGATATGACCCAGTCAGTTATTGTTTGTGTTAGCCCAACGCATAAACATATTGATAAAGTAATGCAGTACTACAAGGTATTGCTCTATTCTTTATGATAACTCCAATAACAGCGACAAACATTTCACATTAAAAAAAATTGACATTGGTGTGCTGAGCGTAACTTACACACACACACCACCACACACACACACACACACACACACACACACACACACACACACACACACACACACACACACACACACACACACACACACACACACACACACACACACACACACACACACACACACACACACACACACACACACACACACACACACACACTTACTGCGCCTTCCCTCATCGCGCCCCCGACGCTACAAAACCCATTAAAGCAACAATTAATATTAACAATACTTACAGGTTGTGATTCGGAGAAGGAAGCTGATCCAAATAAACTCGGTACAGAACCTTCATTCAGTATCAGCCGGCTCGCAAATCCATACTTTATAGCATTTAGGTTTGTGAAGCAATCATCTTCAAAATGATGCGAACACAGAACAAGGTCAAAGTCTTTTTAGGCAGGTTCGGCTTCTGTGGTATAGTTATATGAACTGTAGCCACTTAGTCTTCAAATTCTCCTCACTGGGCAGATGAAAAAAGTTTGCTTTTGCGTCAAAACACAGCGTCTTGTCGACATGATGTTAGTTTTCCCTGACGTCTCCGAACGCGATAAGTGGGCGTATCTTATTCAAATAACTTGTACAGGTGACGTCATAAAGTTAGAGAAAAAGCATCGTTCGTCGAACGATTCATATCAGCGACTCAGAGTCGACTCTTACTTTTGAGAGACAATAACTTTGTATACGGTGAACTTTCATGTTTAAAACTTTGCAGGATGTTTTCGTTCACTTAGATCTATGTTACACACTACATGAAGGGCAATTTTCAAAAATCCATAATAGGTACCCTTTAAACACAAATTGACAGACAAACGCAAATTTCAGACGGCCTTTTTTTCATGGGCCTGCGTGCACAGGATTGTGGGATATCATCAATGCTGCCTTCAAAAACAATCAATGTCCCTTACGAAAAATAAGTATACTTCAAGTTAATTTTTATAAAGGATACTTAAGTAATGTTCAAGTATATTTTTAAGTATACTTTATGTAGTAAGTATACTAATATCAATGTGTACTTGTAGTTGTCAGGGTTGCTGCAGGTAGCTGAAGACGAGGACACGGGAGTTTCAATATAATAGATTTAATTGACAAAATGAAACTTCCAAAATCAAACAGAAACAAAATAACAGACTCCAGGAATTCAGGGTTAACATACAACCATACATTGACGACAATCGACAAACACTGAGGGAAAACACAGGGCTTAAATGAACTGAACCAAACAAGATAATTAACTGAACACAGGTGATAAAACTGAACACAAACGAGGAGCGGGAAAACTTAACAGGACTAAACCAAAAATCACGAAGACAGGGGGAAACAAGATCTCAAAACATAACTAAATACATCAAAACGTGACAGTAGTAAACTTGTAAGTATACTATTTAACTACAGCTTGGGACTAAATTGGCCCACTTTTAGTATATAAAAGTATACGTTTAAGTGTACTATTAGTGTAACAGTAGTAAACTTTAAGTATACAACTAGGTTTCTCATTTGTAATGTATCTGTACTACAGGTGAACTTATACGTATACTAATAGTTTACTATTTTAATACAAGTAGTCATTTTTTTTAGTTTATGACAGCACACACTGAAGTGTACTCTCAGTATTTTATACAGCAAGTATACTTGTAAGTGAACATAACATTATACTTATAGTTTACTATTTATGTATTATTTTTGCACTTGCAGTATACTACTATGTTCAAATGTAGAAATAATTTTTTATACTTGAAAAATACCTTTAACTGTACTAATTTTACATTTGCGTGAGCAATCTTCTATCACTTGTTTCAGCTTCTTCTTCTCCTGTGTTTTGATCTGGAGATTCTGTACTAGAAGATGTGTCAAAGCGCCCCTTACCGTATAACAGTGAAAACATGGATAGCTGGAAAATTCAGTCAATGGTGGGGAAAGAGTAAAGTAGAATTAATGTAAATTCCTGTGTACACTACCAATGGACTAGCATACACAAATATTCAGATATTAGAAACATATTTGTTTTATATCAATATTCTAATCAATATTTTCAAACAATTTTCAAACCTATGCATCATAGGGTTAGGATCAGAATAACTTGGCATGTAGTGGCAAAGTCAGTAGAATGTCTGTTGGGGGAGCATCACAATAAAGTGTTAGCAGATATTAAGCAGACAGTCTAATAATACTCTAATGAGAGTTAGTTGACATGTAGTGGCAAAGTTACTTATAATGAACATAATGTGGGGACCATAAAAATAAAGTGTTACCACCTTGTTTCCTTCCAACCTCCATAATACAAATGACGCTTCTCACACAAAGTGCATTGGACACTCCCAAATGATTTCAAAGTTTCACAGTTAGCATGTTGCTAAGCTAACAACATATATTACAAATACATTAATGTATTTGGTTATTAGTCTGTTTTACATTATATTTAACTTACACTAAAACTTTTAATTGATACTTTTTAGTTTTTAATTAATAATATTTAGAATGGCATCTTGGATGGAGTGTCACAGTGCATTATGTGATTGAATTCTCTGTCAACAATAGTGATGCTACCTACAGAATCTTGCCAAAAGGAGGTTTCTTACTAGGGTGACCAGATGATATTGGCTGAAATTTGGGACGGCAGGCCTACTATGGATACATGGATACTTCCCCACCCACTCCCCCCGGTACCTGCAGAGACTTTTTAGCGGCATGTTGGGGTTCCGGTACACCAGCCATGTCAACGAAACAAATGAATGAAAATTAGCTTATCAATGCATATCTAAATCTTCGCCTACGGTAACTTTGTAGAACTTTAAAAAAAGGAAGAAAAAAGATGCTGCAGTCAATGAGCATCCGGAGGGATACAGGACAACAGCTTAGATTTCGGGACTCCTGGTCACCCTATTTCTTACCCTTTAGAATAGACTTTGCATTGCGAGAGTATGCCTTAAAAATCTGCTTACATCAACAGCTAACAGAGGTGCTATGTATTTTTCGGCCCCAAACCATTTCTGTGTATTAGCTTTGACCTTATTGTTAACTGCCCCCTCAGCTTCTCTTAGAACACACTGACGTGTGAGAACATGAGTATTTCCAGCAAGGTTAACATCTGAAGGAGTATGTTTGGGGCTGCCCAGAGGCCTGCTGTTTCCTGCTGATGTACAGCTTGAATGATTTACCGGTGCTCAGATAAAAGACAGTCATAGGCCCAGTGTGTCTTAAATCAAATCTGTGCTCTCTCTCTTTTTCACTACAGTTACTGGCTATGTGCGGCACGGAAGAGCTCACACATGCTCACTAAGAAGGCTCCAGAGGAACGGGGCCTGCTATGCACACAGATCATAAAAAGACCAAAGACACACACAGACGCACTGAGAGCTGTCTCCGTTTTTTCAAGTTATAATAGAAAAATGCTAATAAACATTTATGGTGTGGTCATAAATTCCCTCCAGTATAATGGTTGACAATAAGTTCCGTATCTCTGCAATGTCATTTCAATGCCCTGGAGCTCAAGCATTACTCATATGGCTGCCATGCGATCACTCCCCATGGCAGTCATGCCCCTCATCTCCACCAATCAGCTGACTGAAGTGGACAGGCTATGACCCTGTGTGTCCTCTTCATGACTTCCTAAACAGGCTCATTCATCTGCAGCCCTGGTCTCCAAGCACTTCTAGCAGGCAGATGCAAAACATTATTTTCTATTATTACATGACTCTCTGGAAGACCCGATTCTGATTGGTCGTATGAATTTTATTATTAATTGTTGTCAACTGATTCTTACACGGCTAACACATGGCTAGAAGTCTCTTCTCACATAATAAAATATGCACCGATTAAAAAAACATAAACTGATCAATTTTTGACTTTAAATGAAAGATACTCAATATTAATTTGCAATGTGTGTCATCCAATGTTAGTCATGCCTATTAATTTTCTATCAGCCATTTTTGCAGTGCATGCCATGAATAGAGAAAATATGATCTACATGTTTATTAGTTTGTAGTAACTTCTTAAATCTTATATCTGCTGAATCAGTACAAAATCACTCCTTCAAAACCAGTCCAGAGAGAGTTTAGATTCGATTAGACTGGATTACAGGGAGTCCGCATATAGCCATGCTGAGGATTCTGATAAGTAGAGTGGATTTTACTTGAATTTTAGTGTACATTGTATACCGTAAGTACATTCATGATTTAAATGTTTCTTAATGATGTTTCTTTATTATATATGCTGTTGGGGAGAGTAAGAATATACGTTTTGTGAGTATATGTGATTCTGTTTGTGTGTGTCTACGTTTGTGTCGGTGTGTGTCGCTGTAACAATCACAAGCAGTGATGGATTGTGTTATGTTTTTAAAGCTAATTAGTGTCTGGGCCAGTATCTGGCCTCATTAATCTTCTACCCAGTAAATAACCAAAATTGACAAAATAACTGAGTTTGGCTAATGATGGTGGATGTTGCCTTTGTTTCTAATGATGGTCATTAACCTCTCAATGGCTAAATAATAGCATCTTAATTAATTTGTTTCAAAGGGAAAGTTTTTAGTGCAATTTAATTATATTAATGGGCAGCCACAAGGTGCATGGCAAACGGCATCAGAACCCTCCTGCCTGCATGCACATGAACGCTCGCATACTCTCACACGTGTATGGTTGCTTTCGCAGCTGACGCACCTGTCGCCTGCCAAACGGCATTGCAGCTCGGCACTGAACTGTGACGAACACACTTTACTCAACCATGAAGCACAAAACACAATACAATAAGGTTTTACCTCTTTGCACAAGACTGCACACTCTACAAATCACAAGCTATATGTCTACGCAAGCCTACACATTTATTAAAGAATTACAGCATTTCTTACAAGCAAACATTTTTAACATGCATTTTCTTCCCCAAATCTGTCAGTCAGTGTCTCTGCAGATTGTAAAACTTGCATTAAGGTATACAAATGAAAGTTCTGACAATGAAAATACAATGCAGTTTAACTGGTGAATGTAATCAATCTAATATTGCATTGTTATGCACCATTCAAAATAATCTTGAGCTTTATTCAATAGAAAAAATCCAGACACCCGATCTACTTCAAGGGTGCACATGTACAATCTGGTCAATTTGTCAATATTGTATTACAATAAAAGTCTTTTAGTTACATTTGTCTATTTTTTATTAGAATAACTACCAAAAAATACATTAAAATGGTGAGTAAGCTGAGACATTTAGGGATTATTATATTATTTAAGTATAAATTTAAGTAAGAAAGCAAATTGAATTATTGTCAATATTTTAAAAGTAAATATTTGTAATGTGAAAAAAAAGCACATAACAAGGAACCAGTACACATAGAGACAGATATATAGTCCATAGAGAAGGTAACTTGTGATTGCAAATCATACATAATATAATATAACATAGTAATTATTATTGTAATATTGTTGTTAACACAAAACAAAAGCACACACATCACTGGCAGATCGCACAAAGTGGGTGCTCGGCCAAAAATAACAAAAAACATAAAATATATTCATCTGATGTGCCTGTGTGCTCAAAACGTCACCTTTGTAAGAGTCTGTCAAATGTCTATATTTATGGAGCAGTGAGTGTCGACTGTAACATTGTTGTTGTAATATCTAACATATAGAAGATCATTTGAAAAAAGCTGGACCTGGGTGTTAAAAACACACATCTTGACCAGTTAAACTCTAATCCTAGATCAGCACAGAAAAGTCTGCTTCTAAATAATGCTATAGAATGTGGCTGCTAAGTGAAATGAAAGTGCAGATTCAGCATTCTCACAGCGCTAGGCCTCTGTAATGGCTTCCTCTCTCTGGTCTCGCTCTTAACTGGATAAGAACACAGTAATGAAGTAAATCCTGGAGCAATCAGACCCAGCCTGAATGCTGCACTGACTCATTCGTCTCCCGTCTCTCTCCGGATGTAAGCGTGGATTTATCATTCTGCCCTGTGGAGTTAAAGGAAGAGGACTTTGATTTTGTAATGCAATTACACTGTGAGAGGAGAAAGGCCCTCGTCCTGCTGTACGAGTCAATAAGGGAGATGAGTCTGAACTTATAACTCCAAACAGAAGTACAAAATCAATCAGCTGATTGAATAATGGTATTACGGGCCATACATTTGGCTGTTTTTTATGTCAAGACATGAAGGGCATGCTCTCCCCGTCATCAATCCTTTGTGACATGGAACAACCTGTGTCTGACACATAGCTCAGTAGATCAACAGTGTTTTATATTAAATCACCAGCCATGGGCCGGCCAATGAGAATCACTAGAAATGTGCTAACCACATTTCACATTTTCCTTATTTTCAATTTGATTCAGTCAATAGCTTTGTTCAATTAAGTTTGAAGTGATTTTTGAGAGACTTCAGACTGTGATATGTTATTTGTCGACTGAACACATTTTTCTCATATCTCTCTCATTCTTATATCTCTAAAGGAATGCAGTCTGCAATTAAAAAACAACAACACAGCACCATGGGTAAATGGTAACATTATTCAGCCCAGTCTCATTGGTTATAGCAAAGGTATTCATAACATTTACAGGTATGAAAATCCCCCAGGAAACGTCATGTCACAAAAGGTGATAAAGAACGGGAGAGCCAATGAGGTGCTAAAATGAGAGCACTGATGTAAGTTTATAATATTCAATAACCAAGTGACCACATAATGGTGCTTATCCCTGTTTGAACCTTCATTTAATTAGTCTCTATGTGTGAACATTTTGTCTTCATATACAGACACTTAGTATCTATGTGTGGACATTTATCTTCTCTATATGGGCATGTAGTTTTATTTATATTTTTTATTTTTATTTCAAACTATGGTTGCACTTTATTTTGATGGTCCACTTTAGACATTCTACTAACTATAAGTATCTTTACAACTATGTCAACTGCAACTTGTTAGAGTATCAGTAGACTGTTAGTTTATGGTTAGGTGTTAGGGTTCAGGTTAGTAGAATATGTTGACAAAGTTACTTATAGTCAGTAGAATGTCTGTTGGGGAGCATCAAAATAAAGTGTTAGCAAATATTAACCGACTTAGATCCTGCTGTCATCCGCCATGATGGGGACTCGCCGTCGCAGTGACAGGGTGAGGATTAGGCTGTCCCCAGGCTTGTCCAGGGCCACCCCAGCATTGTGAAGTCTACTGACTGTTTAGACCGAGCGCGTGCATTTTGGAACGACAAGAGTTTCTCTCTCCCTCTCTCGCCTTGTCTCTCTCATCCTTCCGTCTTCTTTTCTCTCTCCTCGTCACCTGCATGCCACACAGAGTCCCACAGAGAAGCTCCGGAAGGATAAAAGAAGGAGTGATGACAGTGAAGGGCGAGAGAGGACCAGGCCTGCGACTTTATGTTGTTGTTTTGTTTTAGTTTAGGCGGCAGTCATGCGTGAGGGGCTGCCACTTTATTCTCTTTTTGTTATTTATTTTGTAAGTTTTATGTTAAATGTTCACCGGTTCCCATCTCCTTCTTCCCCGAACTTCAACTTTGCTACATGGACATTTCGTTTCTATTGCATTAACCTATAGCCTTTGTGGTCTCTATATGGTCTTTTAGATTTTTTTTTCTTTTAGATGTTAAAGGTTCTCTAAGCGATCCTGGGTGACATCACTTCTTGTTGACATTCGAACTATTGTCAAACAAAACGGAGGCTAGCTAGACCCTCCCTCCTCCTCATCCGCGCACTAGCCCCTCAAACCCACCCCCAAACCATTCTTGTCGGTTATTGGCTGGAACAGTTTGTTATGTTTCGTAGAGCGGGTCGCTAGAGTTTGTTTATGTAGCCGTTTGTGGAGCCTGGGGTGTCTGCAGAGATCGCGTTTTTTTACAGTGTGTTCAGGGGACAGGCAGCTAGCGGTAAGTGAGGAGATGTTTGCTGTATGTGACAAAAAATGTTTTGGCCTTAAAAACGCGTGACATCGCTTAGAGCACCTTTAATGTGAAATCACAATCGCAGCAATCTTAGTTCTATGTGTGGACATTTGGTCTCCATTGACATTTACCGTAGTTGATCCTAGGCTCCATGTGTGAACATTTTGTCTCTATGTGTGAACATTTGGTCTCTATGCAAATGACAGTTTCTGTTTTGGGACATTTGGGCTCTATGGGAGGATGTTTAGTAATGTGGGCATTTAGACTCTATATATGGACTTTTAGTTCATCTTCGATTCTGTGTATGGACATTTGGTCTCTATGGGAGGATGTTTTGTCATGTAATTCCCATCTTCCCATATAATGGTGTCAATGCAGGCAGATCAATAATATTGTTGAATATTAAATTAAATGTCCCCAAATAAGGAAGCCAAAGGCGACAAAGGCGACAGTGTCAAGGAACCAAAACTCCATCAGCTGACAGTATGGAGAAAAAAACAATGGGAAAAACCAGGATCAGTCGGGGACAGTTCTCCTCTGGTCAACGAACGAACAGTGTATGATTATGATTCAGGCATCATTACAGGTGAGAAGTCAGATTGGATTGGAACATTCAGAATATTAACAAGTTCCATCTGGAGTCATCACGCGGGTATTGTGACGAGTTTGTTGAGGATCAGTGCTGATAGCTGTCAGTGATGGGCATTTAGTCCATATATATGGACATTTGGACATTTGGTTTCTATGTGAGGACATTCAATCTCTATGGGAGGATGTTTAGTGTCATATTTACTATCAGCTTGCAGCATAGCAAACCCTCTTTTGGCATTAAAAAACTACTGTCAGGATTTACTAAAGACACGCAGTGAAAAATTACAGCTGAAAAGGCATTGACAAAGTTATTTTTGTGGCTGCCTTTATTGCATACAGTATGCATTTGTAGTTTCCCTTTCATTCACAATTTTTGGGAGTAGAGTACTAAAACGAATCAATTCGGCACCTAAAACGGCACCAATTTACTGGTATTTGCATCATTATTTACCGCCCCCCCAAAAAGCATGTCTTAAACCAGACGCTAATTTGTACTGCTCTTGGTGGATTGTGTTGTTCATTGTGGAAATGATACGGCTGCGTCTGTGTTCTTTAATTTGCGTGTCGTCAGTAGATCATGCGCAGAACTTTCGCTTTTATGAGATTGCGCTCTCACCCTAATTTGCCTTTTTTAGTAAATCCGGCATTTAGTCTCTATATGTGGAATTGTACCTTAGTCTCTATGGCTTCACCTTATGTGGATATTTAGTCTCTATGTGAGGACTTTTAGTCTCTGTTTGGTCAGGTGGTGTGTTTGTTTCATAAATAATGCACATTGAAGCATCAAGTGAGCTAACTCATGTTTCAGCATGGTAAATACTGTAGAGCCACTCATAACACACATAAATTACACAGACATTACTAGAAAAAATCTGCTAAAGACTATCACAAGCCTCACTGTGCCCGTGGCCTGGACAGGCAGCAGGCAGCGTGGAGCCTAGTCAGGGTCTCAGTGCCCCCCCGGCTATCAGTTTGTCAATAGAGATGCTGTTCCCATCAAACAAACCTTGCTATTGAGTGAGAAATGTCAATATTAGAAGGTTCCCAAAGCTACTGAAGGCTAATGAGAGGGTTTAAAGCAGGGCTCATAAAAGACAAGAGCTCAGATACAGAGATAAGGCGTCATAAATGATGCATGATGACTCAATGCGGCACAGGTTAGATATGGTAGCAGTGGGAATAATGGAACTGAAAAAACTTCAAATGAATGGGCGAGCCAGTTATTAGCACGTCTAATAGTGATGACATCTCAGATTGATATTCCTCTCATAAAAGTGGATGAAAACGTTAGATTCTTTCATTTTAGGAGTGGCATAGATCATCTGGATTAGATGCCAGGTGTATTTTATGTGAAGTGAGTTTAATTCACTGATGTATTTTGTATGCGCCAAATTGGTTTCAGAGTAAATTTAACTTCGCAAAATAGGTCTCTTACAAGGATGGCAGTGATGAGGGCTTTCATTTGAAATTCCAATCCAATATGCAGATCTTTGAGGGGTTGGAAAACGTAATTTTTTTCCATTCAATAATAACGGAAACAGCTCATTATTGAAACAATTTGATGGCATCTTTTGAACCCTCTCTCCACCAAATTGACTTAATAATTTCCACTCTTTCTTAATAGCTCCCTACATTCTCCACTCCTCTGCTTGGCTTAAGCTTTGATGTCCACATGTTACAATGGAAACACAAGCTTATTCCAAACAGAAAAAAAAAAACGATCTTTGTTATTTTTCTCTGTCTCTTTTTTTTTTACCTTATTGCTCAGGGGCTGGGACTCATTTTATACTGCTGCACAAATTAACTATGACTTATTTTTTTCACCCATGCAAAATTAATATCATTTGGAAAAACTGTTTAAAACTTCCATAAAATATACACCAGTGACACAGACATTAAATTCTATTTTAAAGCTGCAAACTGTGATTGTTACGCAGCCCCATAAGGGACGTGGTGTTGTAAAAAATTTGGGATGGGAGAAAATAATATGTTTTAAATATTTTGCGTTCCCCGAGAAACTTTGGATTTTGCACTTTGCAGATGCAAGATCCTTTCGGACTTGTCTCTCAGCAGCGCAGTCTCATCCCAAGAAGTCATATACTGACGTCTTGGGACGTCTTTTGACCATACGTCAATATCCGCCTTTTTAGGGTACCCTTAAACGTCGGTTAGATGACGTTATCGGATCCTAACTCTACCCCAGACCTAAACCTACCCCTAAACCTACCCCGTCACCTACTGACGTTAAAGGTAAAGCGTCAGTTGTATGACGTCCCAGGATCGCCATTTACCGACGTTTAAGGGTACCCTAAAAAGGCGGATATTGACGTATGGTCAAAAGACGTCCCAAGACGTCAATATATGACTTCTTGGGATGAGACTGTGTTACTCTCAGCCACCAGCGCATAGGAATAAATTTATATTTTAAAGCTCGGTTTGAGGAAAATTGGGTGGTAGCTCGTTGTCTACATTACTATGATTGTAAATGGGTGTCATTTGTGTTTTAAAGGGGTCATATAATGGTACATGCACTTTTAAAAGTTGATTGCACTGAAATGTGTGTTGGCAGTGCCTGTACACAACCATCATATAATGATAAAAATCCATCCAGGGGTTTTGTTTTAATCTCCTTATATGTTTTCCCCTGTCTCAAATCGAGCCGTTCGAGCCTGTGACGTCACAAGCTCGCACGCCCCTCCCACGACTGTTGATTGACAGCAGCGTTTCAATACAGACCCGCCCTCGCTCGTGAGTGAGATGTCAATCATAGTTGTCATTGTTTACACTGTAGCAGAATGGCGGCCGTCTAAGCGATTGTGGTGTTCTGTTCTTGGGTGCAATAAGGAACACAGCAGTCATTTTAATGTTCCTAGATCCGAACCGCTGAAGACGCAGTGGCTGAGTTTTGTTTATGAAGGGAATATTTCCGACGAGCAACGTCAATGCGCTCGTGTTTGCGCAAATCATTTCTCACCAGACTGCTTTTTAAACGAGGCGAGGGTCAATATAAATCAGGTTTTGCTAAGAAGCTGCTACTGAAAAAGGAATCGGTACCAACTATTCGTGTTCCTGTTGGACCTCCAGAAGAAGTGAGTGTAACGTTTAAGTAACCTTTATATTTAACCTTTATATTAATCTTTGCAAATCCCTTGCACGCTTCACGATGATTCTGGCTAATGTTTACACTCAGGGTGCATTACGGCATGTATTCTATGTAACGTTACGACGTTCTCAATATAATTCATAATCCCACGTTTATAATGAAAAATGCGTTATAGTTATGTGTTAATACGCAGGTGTTACAGTTAACGTAACAGGAATATTAACATGAATATCAATGCAGTTACAATACTATAGATGTACTTAAAAGTTTTCTTAAAACATAAAACATTTTCGTACTGCACTAAACATGAACATACAACAAATTCTTAGGGATCCTTCAACTACTGCTAATCATTACTGACATGACCTCATGTCATTTTCAGTCACGATAGTTGTACCTAACACTGAGAACGTCACGCATTACTGACAAGCCTACATTTACAAAAAAAGAGAAAAGTTTTTCAACATAAATCTGTCAACGAACTAACCTATAACTTACATTAGTAAGTTACTTTAAACACATAGCGTTTGTATCTCACAACTATAACGTTACCCTGCCAGTACATACAAAAATAGAAACCAACCATTCGAAACGTCCTGTTCGAGCCTTAATTGTCGAACTTCTTCGGGGCTGTCATCTTGTTTCGGGTCCGACTCCGGTTCAAACTGATACGGTTGCACAGATTTGTCCTCAGAGCGAATCCCGCTGCCATTATAAACCCTCAAATGTTGTCAAGTCAACACTCCACGTGCGTTGTGTCAATGCGCCCACAGAACAGAGGGGCGGAGTCAGCGAAGCTCATTATCATTTAAAGGCATATGCATTTAAAACGGCGTGCTGAAAACAGAGCTGTTTTTGAGCAGGTAAAATGAGTGTTTTCTTACAATACTAATGAGAATTTTTAATAAAAGTATATTACAAAGTTTTCATTTAGACCCTAAAGATTCATATTAACTTGTACAAAAATGGCATTATATGACCCCTTTAACAATGTTTAGCTCACGAGTTATTGATCCGGGAAGTTTGAATCTGTGAATATATTGCTAACTTTAACTCCTTGAGTTAAGCACTGACCATGACTTTATGTTTGAGTCCAAGTTCAAACAGTATGAAACGCTCCGTTTTTAATGTACAGAGCTGTCTAAAACACTGCCAGCAAGTGTTTGTCCGAGCTCACAACAGGTTTTGCGAGGGAACGCAAATATCTTTGCGAGGGAACACGAAAGTTTTGCTAGGGAACACGAACGTTTTGCGACTGAACACAAATATCTTCGCGAGGGATTGGGAACACAAAACCATTGAATTTTTTTTTTCTCCCATCCCAGATTGTAGATGGGAGATCCCTCCGTAGATTGTAGAGGGAGGGATTGCTGAAAAATGCCAACACCCTATAGCTGTGATGACTATTCACAATATAACTTTGGCCTCTCAAACTGCATTGCTTCATTGAACACTTTAACATTTGATTTGTTGGTCTAATATAACTTCAATGCACTGACATATTCAATGCATACATGGGCTGAATGTAGTGTGTGTGTGTGTGTGTGTGTGTGTGTGTGTGTGTGTGTGTGTGTGTGTGTGTGTGTGTGTGTGTGTGTGTGTGTGTGTGTGTGTCGCGCATGATTTTTTATTGGGATGTTGATGAAAGTAATACCTAATTCTAATGAGAGGGATTATTCAGAGGATGTGACATAGTCGACTTCTAGGTCGGATGAGTAATGTCTGCCAATTTAGAGAACCCTCTTTATTCCCCCCTCTCTCTCTCTCTCTCTTCCGTATTTTATCAGTCAACCCGGGTTATTTACAAAAAGACATGTCTATCAGTTACAAGGACATGACTTTGCCAAGAGAGAGCTAACAAAGGAGGAAATCAAGCAGTGGCCTCCCCTGAAAAGATGTCTCTCTTTTCCCCTCTCGCCCCTAATCCAAGGCCTTGCTCGCGCTGAATGGCCCTCTTCCTGGCAAGGTGCCTGGCGTGGCCGGCGATAGTAGGCTACATTTATCCTCCCTGATTAGATTAGAAATTATTAATGGAGGGCTGTGAAGCAGAGCAAAGGGTCATTTGGAGTTTAATTCTATTCTCAGATAACTTCATTTTGCCTGATGTGATTGTTATTGCCTGAGTGCTAGATGTTTATAGGAAACAATATCCTCAATAACACATTCAGACATCCTATTTAAAGGGTCAGCCTGGGCCATAAGATAACAGCTTCTGGGGAGTCGCATATCACGGACGATATAAAAAGGTCAGCCTTTGCTCTGATCAGAATAATACTTTAAATTCATAAAAAGTGCATGTGAATATATGCTCTGTTCTTAAACCAAGTGAGGTTACATATTTTAAAGTCGGGATAAAATAGTCTTTTCTTCTCCATTGTGACGTATTTCTGAGTGAAACGGCTTCTCGAACAAGCAAAATGTAGGATGGGACTTGATTTTGTCCATCAGGAATTGATTGGATCATTGTGGTTTGCTATTGCTGTGATCTCATGTGACAGGTTTTCCCGCCTTCGCATCAGTAAACATCTCATCAGAGAAGAGATGTTGTCACAAGAGGGAGAAGTTATTTTGAATAAAAATTAAGTGGTAACATTAATGTTTACAAAATAATGATGTGCACGGACAAATCATTTATAATAAATACTGCAGTATTCCATTAAAAAAAAAACAAGAATTTGATTTCATGGTGACTTAAAACTCTAAAATTCCAAAGCAGCATCTATTTGTCATGTAAAAAGCCAATCCCATAATTCATTGCAACAAGATCAGTGGAAGGGTGCTTCTAGAACGCAAGGCTGCATTCTTGTGAGGCAGTGTCCCTCATAGTCCAGTCCTTTGTAGGCTTTTAGGCTAGAGTCCTCCTTATTAGAGGCCTGTGTGGGACTGTTTTCTTAATCACGTTCCTGCTGAATTTCTGACCATTTCTGCCCACTCCTGCAACACGTGTGTTCCACTCCCACCCGCACCCGCAAGCATTCCGTCACAGCTTGTAGAAATTGTGAAAAAATTACATTTGGACTATGCTTAACATTCAGAATAGCATACATAAAACATTGCGTTTAAAGGTGCTCTAAGCGATGTCACGCGTTTTTAAGGCCAAAACATTTTTTGTCACATACAGCAAACATCTCCTCACTATCCGCTAGCTGCCTGTCCCCTGAACACACTGTAAAAAAACGCGGTCTCTGCGGACACCCCAGGCTCCACAAACGGCTACAAAAACAAACTCTAGCGACCCGCTCTAAGAAACATAACAAACTGTTCCAGCCAATAACTGACAAGAAGTGTTTGGGGGTGGGTTTGAGGGGTTAGTGCACGGATGAGGAGGAGGGAGGGTCTAGCTAGCCTCCGTTTTGTTTGACAATAGTTCGAACGTCAACAAGAAGTGATGTCACCCAGGATCGCTTAGAGAACCTTTAACTAAACTGGCCATATGATAAAGTAATGCTAGCACCACACATGACAAACACCTTTTTTTTTTATTAAAGGTGGGGTATGTGATTTGCAAAACGGCCGGCAGATTTTGAAAATAAACAACACATAAGGTCCTACCTTCTCTTCTCCAACGCTGGCCCTGACTCCACCCATTCGAAAAACATGGACGCGCAATCAAGCACGAGCGAAAACTCAGATGCGCTCTCTCTCTCTCTGTACCGGGCGACTTGCACTTTCTGTGACTGGGTCACGAGCTTTGAGTATGCGCATGAACGGGACACGCGCGCTAGGGGGGTGGGGGGAGGGGGCATGGTACAAACGTTTGAGTGACGCATTTTCTGTCCAATGATTCTAGACGGTCTTAAAAATGATTGGCTGGAGTTTTTCGAGTCCTGCCCATTCCACAGATGATTAAATTGCTTAATTTTCATTTCAGTGCTTCTAATTTACAGCCAGTAAGTGGGTTAGGAATAGGATTTCAAGTGATTTTGAAAAAAATGGTCAAAAAAGAAAATCACATACCCGACCTTTAAACATAAAATTCTATCAACTGTTGAAACAAAACTTTTTAAAAACATTTTAACATATGCGTAACAACACACATGCATAAAACATAACATTTAATGGGATTGTTCATCCTAAAATGAAAATTAATTGAAATGAAAATTAATTTTTGTGACCTCAAAAGGAGAATTAAAAAAAAAAGTCCCGCTCGTCTATATAATCGCAGTGAATAGTGACCACCATCAAAAAAATCACAGAATGATCACGTGCGACACGTGCCGTGTATTCAAGTGTTCTGGTGATACAGTATGGGTTACAGTGATTTTGCCAAGTAAGAGATGTTCCTGGATCAACATATTTTGTTGATCCTGGATCAACGTTCCTGTCCCAAAATATAGTCCTTACCCAATCCCTACCCCTAAACCTAACCATAACATTTCTCTAAAATCAGAGGGTAATGATAGATGAATAACACAGATGTTGAAGCACCTTACCCTGGTTCTAAGCCTAAACTTGACATAAACTGTAAACTGGTCCCTCAAATCTGATTGGTTGATTGGAAAGTTGTTCCAGGATCCAGGAACATGTGGTGCTTGGCAAAATCACGTTCACCATACAGTATGATATGAAATTTTATGTATTATTTTACAAAAATCCTGACCTTGGCTGATGGTCTGTGCTCGTTTGCACATTCATGAGACAGCACCGCAAATCAATCCTCACCCAGAAAAACACACTGTTTTTCAAAAACTTGCACTTTTTTTCAGATAATTTTCATTCTCAGGCCACCAAAACGTCATTGGCATGTAAACGAACGGCAAGAACGCATTAAATGTTTTCCTTTTTTCAGTTGAAAATGTGCAAGTTAATAACTAATGATTCCTACAACGAAAAAGAATCAATTCTGAACTTATTTAAACTGGACAACGACTTTCTTCTAGAGCTGGTCTACAGCCAAAACAATCTTTGTTGCATTAATTGCCTGTTTTCACTGTAAAGCTGCTTTAAAACAATCTATATTTTAAAAAGCGTTTTATAAATAATGGTGACATGTTCCTGCCCCCACGGTACGAAAACTTAAAACTTAATTTTGGGAAAATAATATTTAAATTTAAATGACAACCCTCTGTGGTCTCCCAGTGGCTTACATTATTGGCAGTTTAGTGTTTAGGTGAATAATTTATACCAAAACAAAAGATAACATGTATGCCTTCATCTCCAAAAACATTATTTTTGCTTTACATTTCATGAACTCAGACAAGCTCAGTGCCAACTCGTTTTTCCATCAGTTTTTTTTTTCCTGAATTGGAATGTGTGCAAATGATTTTGGGTGATTAAAGGACAAGGAACAATTCTTGCCTTCCAAAGAATCCCTCAAATTACGACGGCCTTCGGCAGCGCTTGATGACGTAGCAGCCGAGATATGCAGCTTTACTGTGTGTCCTAGTAAGGCTGCATATCTCGGCTGCTACGTCATCAAGCCTTCCGCTAGAGAAGCATCCCAAAAATGAATCCAAGATGGTAGATGATGTTATAAATATAATTTATCCAATACTGAAAAATGATTAGTACTAAAATAATTAATGATGAATATGCATGAGGGCAGCAAATCAAAGTAAACATGAACAATGGATGACACGCATTTATTATGCATCGTCAGCACGGAGGAGAAATAAAACTGTCTGTGTATCTGAGAAACGAGAGAATGAGAAACGGAGACAAAGGAAGAAAGAAATAGTCATGGATACAGGACCATCTGGACACGGTTAGCCTGTTCAGATAGCGTTTCAGTGGCGCTGATTTGCAACTCTGTCAGTTAGCTACAGTTACACACCTGTCTCTGGACAAAGGGACTCACCTTTCTGCTGGCTTGGCTGGCTTTCCGTCGCTACTGCTGATATCTCAATCACAGGCTAGTGCCAGCCAGCTAATGAAGTGCTCTCCAGAGGTCAGCATTCCTCTGGGTCGGGATAGGATAATCAGTCATTGGCGGTACTCTCAACCACCTCATTTAGAGCATAGGGACCGACTATGTTCGGCAAGGCTGAGCAGGCAGTGTCTAGGTCCCACCTGATCCATGTAAAAGAGATACCAGCCATCTCGCTTTATTACTAGATGTTATCTTTTTTCCCAGAGAAAGCACAGAGTACACAGAATGCTGAATCATTTTGATTATAATAGAAAGACAGAAGCTCACCCCGGGTTTGCATGTAAGATGACCTTTTGTCTAGTAACAGAACAGGCGCGCTTCAGAATCGGTTCACAGCCGATGAGATCGATGTTCTTGTCAGGGCCGTAAAAGAAAGAGAAGTGACATTGGGGATGGGACGAACCCACCCAAATCAATAGAAAAAAATATGAGAAAGCTCAACTTAACTGGTAAGTTAAGAGTAAGGTTTTTAATGTACTTAAATTAGAGTTGGGTCCGAGTCCTCCTTTGTCGAGTACGAGTCAAGTCCAAGTCCTTAACAATCGAGTCCGAGTCCAAGTCCGAGTCCAAAGAGGGCCGAGTCGGACTTGAGTCCGAGTCCTTAACATCCGAGTCCGAGTCGAGTCCGGCCGAGTCCACAAAGATTTAAATGATTTGAAATTGACCTTTCACAAAGACCCGCCCCTCTTAGTTACTGTTGCTACGTCCGATAAGCCATTCCGCTCTCACTTCACATGTTCTCACACAGTGAAAAATATATTGCGGAGCAAAGAGGATACTGACAATGCGCCAACACACAAGACAGAGCAGCCTACTTTTGGTATGAAATAAAAGTTAAATTATTTTATATTTTTATAATTTTTTTTATTATTTTTAAATAATTATTATGAAATTCAAACAATACTGTTTTGTGGTGCTTTAATGTGTAGGCCTCAGTTCAAGCAGCACATACTGATACTCTCTTCTAGTTATAGCACGAATTAAACATGAATGAAAATCAGAACTGCAAAAATAAATCAATACACACCATTTTTCAAGTTCAAGTCCACTGACTTTAATCTACTAACTGGTTTGGTTTGTCGGACAAAAATGGCGGGTGTCTGCATTATAAATGGTCAGATCGGTCAGAACTAAAATTTTGCGGATTCACTCTCACATTTATATGCATTTATCACTCTTTATAATTTACTTTGTGAACGTAACCACTGGTCCTCTAGAAGTACGAAAAACAAAACTATTATTTAAATTGTCAATAGCGCTCCCTTTAAGCCATCACTTACTTACCGCGTTCTGCACTCTCTCTAAAACTCGTCATAAACACTGAAGTTGTCCGCACTGCACAGTGAATCTCTCATGTATATATCGCGTCTAGACTTTGTTGGTTATGAGGGATTTGCGAAAGGATAAAGCTCGTGCTGATTCTGAACATACATTTTGAGCGAATTCTCCGCATGTTGACTAAAACACCTCTGATTTGCCACTGTGTGTTCATGCGCTTAATATACATGTCTGTGATTGGCTACAATGCTCAACGCGGAAACAACACAAGTAGTTTCGTTTCGTTTTGAATAATATTGTGTCCTCCAGTGCCCGGACTCGACTGGACTCGGACATTTTTCCGAGTCTAAAATGTCCGTGTCCGTGTCAAGTCCGAGTACAAATTCATCCGAGTCCGTGACAAGTCCGAGTTCATTCAAAATTGGACTCGAGTCCGGACTCGAGTCCGAGTCCGAGATTACAGTACCCCAACTCTAACTTAAATTATGGTAAAGGTGATTTCGCAGTCTTCAGATTTTTTTTCCTGGTTCAAGACGGACAAACTAATTTGTCAGATGTCCTTATATACATATGTGTCTTGACATGTGTCCACTATTGGGCAAACAGCTCTGATCCGTCATTACTACAATTTGCCTGAAAAATTTGGGTAAATGTGTAAGCTAGATTTATGCCTATTTTTTCACATCTTCATGGAAACCACAATGATTTCCCTCGTGTGGTAATATATTTCCTTGTTATAATGTATGATTTGCAAAAATAAAAACTGCTGCATCTGTGTAGATTACATGAGCAAAGTGTATGCGTGTTGTGCACGCTATACATTATGGTCAAGCTTACGCCCTTAAAATAGCATAATGAACAACGCGCAACGCGCCACTGACTTTAGACTAGTTTTTTTCTGGTCAGTGGCGCAATTGTTTTATAGAACAGCAAAATAGCATGAGGGAAAGTTTGCGCCGGAACACGCCTCCTCTTTGCGCTGAACCGCCCCGGGGAGCGCAAGTGTATTTCTTAGTTAACCGACGTGTGTCTGTGGAGGGAAAAGTCCGCTTTGCGAGGGTGCAAAATAGGAATGATACATGCGTCGGTGTACAAAGTCAATTGCGCTGGGTGCAAGATAGGGCCCTTAAACTTTTTCTTTCTTTTTTTTTTGCAGAACATCCTAGTAGTGCTGCATTTTTCATGAAATTCTAGGCAAAGCCATCCTTCCTGTGTTTGCATAGAACAATTGCAGCAGTAAAAAAAAAAAACTAACAAAAAAAAAAGGAAGCAATTATAGCCTAACCCATAATGTTTTGTACAAGATTTGGTGCAAGAGTTGCCGTTGGGGTATCAGGTTATGGCGTCTAGGTTGTAGGCCCGGCCAAGGGCAGTCTGGAATGGAAGGTTAGCGCTGAAGCTTTGGGGGGTGGATGTAGGGACGGACACCCACTGATAAAGTTTCCCATGATGGATTGAGTTGGCTGGAGGCAGCCTGTGGTGCCACATCACATTTAATTGCATGCATCTTTCATGCAGAGGTGCATGTGTGTATATACCTACCTCCCACCTCTTTCTACATTCCCTTTTGTCACCCAATCAGGACTGCTTGGAGTGAAACACTTCACACCTGTGATTTGTTTTTAGCTATTATATTGAGGGTTTTTTGTCAGCTAGTTGTTCAACAGATTTCTGAATGTAAACAATGGAGCATTTTGTGACCAAAGACATCTATTTTACCTTGAGAGAGCTATCCTTAAAATTCCCAATTATCACAATGATAGTTGCTTAGCTGTCGCATGCAGCCCTGGAAGTAAGCAACCTGAAAGCTGTCATCTTTGCTTCATGGCCACTTATTTCTTTTAAAGGGACCTTAGTGCTTTTTGTCTGCCTAATATGGTATATACCAGTAAGGGCAAAAACTGCTAAAGCTATCCAGCAAAAGCCTGAGGGTCTGGTTGTGACGATAACATTTGGTGTGGTTTACGTGTGTTTGTTTTTACAGTGTAGAGTCGCCAAAAATAAACTACGCTTATAGTATTATAAAATAGACCTTTTTAGGTTTAAATAGCACTATGCATTCTATCAAGGCTATCAAAGCCACTTTGATTCTTGTTTTTTTATGTACAGAGTATGTGCATGCAGTATTCTCCACAGGGAACTCCAGTGAGGCACATTATGTGGCTCTTTATCGGATCAGGCCAACTGGTTTTCCTGTGGCTTCACACCATTTCAATAGGAGCCTCGGGGTGGCACAGTCATCTTGGATTTGGCAAGCTGTTCCATTTGTACCTTAGAGATGAAAGTGTTACCAGCAAGCAATTAGAATCTACTGTCAATGCAATATGAGCCTTATTCTGGCCAATGTTCAATTGCAGAGGAAATTTTAGTGTTAATGGGTAATGACATCCTCGGGGTTACTTGTCTGTTTTGGTTATAAAATGCACGGAGGAGATGAAGGTTGGGATTTCAAGACATAGCAGAGACGTTACGCAAAATATTGCGCAATGTTATATTTTTTGACACAAAATCCAAACTCTCTCCAATTCAGGGAAATCACCTCTAAGCCAAGCGTATGTGCCGTGAGCTGGGGAACAT
This sequence comes from Chrosomus eos, assembly GCA_036326025.1. Taxonomy (NCBI): domain Eukaryota; kingdom Metazoa; phylum Chordata; class Actinopteri; order Cypriniformes; family Leuciscidae; genus Chrosomus; species Chrosomus eos. Next base: position 32,090,610 of record CM070833.1, read on the forward strand.
ATGATCACAAGGTCGTACGCTCACACACACCCAAACACACATGCTGTCAACACCTTCGCCATGATGGATCCCTCTCATTTTCCGAGCTAGGATCCGATAAAAGTGGCAGCCGAGCTCTGGGGCCTGCCTTTCTCTGATTACACCTCAACGTCCCAGAGCAGATGTAGCTGAGGAAGCCCCTCCTGGGCTGGCTTGCACAACGCTACATTTACCCAACCACTTCTCAGCTGCAACCTCAGCCTCGGGCGCTCCACCATCAAATTTTCATGCGACCATATGGAAGAATATTAGTAATAGAGATTTACTGTCATGGCCGTCCCGCTGGAGAAAATAAGGAAACTGTTACATATTGCTTTGGGTAAATGAGAGGGAGCCAGGCGAGGGAAACAGAGCCCTCCGTCTTTGAGACATCCGATCGGCTCGCTGAGAAGCGAGTGGAGGCACTAAAGAGTGCTTTAAGTGCAATTGAATGGGAAGAGTCCTTGAAACAGCATAGCGCTTTGTTGGTGGGGTCAGGGAAGTGAGTGATGATGTCTTGTCTCGGTGTCTCTTCCGTGTGCGTTACTGCTGCGCAGCGTCAACAGGACCGGCAGGTTGGGGCTGTGATCAGAGCGCCGGCCTAAATTACAGCAGGTTGACAGATAAGGAAGCAGCTCAGCTGAATGCACACAACATCAGAGAGAGGGCGGCATTGTCTACCTCCCTCACCTCACACTCTCACAATATGCCTGTCCATCAACATGTGTCATTAAGAGCTATTATTGACTCCTTTAGACACTATTGGCAGGAAAAACAAAAGTTTAAGCAGGTTTTACTTGTGTTGCCATAACACGTTACGCATTCTAGTGATTCGGCGGTTTGGGGCGCATAATGGTTTCTTCTTTTGTCTACCTGTTAGTTGGAGTTATCTGCATTAAAGCTCCACAACTTCTGTGTTTTTTCACGAAAGTTATTTACTTCTTACCACCAATGAGGCACTGCACGAAGTGCCTGTTTCGGTTAAAGAAGTTTTCTTTCATGCTGAAATGGTACCTCTCTGCGGGCTCCGCTTTGAACCTGAACACACCATACTGAATCAACACGGGGGTACAAATGTGAACCAGACTCCAAATTTGGGTTTTAGGATGCAGAGGGTTATGATGGCTGTTGGCCTGCTTCCTGTAAAGCCTCATTAACATTTATAAATGCAAAATGAGGGGGCCTGATGGGAGGTGTTTTAAGCTGCATTTTCAGATAGCTGATATCTCTCCTCCCTCCGTATACCGCAACGCTGAACACACAACCGCAACATGTCCACTCTCAACAGCTTGGTGGATTAGCCATGTGGGCAAGAGGGTCAATTTGCAACCGTACTCTTCTGGAACCAATTAGAAACTGCATCTTTCCCTGGGGCACCCTGGTTGAGGAACTCTACATTAGTTGTTTTATCTTTTGATATGCAGGGCATTATTAGTGGTGAGTCGTTCATGGTGGCTGTGGTTAGATAGTGACAACCGTGGAAACAAGAATTGGCTCAGAGACCATGGGCATGTTGCATTATGCCTACAAACTCACACACACACACAGACTTATCCTACCCTGCTCGTTATACCACAACAATCCCTCTTTTGTCAGGGATGATTGATGATATGTTGGAATTTCATTCATGGAGTTCTGTGTTTTGGATTTGCTGTGACGACCAGGTATAAACAGGCTCTGCTTGGGTATTGAGTTTCACCTCTGAACACCAAAGAGAAACAACGGCAAGGGCCTTTCAAAGGTTAAACAAACAGTTATTGCTGATATCTCAGTGGACAATGGCTGAATTATCTTTTACAAAATGTTTATTGTTCACACGGACAATCGATCGGAGAATACGCATACCACATCCATGACCTCATCGCAGAATAAACACTTCCTCTTTTCACGGCCTCTGGATTTGAAAACATCAGAGCCAATCTCAGTTCTGCATAATTCTCTCTGTCAATTTAACATGTTATTTTAGTGCATTAAAAGGGAATGTAGTTTGTGCCTCGGACTGATGGACAAGCTTGATTGAATAGATGGCGATATGGAAATAAAACAAACTGTATATTGAATTCTAAAAAAAAATAATTCTTGTTTAGATATTTTTCTGAAAAAAAAAAATGGTGATCAATTCAATTAATAATACAATGTAATAATCATTTATTTATTTTCAACAACCACATATTTAGATCAGGGGTATTCAATTATTTCCAAGATGTTTATGCATTTCTTTCCTAGAAAAGGTCTGGATAATCACAACTTGCATTGTTTCAGGTGCCAGTATGTTTCGTATGGCTATAAAATGAGATCATCAGTTTGCTTGCAGATCAGCTCCGCTGATTATAACAAGAGCTTTATAGTTTTGATGTGTTGCAACACGTTGATAGCTTCCAGTGTAGATGTGTGTCAGAGCCATGACAATTAATAAACCTGTTGGTTTCTTTTTTGTGCAGTACATTATGTTTGTTAATAAATTCATGATAAATCTATATGGAACCAATCCAGGATCTGGATCTAGGCTGGGTTTGGTTAATTGGCGACCTTTACTTTGGGGTATCTGTCTTGCATTAGCTCTTCTTCTCTCTTGAACTTTTCGTTTCAAGTCGTAGCTGTGAGCTTAAAACCTCCATTTGAGGCAAAGTAGTGGTTCAGATAAAAGCCGCTTGACGCTATGATTTATTAATGCTACGCTATTAATACTGTGGGGCTTTTGGAATAAGTCTTGTTGACTCTCGGTCTTAGACCGCTGGTATTGGGAGGATTTCCACAAAGAAGACACATCCTGGTCATCCTTCACACCCTCGCACGCACACACTCGGTCACTGGGCACCGAAGGCTTATGGGGGATTGTACTGATGGGGCTTTCTGTGAGTGAAATCCTCAGTGGATTTCTGCTGTCCTTGCAGGTTTGGTTTATGGCATCTCACAAGTTTTATAATGTCCCATCATGCGCAAAAGCAAATAAGTAATTTGTGATGGTGGGTATGAATAAAGTTTAAACTGGCATACAGTATGTCAAAGAAACACATACACATTGGCTCTGTTCCAAAACCTGCCTTACTGTCTACAGTCCACATATACAGCTGACTTCTAATACAGCATCATAACTGAAACGGAAGAAAAAAACAATCAAATTGGAGATTCAAAGTCATAATTAATATAGAGTTTTGTAGAGATCTAGGCTACGATAATCTATTTATCATTTTTGGTTTTAGTTTTAATTTTATTTTTATCAGACCACATTTTTTTGATTGACCTATTGAAATAATCATGTTCAAACTGTCTGCCATCTTGGATTTTTTTTTTCATTTTTCACTGTGCTTGTCGCAGTGCGTTCTGGGATTACCTTCTTTGCAAGGGGTACATATGATGCTGCCTTAGAATTTGACCACAAGAACAAATCTTTATGCTGCCTAACTTTTGAAACTTTTTTAAGAGTCAGATGAAAGTTACAAAAGAAAGATAGAAAGAAAGAAAGAAAGAGAAAGAAAGAAAGAAAGAAAGAAATACATAAAGACGGAAGAAAGAAAGAAAGAAAGAAAGAAAGAAAGAAAGAAAGAAAGAAAGAAAGAAAGAAAAAGAAAGAAAGAGAAGAATACTTCACCTTCCTCAAAAACAAATTCAAGATCCATAATATTTGGGGCTGTATAGTAGGGGCATTTTATTGTAAAGAATTTAAGAATTAATTTAGTTGTTCATAATAAGCATTAAAGGGATAGTTCACCCAAAAATGAAAATTCTATCATCGTTTACTTACCCTCAAGTTGTTCCAAACCTTGTTCTGCTGATCACAAAGGAAGATATTTGGAAGAAAACAGATCTCAACCCCCATTGACTAGCATAGTATGTATTTTTTCCTACTATGGAAGTCAATGGGGATTGAGATCTGTTTTCTTCCAAATATCTTCCTTTGTGTTCAGCAGAACAAATAAACACATAGAGGTTTGGAACAAATTGAGGGTGAGTAAATGATGAAAGAATTTTCATTTTTGGGTGAACTATCCCTTTAAAGATTCTTGCAGTGACTCTATTTCTAGTAAAGATAAGTTACATTTTAGATTATGCTTTGTAAATATAGTATTTAGATGCAGAATATAGAAATTCACAACATAACTTATGTAAGAGCATAGCATGTCTTTCACAGACAACTTAGAATTACCATTTCTTGTGTCAAATAAAAAGGAACATCAGACCAGAATTTTGAAGACAGATCACAGTTATAAAACAGATGATTTTTATGTACAGTACACAAAAGTGCATTTATTGTCAATGTTTATGAATTTTGATTATGGATTTTTTCCTTGTTTGAAATACAAAATGTACATGGATTTAACCAGGCGTCTGCCCACATAATTTCGGAGATCTGTGGATTCCAAAAATATTTTGTGTTTTGAACCTTCTGGAACAGTCTTTGTGTCTAAAGTGTGTGAATGATGCCTTCAAATGTTACGTATAGGCAGCTCAGTAGATTTTGGAACATCATCATGGAGTGGCATCATCTCAGGAATGTAACCTTTTGTTTTAATGGATGGATGAATGATCGTATGGAAAAGTGCACCATTAGGAACTCTTGCTCTCCGCAAATAACAAAGACTTGATGCAATATTTATTCATCTCTAGTGATCACTAATGCTGCTTCTATTTATGTGCAGGGCAAAAAAATGCAATTAGATTAATACTTACTTGAATTACCGAGAAATCCTGCTAATACACTGTATGGGGATGCCTACTCTAGAAATGATAAATAATATATGAGAATCTTCAGTCATAGAGGCTAGAGATCGGTACACAGTGGATGAGTGATTTCCAGTTTTAGCATATTGATTTCCGTTATTTTTGTATAATGTGACTGTACGCGAGAATAAACAATTATTCATGTTTATTTACAAATGAGAAGAAATGAGAAGCTTTTAACTCATCATTCCTTTCCTAAAGAATATCCCCACCACACATGCAGCAGCGCAGCAGATATTTGATTTTTACCTCCATTAGCAACCCGGAAAACACATGACGTCTGCGTCTCTCTCTCTCTCTCTCTCTCTCTCTCTCTCTCTCTCTCTCTCTCTCTCTCTCTCTCTCTCTCTCTCTCTCTCTCTCTCTCTCTCTCTCTCTCTCTCTCTCTCTCTCTCTCTCTCTCTCTCTCTCTCTCTCTCTCTCTCTCTCTCTCTCTCTCTCTCTCTCTCTCTCTCTCTCTCTCTCTCTCTCTCTCTCTCTCTCTCTCTCTCTCTCTCTCTCTCTCCCTCTCTAGCTCAGTGCATTCTGCCATTAGTCAGGACGAGATTAATGTATGAAAATGCAGCAGGTCAATGCTTACCCTCTTTTCCTGCTGCATGAATTATTTACAGCTGCATGGGAACTCCATTATGCACACTGCCCACCACTTTAGACTGCTCCTAACCAGACAACACACACATACGTACACAAAGAGGATCACACACAAAAAACAAATGCACATGTTTAATACAAAATCTTTTTTGATTTGATTGGTGCATTTTTATTACGAAAATGCTTTGTATGTAGGCCTATATGTAAATGTGACAATCAGGGATATTACAGTGTTTAAAGGTGGCACTGTATTGATTTTCCTCAGTCAATCTGCTTTGTACAGTTCTAGACCTCTGAATAATTATTCTGAAGTATTAATCGAATTTAGCCCAAACTCCTGGGCCCCCATCTGTTTGTGAAGCTGCTTTTATAATTTTTCCATTAGTATTGCATATTACTATCATGTCTGTCGTTTTCCCTTATGTCTAGATTTGAATTTACAATAATTTTAGCTAAACCTCAACACTATTCTTTTGTTATCCTGTATGCACTGATATTTTGTAGGAAATTAAAATTTAGTTATTAACATTATTAGTCATGGAATGCTTTCTGTATAAACAGCAGAGCCCTTGCATGTACTTGCTTTTGAAAGGAAATATGAACAGACACACTAGATGTCACTATTGTAACTTGATGCAGAGCTTGTGTTACACTCAGACCTTGGGACAGAGCAGGGAAACAGCACATCAGACAGAGAGAGAAGTTAAGAGGAACCACATCATAACTAGAAATGTATTTTGTTTTAATTGAAACAAAAAGAACATCCCTTTATGTAGTTTATTGGTTTTATGAAACCGAAATATTACAAAAGACACCAATGTTCATTAACATTACATTTGTATTAATAATATTATTTTGTATTCATTAATATTAATAATCAGGAAAAAAAATCTTCTGTAGGCTGTTTGCCATGCAGGCAATTAGTTAATTAGTTAACCCTGGAATTGATTTCCTGGGGCATTTTATTATTATTAATATTATTATTTTATTTATTTATTTTTACCTTTGTAAGTCAAATACTTAAATTGAACCACTTACTTCACATTAATCAATCACATTACTATTACCAATCAAATGTTTTTTCAACATCATCAAAAGCCGTTTTTACACTGCAAAGGTGGACAAGGAATTTGTTTATTTTCACAGACTGCTCATGTTCAGGCATTTACACAAAAATATGGCATAATGTAGTCTAGGTAAAAACAGGAGCTCATTCGAGGAAGAAGCTGCAATATTAAGACAAAATCGTTGTTTTTGATTGTTGCTTTTGATATCGTAATGATTATTAAAGCTGCTCTAAGCAATGTCGGATGACGTCACTTCTTGTTAACGTTTAAAGTATTGTCAAACAAAACGGAGGCTAGCTAGACCCTCCCTCCTCCTCATTCGCGCACTAACGCCCCAAAACCTTCTTGTCGGTTATTGGCTGGAACAGTTTGTTATGTTTCGTGGCGCGGGTTAGCCCAGTTTGTTTTTGTTGCCGTTTGTGGAGCCTGGGCTGGGGTGTCTGCAGAGACCACGTCTTTACAGTGTGTTCAGGGGACAGGCAGCTAGCGGATAGTGAGGAGATGTTTGCTGTATGTGACAAAAAATGTTTTGGCCTAAAAAACGCGTGACATAGCTTACTGTGTGTTCACACTGGATGCAAATAGTGCATCAAATTCGCGTCTACCGCATCTAGTTTGACGCTTGGCCACTTTGTGTTAATTTGCGCGTCAAGAGTGAAACTGACGCGCGTAAAAACAAAAGTTTGAAGCGAAATGTACGCGCGTCACGTGCGTCAGAATCGAAACCCGTTGGCGTCCATCTTTTTTATGTTGAGCATTCATCGAGAGAGTCACCGCTCTGTATTTGCTCTGGAGAGCAGAACAGGGGCGTAGGGGTAATCGTCGCCGTATTTGTGTCCACCAGACCCTTCGAAGGCGAACCCAGTGTGGCGAGTTTCACCATTTGCTCGCTCCAGGAGCTGCGCCTGGATGACGGCCACTATCAGCTATACTTCCGCCTGTCCCGCACCCAGCTTGATGACCTGTTGTCCCGCATCGGAGCGAGGTTACCCTTGCCCTCATCCACCTAATCTGTCATTTATTTTTGTTTTGATGATAAATGGAGCCAGCCTCCAAAAGTGATTAATCTGTCCTGTGATTTTCTCTCTCTCTCACACAACACTGTCCAGATACAAACTTATGCAGTATGTTGGTTGTCTTTACATTATAATAATATTTCATATAATCTAGTTATGGAATAAATAGCATTAAATACAAGATGAATATGTATCATATATTGAAATCAAGTTTTATGTGATAAAATATTTGCTTTGTTGTGCATTAGAACCACAGTCAATTTATTGAAGCATCCAGATACTTCACCACGTGACAGCAACAAGCAGCTAGGCTCCTGATTGGTTAACGCGGCGCGAATTAAAGCCAAAGTTACTTTGCGGTCGTGACTCTCCTTCGCGGTCGTGACTCTCCTGTTCGAACTCGTTCATCAAAATGAACGAATCTTTTTTTCGAGTCATTTCGTTCATTCAACAAACAAAATGAACGAAATGACTCGGAAAAAGACTCGTTCATTTTAAAGAACGAGTTCGAACAGGAGAGTCATGAACGCGCATCACAGAACAGAGCAAGGTATAAAACTTACTTTTTATTAATTTATTTGTTACATTAATTCTACATCTTACTTTTTCACATTAATTTACACATTGTTGGCGTGTTGCTATTTTGAGGCGACTGAAATAGACCAACTGAAACCTGGCCTAAAGGCAATGGGACAATTTTTTCAAAATAGAAACGTGCCAACAATGCGCCTGAACACACCTCGTTTTCAGACCAGCAGCCCATGGGTGTACTAATGGGCGCAAACGCATTTGCTATTTAAACAATGTGGCACAGGACGTGAAAATGACAACTGTGTCGGGCTGAAACTAGCAACAATCACTTGAGTCGCACCTGACACTGCATTGCAGGTGTATGATAGGGCTCTTTGTGTATATTCATAATTCAGCGCACGCACCGAACAACACACCGGCGTTCTCACCTAAATACACCTCTGATTGGACATTGCAATTCACAAGCTCAACAGAAACATGTGTGATTGGTTATAATGCTCAACGCTGCAAACCACACCTGAAAATAAATATGACACAACATAATCAAATAAACTGTAAATGTAATGCCGCAATCAACACTTTTCATTCATTTACACATTTCACTTTTATTGTGACAATTGCAATAGATCTAGCTTAACTGACACGGGGCATTTTTTGCACCGTACCTTGAATTTGAGGGACATTTCTGTTCATTTTGGTTGCATTTTTGCCCCAAAGCCCAGTTAATTTCCAACCCTGATATAGTCACGACTCACAGCCACAAGTGTGAGTAGCCTTATAACAACTTTGAACAGCTTACCCAATCACAACTATCCTTTTATATTGATTTATACTTACACTTCTTACATTCAGGTGATGACATTTTTAATTAAAATGGAAATTATGGAGATATTTTTTGACAGTTTTGATTGAAAAGCAATGATTAAAATTCAATTCAATTCAATTCAAGTTTATTTGTATAGCGCTTTTCACAATACACATTGTCTCAAAGCAGCTTTACAGAAAGTGCATTTCAGAAATGTACAAAGAAAAATACAGTTAATTAATCATGTATAAATTTAGGCATAACATATCGCCGGTGTTTAGTCGTCTCTTCACAGGCGTTTAGTCGTCTCTCCACCGGCGTTTAGTCGTCTCATCACAGGTGTTGGGGCATCTGAAGTCTTCGTGAGAGGCTGGATACAAACTGGAGCTGACGAACGCTATTTACCTCGGGACTAGCGTCCCGAGATAACAGCAGAAAGACAGATGGGAAATAATTAGCATAGCTGATGTTCATAATATTAATGCATTCGAACTGATTCAGAAGTAGTATAAAAGGTAAGCATTAAGTGAATGCTTGGTTAAAGAGATGCGTCTTTAATCTAGTTTTAAACTGGGACAGCGAGTCTGAGTCTCGAACAATATCAGGAAGGCTATTCCAGAGTTTAGGAGATAAATGTGAGAACGCCCTCCCTCCTTTAGTAGACTTAGATATCCTAGGAACGACCAGAAGCCTCGAATTTTGTGATCTTAAAGAGCGCGATGGATTGTAGGGCGATAGAAGGTCTGTTAAATACACAGGAGCTAAACCATTTAGAGCTTTATAAGTCAATAGTAATACTTTGTAATTGATACGGAACTTAATAGGTAACCAGTGTAGAGATGATAAAATTGGTGTTATATGATCATATTTTCTTGATCTAGTAAGGACTCTAGCGGCTGCATTTTGCACTAACTGTAGCTTGTTTATTGAGGATGCAGGACAACCAGCTAATAAAGCATTACAGTAATCTAGTCTCGAGGTCATGAATGCATGAACTAACTTTTCTGCATCTGAAACAGATAGCATGTTACGTAGCTTAGCAATGTTTCTAAGGTGGAAAAAGGCTGTTCTTGTAACATATGATATATGATTTTCGAAAGTCAAGTTGCTGTCTAGCATAACACCCAGATCTTTTACTGTAGTGGATAAAGTAACAGGACATCCTTCTAAATTAAAGTTGTATTGTAAGGGATTTTGTGGGTAGTTTTTTGGACCAATAAGTAATACCTCCGTTTTATCTGAATTTAATAGCAGGAAATTACACGTCATCCAGCATTTTATATCTTTTAGACACTCTGTCAAGTTAGATAAGTTAGTGTTTTCATCTGGTCGTGATGAGATATATAATTGAGTGTCATCAGCATAACAGTGAAAATTAATTCCATGTTTTCTTATAATATTACCAAGTGGCAGCATATATATTGAGAATAGCAGAGGGCCTAGGACAGATCCTTGCGGCACTCCATAGTCTACTGATGTTATCTTTGATTTTTCCCCATTTAAACAGACGAAATGGTAACGGTCTGATAAGTACGATCTAAACCAGCTTAATGCCTGTCCCTGGACACCAGTGTAGTTTTGTAGTCGATCTAAGAGTATTTTATGATCTATAGTGTCGAACGCAGCACTAAGATCAAGTAGAACTAGTATTGAGATACAGCCTTGGTCAGAGGCTAAGAGTAAATCATTTGTAATTTTAACTAGCGCAGTTTCTGTGCTATGATGCGGTCTGAATCCCGACTGAAATTTTTCGTAGATATCATTTTCTTGCAAGAAAGAGTATAATTGAGCGGACACAATTTTTTCTAGTATTTTAGACATAAATGGAAGATTTGAGATGGGTCTGTAATTTGCTAGGTTATTTGGATCTAATTGCGGTTTCTTAATGAGAGGTTTTATTACTGCCAGCTTGAATATTTTTGGAACGTGACCTAAAAATAAAGACGAGTTAATAATATTGAGAAGAGGCTCTTCCACTACAGGTAACACTTCTTTAAGTAGTTTAGTGGGTATTGGATCTAATAAACATGTTGTTGGTTTAGATGCAATGATAAGTTTATTTAGTTCTTCCTGTCCTATAGTTGTAAAGCGGTGTAGTTGTTCTAGAGGGGCCATAATTGAGGCAGAGTCATAAGACATCATAGAGGATTGTACATTTACAATTGTGTTTCGGATGCTTTCTATTTTCTCATTGAAGTAATTCATAAAATCATTACTACTATATTGTAACGGAATATTTTGCTCTGGAGATGTCTGATTATTTGTTAGTCTAGCCACGGTGTTAAATAAAAACCTTGGATTATTTTGGTTATTTTCAATTAGTTTGCGGATATGCTCAGCCCTGGCTGATTTTAGAGCCCTTTTATAACGTGACATACTGTCTTTCCACGCGATTCTGAAGACCTCTAAATTAGTTCGTTTCCATTTACGCTCTAAGTTACGAGTTTCTCTCTTGATAGCATGCGTAGCACTGTTGTACCATGGTGTTTTAGTTTTCTCTCTAACCTTTTTTAATCTAATTGGTGCAACAATATCTAGTGTACTAGAGAAAATGTTGCTCATACTGCTAGTCATTTCCTCTAGTTCATCTGTTTGTTTGGTTTTACTGAGCAGCTGAGATAGATCAGGTAAGCTATTTGAGAATCTATCTATAGTGGTTGGAAGGATTGTTCTGCCTGGTCTATAACGTGGTGCAACATGACAAATTTCAGCAGTGCGTATTATGCAAGTTACCATGTAATGATCAGTGAGATCGTCACTTTGCGGTATAATATCTATATCGGTTGGATCGGTTCCATATGAAATAATTAAATCTAGTGTATGATTTAGACGATGAGTGGGACCACTGACGTTTTGCTTCACCCCAAAAGAGTTTAATAGATCTGTAAACGCAGCCCCTAACGCATCATTTGTATTATCTACGTGTATGTTAAAGTCGCCAATAATTATTGCTTTATCGACATTGACCAATAGGTCTGAGAGAAAGTCTGCAAAATCTTTTAGGAAATCAGCATATGGCCCTGGAGGTCTATATACGGTAGCCATGGCTAGAGATAATAAGGATTTCTTTCTTACATCTAAGAGCGTAACATTTAGCACAAGTACTTCAAACGAATTAAACCTATGACAAGTTTTCTGAGTAACATTAAGAATATCTCTATAGATTGTTGCAACACCGCCGCCACGACCGATCAGACGGGGCTCATGCTTATAACAGTATCCTGGTGGAGTAGACTCATTTAGACCGAAATAATCATTTGGTTTAAGCCAGGTTTCAGTAAGGCACAGAACATCGAAATTATTATCTGTGACCATTTCATTTACAATAACCGCCTTAGGTGTGAGCGATCTAATGTTTAGAAGACCTAGCTTTAGAAATTGTTTTTGTTCACTGATATTTAGATTTTCTGGTTTAATTACAATAATATTCTTGCTAGATCTTACAGTAGATTTGTTGTTTGGCTTCACTAAGCGAGGAATAGACACAGTTTCTATATAATGTTCTACATTGGTACTTATATCAATTAAGTTGGGACAGCAAAGACTATGATTTGGACTTTGACTTACTAGTCAGATGGTGTGTAGCGTCTTGGAGATGTTGTCCGACAGAACAGCCGCTCCGACTCTGCTGGGGTGCAGACCATCAGGACGGAAGAGCCTAGGTCGCTCCCAAAACAGATTCCAATTATTTACAAAGAGCAGTTTCTGTTCATTACACCATGACATTAACCATTCATTTAAAGCAAATAATCTACTAAACCTTTCTTGTCCAAGTCGGTACGTGGGAAGCGGTCCAGACACGACGATCGTTGCTCTAGGCGATGTGCTGCGTACCGTCTCGATCAGGCTCCTGTAGTCCTTCTTCAGAACCTCCGTCTGCCGCAGCCTGATGTCATTCGTCCCGCGTGCAGCACGACAGCTCCGACGCGCTCGTCACCGTTCAGGATCTCGGGAACCTGCGCAGCGACATCAAGAACACGAGCACCAGGAAAGCAGTGAGTGCGCACCTTACCTTTACCCGAGGTAGCACGGACATGGCGGACCATGGAAGTGCCGATGATCACGGCGTCGTCGCGTTCCGACTCGCGAAGAGGGGAGAAGCGGTTCCGGGTGGAGATCTCGAAGACCGGGAGGGGCGGAGAGGTTCTTGCTCTGGTCCTGGCTCGTGTCGTGACCCAGGGTGCAGGAGTGATTGAAGGCAGAGATGATCGCGTCCTCCTGGGCAGAGAAACGCACGGAGTAGACGAAGTCGGAGTCAAAGTCACAAAGTTACTAACCACTGACTTGTGAGCATCGGCGCGTGATGTTTCAAGCGCTGATTGCCGATCTCGCAGCTCGGCTTGCTTCTCCAGCAGAACACGAATCTGCTTCTCCACCGACTCCAGCTCCAATCGTACCGAAATCAGCTCGAATGTGTCCTCACCTGCACTCAGAGGTAACGTTAGACACACATCCGATATGTTCGCCATTATAACAGATGAACAGTAAATTAGTAGTAATAGTAATCAGTAAAGCAATCCGATTGTTTTTTATTTTTTTTTATAAGGAATAGTATCGAGGATAAGTTCACATGATATAAAAATAGAAAGTGCCTGTTTATAATTGAGTGGTAAAGAAGAAAATCAAGGATTAATGAATCAATTCGACGGAGCTCCAAACACAAACACAGACCGCACGCGCATGTGCTTATGCCCCGTTGATGCAGGCTCTAAGCACAATCAACGTGTGTCTGTACTTTCAGAGAAGCTTTCAGAGAAACGGGTCTAAAATGAGACGCTCGAGGCCACGCGTGAAATGCTAGCGGGCTAAAGGCTAGTAGCCGAGATTCGGAAAGTTGGATCTAAGTAGCGATATCAAAGCAATCCGATTGTTTTTTATAAGGAATAGTATCGAGGATAAGTTCACATGATATAAAAATAGAAAGTGCCTGTTTATAATTGAGTGGTAAAGAAGAAAATCAAGGATTAATGAATCAAATCGACGGAGCTCCAAACACAAACACAGACACAAAATGTTCTTTAAGAGACCGTAAATAGTTATGCGTGCTACATAATTATGATGGAAAGCCTTTTCATTATTAGCTCATGAATAAATATATGCACACCTTTTATGAGACATGAATGTTATTGTAATGGGATAAATTTATATTAAAATAAAATTAATTCAACGCTAATATGACACTCATCACTTTAAATGAAAGAAAAGAACTATTGGAGCTCTCATATAGTCACGAAGAGGAATTTGTGCAAAAGCAAATAATGTAGGCTACTAATAATTTAAAATAGATGTTCTCATATTCTTCAAGATATTACTTATGTCTGGAAGCAACCATTTCCAAAATGGTTCTGTGGGTTTGTCTGTAATGTCTTGAAGCAGACAGAACTGAATGGTGGTGGATGAAATATATTTTTTAACAAATAATTAGAACAAAGTCAGTTGTTGAGTTGAAACATCCAGTATTTACTGTATTGCAAAAGATTTATTTTACTTTCAGCACTATGAAGCAGCAGGTTTAGTGTTGAAAAAACAGAACTCAATTTACTGCTTTATTCAATTCACAATGTACTTAATAAGGATGTGACATGCCCTGACCACTGAGATGACAGATGATAATACTGCAGCAAATATCATATCCTCGATGGACGCCGTCTCTTTACTGGTGGATTTCTGAACTGCTGATTTAGATTCCTGTGTCCTTGAGTCAGTGGCTGCTGGACTTGAATGACAGCGGAGATCAATCTGAGAGCGAATTATGGCCAAAATACGAATACTAGTCTGGTTTGGCAGATAATGACCAAACTATAAAAGACAAAATCATGATAATAAATAATATCAGTAAGACTATTATATATCTTATTAGGCTACTACTTCTGGTTTTATGGCTGATAATAACAGTTAGCAGAAAGACACACACATGCACACGCACACACACACACACACACACACACACACACACACACACACACACACACACACACACACACACACACACACACACACACACACACACACACACACACACACACACACACACACACACACACACACACACACACACAAATCTGAGCATTTGCGAAAAAGATTAAAATCTGTAAATTGTATTACCATCAATCCCTGGATCAGGAGTTAATTGAAAACACATCTCTTCTGTCACCCACTAGAATCATAACCCTGAACATATCTTTTACAACAAACCATGATAATACAAGGAGGAAGCTAAAGCCAAAGACAAAGGTTTGATTATTATGTGAAATATGTTTCAGTTCAATGAGAAGAAATAAATGTTTTGTAAGATTTTTAACAGTTTATTAATCATGTGTTAAAGACTTAATAAATAATACTTTTTAATATGTTGGGATATAACGGGCTTTAAGAAAGGTAACAGGGTTGACAGTTCTGCAGTTTAATTTGACATTACAATTTGTGTGCTTAAAGTAACACCAAGTAACTTTTCCTCTTCGGTCGCCCTACTGGTTGTAAACGAAATTGTCCGCTGTCGTAAATAATCTAGCCTACCGTCGCACGCACGCTCGCTGTTTACCCAGCACCGGCTTTAGAATGAACGATGTCCACAGACAATGTAGAGTATGTTACATGATTTCATGAAAGGATGATGTATTGCGACATCAGAAACGAAGAAAAACGAAATAATGACTATTGTAGCGCTTGACGTAAAGCAGTCAAATTTTGTAGTTCTTTTTGTGCACGGGTTCCTACCCGAACCCCGAAGTTACATAGTGCCAGTAAAAGCGATACAGACCCGTAGGCTATGGCAGACGAGTCATTTAACTTATTTTAAGTCGATGTACCATCACAAGGGTCTTGGAAATATATTATGAAGGTTGAAAAACTACATAGTGTTACTTTAAGGTCATAAACTACAAAGTGTTTATAGAAAGGGAATTTAAATTTCAGATTATCATTGTCAGTTGTTCAGTTGTTTATTATTGACATTTTTGTCAATTGTTGCCTATACTGACAAAAAAAGCATAATTTAAAGTAATAAAAAGAGAAGATTGAATTGTCCTTGGAGAGTTCTCTTTTTAAAGAATAATGTCTTTAAGACTTTTTTTGAATAGTGATTTTAAAAAAAATAAGATATAAAAAATAACAGGGTTGAGTTAACTTTTTTAAAATAATTTTAAGTTTTGAAGTCTCTTCTGCTCACCAAGGCTGCATTTATTTGATCAAAAGTACAGTAAAAACTGTAATATTTAAAATATCATTACAATTTAAAAGCACTGGGTGTTTTAACATGTAATTTATTCCTGTGATGTAAAGCTGAATTTTCAGCATCATTACTCCAGTCTTCTGTCACATGATCCTTCAGAAGTTCAAAACAACATCATTTATTAGAAACAGAAATCTTTACTCTCACTTTTGATCAACTGAATGCATGTTTGAGCAGCAAATCTGCATGTTAGAAAGATTTCTAAAGGATCATGTGACACTGAAGACTAGATCATTCATCTTTCCCATCACATGAATAAATCACATTTTAAATGATATGAAAATAGAAAACAGTTTAAAAAAATTTAATAACACTTTACAATATAGCAGCCTGTTTCCTTATATGACATATTGTTAATATACCTACTTAAACACAAATTAACATTTTTAAATGACCAATTAGCAATTTTAATGTAGATATAGATGTTGTTAGTTAGTTATGTTAGTTAGTTAGTAGATAGATAGATAGATAGATAGATAGATAGATAGATTAGATAGATAGATAGATAGATAGATACATAGATACATAAGATAGATAGATAGATAGATAGATACATAGATAGATAGATACATAGATAGATAGATCTCACGGCAATTCGTATGAATTTTACGAGGTGGCTAATTCGTACGAATTCATACGACCTCACTCGTACGAATTAGTACGTTTTTTGCTAAATCGTACATATTTTATGAGTTGCCCAATTGGTATGAATTCGTACAAATGACCTACCCCTGATCCCGCCCTAAACCTACCCATCACGTGGGTTTACACAAATCGAATTCGTACGAATTAGCCACATTTTAATCACTCGTAAGTCAATTCGTACGAATTGGTCGTGAGATAGCGTTGGATAGATAGATAGAAGAGAGAGAGAGAGAGAGAGGAGAGAGAGAGAGAGAGAGAGGAGAGAGAGAGAGAGAGAGAGAGAGAGAGAGAGAGAGAGAGAGGAGGAGAGAGATGGATGGATGGATGGATGGATGGATGGATGGATGGATGGATGGATGGATGGATGGATGGATGGATGGATGGATGGATGGATGGATAGTGTAGTTGTGTTTCTCGGAGTTGCTCTCTATGGGTTGCAGTTGGTCTGGGTTGACTTCATTCATGTGATATTCTGATAAAGTAAACACTTGAGTTTTAAACAAACTTACAATTCAAGTGTTTACAATGCAGTTGCTCTGAGTTTGATTATTCAGGCACTGGGCGCTATTTTTGTCCTTCTATCTCTCAGTTGATCTCAGCATGAGCAGACCTACATTTGGGCGCGTAACGTGAGTGCTTGTGTGTGTCTTCTGTGTAAGGTTAGCGTTGGCAGATTTGTAATCTACATGTACGATGTGCCCTCCCGTGTCTTGTGTCTACTCAGCAGTATGTGGTCGAGTGTGATTTGAAGTGTTGGGCCGCAGTATTGATTGGCTGCGCCGGGGTAGGGCGCAGGCGGACGACACACTGGTGACTTTGTTGTAAATGCAGAACGGGTGAGTGGTGGGTGTCAGGCTTAGGGTGCCGACCAATCATCAATCATGTGCTGTCAGGCCTCTCTCTCTCCTCGCAACCCTTGCTTTTTTTTCTGCCTCAATGATCAGTCTTTGTTTAAATTGCGCAGTAAGACTCCCGCCAGACCACGAGAACAACCGCCAAGTTGTTTGCAGGTGCTATCGTTCACAGCTGCCAATTAAAGTCATGTGATTTCCATTACAGCCACAGGGCATGGTAAACATAATGTATTTTAATACATTTATACTATGCATAGAATGGAAAGGTGGGCTTTTGTGGTGTTCATGGTCGATAATAATGTTTTTGAGGTTGAAATGCACACTTCTTCATTTTGCTAATACACGTGATGTTAATTAATTTTTTCACAAAAGCATATGAAGACGGATGTAAAATGATTGGGTTTGCAGTATTGAGGGCAGTTCACACCAAGAACGATAACAATAACTATAAAGTTTTAATTATCAGTCCAATTTAGTGAGAATAGGGAACGATATCATTATAATCACTTTTTCATTTTTCCAGCTGATGAAAAATAAAAACATTAAAGGGCTTATATGCGTTTTTCTGAAATTTAAACTCGCGACTGACACCTGTGGCCAAAAAACAGAACTGCTCTTCCTTTCTGCTCGCTCTCGCAGCCAGGGTTGCCAGGTCTGCACAACAAAACCAGCCCAATTGCTCATCAAAACTAACCCAATCACGGCCAAAAATAGTCAAATAGCGTTCCCGGGTGTTTCCCCGATAACAATCATGTTCCAGTGAGTAAAACAATCGCGTCAACCCGTGCACTACACAAATAACCCGCGGAAACAGTGCAGGCATACGGACCTGGCAACACTGCTCGCAGCGCTCGTACGTGCTGTGCACACTTCACAAGTCATCTGCTGCCTGCAAGGAGGTCAACATTATGTTTACAGAGGTAAGAACAGTCAAAAACATATATTGTTTGAGATAAGTTTGCGAGTGTAGGCTACTTGCTGACTAGCGGTGGTGGCAGATGATCTGAAACGTTTAACATGAACGCGCTTGACGTCACATCCGCAGACAGCGCGGGAAAAATCCGACCCGACAGAAAATAGGAAAAATAGGATACAGGCTTATAGGTGCACCCACTGTGAGCGGACAAGGTGTCAGTATGCTCAACAGGAGATGTTTGAGTCATAAATGGTCAAATAAAAAGGCTATTGTTACGTTTATTTTGGGGAAAAAAGCTGCATATAGTCCCTTTAAGAGAGAGAGAGAAAAAAAAATATTTTAAAGACCTCAAGCATTTAGCCCCGGTTTTACAGATAAGGCTTAAGCCTAGTCCTGGACTAAAATGCATGTTTGAGTTGTTTTAATTGAAAGCAACTTATTCTTAAAATATGTCAGTGCCATTTTTTTGTCTCAAGATACACACCAGTATGTTTTTTTTCTAAGGCATGTTTATAAAAGCTTCTTGAAAGTCCTAATTGAACTAAGGCCTAATCCTGGTTTAATCTAATCCCTGTCTGTGAAACCGGGCCTTAAAGCGGCAGATGACATAACTGCAGTGCTCTTATAATAAACAATGTTATCATCCGTCGTGTGGATGCTAATATACTTATCATTATAGATCTTTATAGTTAGCGTTCTTGAATCGTGCAAGGTGATTTACTAGGGTTTGAGTTAGTCAATCTACTGTACAATTTACCAAAAAAAGCACGTCTTATACCAGACGCCAGTTTGCGCTGTCTTAGTGGATTGCGCTGGTCATTGTGGAAATGATCCGGCTGCGTCTTCCCAGACCGTAATATAGTGTCGGCCCAGATCCGGGCCACATCTGGATTCCAGGTGTAACAGATGTGGGCTGGATCTGGGTGAGTTGCTGCAGTTGGGCATGTTGCTGGTTGGGTTGTATCCTACCACTTTGTCATAATGGTTATTCTACAATGGATAGTTGCCGTTCTGGATGCTGATTGGTCAATCCTGTATGGTAGCTGTGCTAAAATACACAATATAGTAAAAACTGTGAATATCACTTGACAGCATCAGTAGTCAAAGACTAACAGTCTCAAATGGTCTTGAGTAGTTTATGAATAAGAATGATTTTCTATGATGGTGCTTAAAATGTCATGTAGCAGTATACCCCTGACTATTTACAATAGATAATTGCTTAAATAAAAACGAAATTTGGATTTTTTTTGGGACAACTCTCGCCATTTGTTCAACAGGGGCAACCTAACTGATGTATTTTCAAATATGAGTATATTCCCTGCTAACACATTTTCAAGTTGGTACATTAAATTGTCGATTTAATAATGTATCGTAAAGTGTTTTACTATCCCTGAATTACACTTTTGCTTCTTGTTGGGAAATGACATGTTGTAAATCAGCGGACCTACTTTTAACATTATGTGAAAGTAGTCACACTCATTCATATCACAGAAGAATAATAAATTTCTTGGCCATTTTTTTTCTTCTTTAAAATACCATCTCTTGCTGCATGGTGCAGACTCGCTTTAAGGCTGGTAATTTACAACACTCATTAGAGTGCTGAAAGCACCTCAGTCAATCTGAACTGAGACGCCGCAGTCACAAACTACATCCTTACTGCAGTGCCGAGAAAAAAATCAATTACACATTAAACCCAGGTAAAACTCTAATGTGGTCCTATAGAGTGTGCATGTCTATAAAGCTAAACATAAATTCATGTAGACTCCAGCATATTCCAAGGAATATGGCACTTTTCTGTTTTAACAATGTTCAGTGAAAGGATGCGAAAACTCAGAACTCAGAAAATCAAACAGAATTGTATATATATATATATTGCTGGGTAGATTACTTACAAATTGTGGTCCATTACTGATTCCAAATTACATGACAAAAATTGTAGTTAGAAACATAAACCATTACATTACACATTTTAGACTACTTTTTGATTACTTTTGACCTAACTGGTTTATCACATTGAATTGAATATAATAATATTGTACCATATTGATATGAAAATAAAAAAAGAGAAAGAAAATGTAGTCCATTCTTTGTTAACAACATGAAATGCATATAAACATTACATTACATGCAATACATGGTTAAATGACTAAAGAGTGATCATTATGTAATGTTGAATTTTAACAAAACTAGAAGACTTGAATAGAAGAATGTATGCAAGCGATATGCTTTTTTAGAAAGGAACATTTAGAACATGAAAAAGAAGAATTAGGGGCCAATCAAAAAATAATGAGAATTTACTGGTATTGTGTGGAGAATATCATGTAATCAATAAAAAAGTGACTGTATGATCACAGTATATTAAAATAATCCAATTAATACTTAATTTTTGGAATCTGATTACGTAATCCAGATTATGTGTAATCAGTTACTACGCAGCACTGTAAATTATTTGAATTATTTTGTTATTGTCTAGCAATAAAAGTTAAAAATTGTAGTATAATAGAATTGGACATTTTACAATGATGTCACTTGTTGGGTCACAACAAAGTTAACAAGGTTGAATGTAAAATGTGGGACACTGAAATCACCATCTTAAGGGCCTCAATCTAGTTCACAAAAAATACAACAATTGTGCCTCTAAAGCTTTTAAAAATGTAATGGGACAGTAGGAAAGTGAAACATATTCACAGAAAGTGCCCTTCATACACATGAAAAATGATCACACTCTTCTTAACCTGCTAGTTGTAATGGCAAGAAGTGATTCTAAAAAGTTTCTAACTGAGCCAGCGCTTTTATTAGCATCGCAAACTGGTTTGTTTATTTGTCAATGCATGAGCCTGCAGCTTGTGTAATTGGACTGGGAACTCCCGCTTTGCCTGTAAGGCCAGGATTTTTGTTCAGGTGCAGAGGCTGATCTCCAGTCAGCCCGTCTCCTCTCTGCTCTGCTCCACTGCTGATCTCATCTCCATATATGAGTAGCTTTGCACTTGTGCCTGACACGATTAATTAGCCACATCCAGGTAAGGGAACTTCTGACGAAGTGCCAAGAGCAATAAACATTGATCATAGTCACAGACTTTTTACTGGCTTACTTGATGGAAGGGGAATGCAGCCTTGCGTGCGCGTGTGTGTGTGTGTGTGTGTGTGTGTGTGTGTGTGTGTGTGTGTGTGTGTGTGTGTGTGTGTGGTCCCTGTGCGTTGGGGAGCGCTTATGCGTATGAAAATGTCTGTGCGTGAGGATGCACAAATATTCAGGGGCCTCATGCATGTTTATTTATTACTGATTGATCGATTGACTTACAGATGGTTTAGGCAAAATAAAACACGATCAAAGAAAAAAAAGGGCTGCTTGTGTGTGTGTGTGTGTGTGTGTGTGTGTGTGTGTGTGTGTGGTGTGTGTGTGTGTGTGTGTGTGTGTGTGTTGTGTGTGTGTGTGTGTGTGTTGTGTGTGGATAAAATAAGGATGCACTTAATGAATGTTTTTGGTTTATTTATTTCACTGCAACTAGAAGTCCTGGTACCACGATGGTAGTTGAACAAACTCAGGGTTGCAGGATTAGTTTCGAGCTGACAAAACCAAAACAATCCAATCAGGGTTTATTGGTACCATGATGCTGATCATTAACTTCCTCTGTCAACTCAGGCTTTGACCCTGACTTTAGGTGTGACATCAGTAGCAAACAGCCAACAGTGGCCGTGTTTCCATTACAGATTTGCGCAAAACTTTTGGGATATTTTCTAAATGTCAATAAAAAACGATTGCGAAATGACTGCGTTTTCATTAACCGATGTTATGCGACTAAAACTTAATTTTTCCGCGATAAGTCATTCCAAAAATCATGGTAGCCATTATTTTTAATCAAAGGAGACGTAGGTGTGTTATCCAAGTATTAATGCCAGGGAAAAAGTGACCTGTAAATGAAAAAAAAAAAACTATTTCCATTGCAGTTTTGCAAAATATTCCTTTTTTTGAATTGCCTGAAATATCACCTCATGTGAGTGTAATTTATTTTGCGATATATATAGGAGTTTTTGCATAATGTACGTGTTTCCATTGGGCGTATTTTTAATTCGCAATTTCAATTTCAAATTCAATTTCAAAGAGGACAACTAAAAGATTATTTTTTTTTTGTTGCTATATCAGTGCAAGTAAAAGTTGTGAAGTTAATTGTTATAGTTGATATAGGTATCTAGAGGGAATTGAACATTTAAAGGGCACCTATTATGGCATTTAAAATGCTCCTAATAATGTTCTGGGAGTCCCCAACAACAGTTTTTCATGCATGCAATGACAAAAAACACTTTATTTGTCTTATAATATGCATTTATTTTTACCTGATTTGCTCACCGACTCCCTAATGATTCGTTTGACGACTCATTTGTCCAAACGCTTGACGCTAATTGGCGGTGATTGGTCAGATGACCAAGTCAGTTATTGTTTGCGTTAGCCCAAGGCATAAAAATATTGATAAAGCACTGCAGTACTACAAGGTATTGCTCTATTCTTTATGACAACTCCAATAACAACAAACATTTCACATATTTAAAAAAAATTGACATCGGAGACCTAGAAGCTGCGCTGAGCGTAACTTACACAACACACACACATACTTATTGAGCTTGCTACAAAACACATAAAAGCAACAATTATTAATAATACTTACAGGTTGTGATTCGGAGGAGGAAGCTGATCCAAATAAAACTGGTACTGAACCTTCCTTCAGTATCAACCGACTTGCGAATTCACACTTGAAAGCATTTATGTTTGTAAAGGAATCGTCATTAAAATGACGCGAACACAGCACAAGGTTCGACTATACTTGTGTGGTATAGTTGTAAATATAAACTCTAGCCACTGATTCTTCACATGCTCATCCCTGGGCAGTGAAAAAAAAATGTTGCTTTTGATTCGCACTTCAGAACACAGCGTCTTGTTGTCAACATGATGTTTTCACTGGTGTCTACGGCGCGCGCAATGAGTGGGCGTGTCTTATTCAAATAACGTGTCAATTTGACGTCAACTAGACAGAGAAAAAGCATCGTAGGTCTATCGATTCATATCAGCGACTCAGAGTCGACTCTTACTTTTGAGAGACAATAACTTTGTATACGGTGAACTTTCATATTTAAAACTTTGCAGGATGTTTTTGTTCACTTAGATCTTTGTTACACACTACATGAAAGGTAATTTCCAAAATTCCATAATAGGTGCCCTTTAAGCTCACATAGTAATTTTTATAGCTTTACCTATTTATTCCAAAGCTTATTTATTCAGTTCATATGGATGTGTAACCTTTTTAAAAAAAAAAAATATATATATTATATATTATGCAGTTTTTTGTAATATTCATTTACAGTCAGCTTATTTGAATGAGCATGATACCATAAACTAGTATGCGTAGGTCATCAGGATCATGTCGAAGCACGCAAGTGCGTGTTGTGACTTTATAATAAACCATAGACCTAATTTAATGTGGGGTTTCTTTTCAAGGTCGTACTGCTGGCAGGCTGAAGAGAGCATCAAAAACAATCCCGTCTCTTTTTCCAGAGCTGGACGTCCTAAAAATGCACATAAAAAAAATTGCAAAACCAGAGCATAATGAAGCTGCAAAACAAAAACAGTGCCTTGGCCAAAAGGAGAGCAAATACTGAGGGGTGTAATGGAGGCCAGATGAGCTGACAGTAACAAATACCTCCATTAGCTGCCACTGATGGAAGACCGGAGAGGTGGAAGAGGCTTTCACACGGAGGTGTTACAGGATGTGTCATGTCCAGGTGGGACACGGGAGTCAAGTCGACCTCAGCGAAAGAGGACCAGAGAGGAAAGCAGAGGAGTGCAGACGGGAAGCCCACGGACCTGAGCTCTGGTGCATTTTCCATGGAGTGTGTGTGTGTGTGTGTGTGTGTAACGGACAGCTGGGATTTCAATCAGAGACTTCTTTATGCAGTCTTCTAACACATAATGAACTGAAGCACTGCTCAGCATGAGCAAGCCTTATTCACACACACCGCCAGTGTTTAAGCATCATTACGGAACACACACGCCACAGCTCACGCAATCAAAACCAAATGTGCATTGGAAAGACACGGCAGAAATGACAATGTGCTGAACGGAAAGTGATTTGTCCAATCCGTTAAAAGTTTATATCAACAATTAGTTCATAATAAGTCAGTTTGATTAAAAGCTGAAGGCCACAGGCCTGCTCAGTTCCTCAGGGGCTGATCTGGTGTATAAAAAAAAAAATTACCTCACCCTAAACCTGTCAGCACACCATTACAGCCCACGCCGCCATATGATGGCATGCCAAAAAAAAATAAAAACTACTGAGGCCATTGTAGCGAGAAGGTGTTGGCAGATGTAGGCTTAAGGAATGCAGTGCAGGGTTATTTGTTAGAGTTTTTGCAACGGAGAAATGTTTAAGGGAAATAGCCTTCGGTCTGTGGGTTCTTATCAGTAAGCCTAATAGAGTTAGATAGGGGAATATCTTGATGAGAAATCAGATAAAGATAGAAAGAAAAGCATAAACCTCAAAACACTAGCAACCAAAAGCTACAGTCTAGAGAAGCAATGACTCATGCAGGACGGGGAGCCAAAAAGAGGTTTGCAGCCCATCTGCAGGAACATGCATATTTGCACAGAGAATAAACTCTGAAAGTGACACAATGCATGCCCTGTAATCTGTTGTGGAAAAAGTTCAACCGGTGCCAAATATTTGTCATATCCCAAAAAAATGTTTTTAAATAAATATGGCGACTGGGTCTTATCAAATCAGGGGATTCAACATGAATCCATATGGACTTGTGTGTACTTTATTTAAATCTACTTAAGTCAAACAATATGTGCAGTCTCATTCCAAGAAGTCATATATTGACGTCTTGGCACGTCTTTTGACCATACGTCAATATCCGCCTTTTTAGGGTACCCTTAAACGTCGGTTAGATGACGTTATCGGATCCTAACTCTACCCCCGAACTATACCTACCCCTAAACCTACCCCGTCACCTACTGACGTTAAAGGTAAAGCGTCAGTTGTATGACATCCCAGGATCATCATATAACCGACGTTTAAGGGTACCCTAAAAAGGCGGATATTGACGTATGGTCAAAAGACGTCCCAAGACGTCAATATATGACTTCTTGGAATGAGACTGTGTTACAAGAGGAACAGGGCTATTATCGTTAACTATATATGAAGAGTTCAGATGCAAAAGCCTCTAAGTGCCATCTACAATTTCTTCTAGAATGATAATTTTTATCAAGCTCTCTCAAAATTACCTATTAATTGTCATTTATGTGAAATTACTGAACTTAAATATCCGAGCTTGATAAAAATGATAATTCTAGAAGAAAATTTCAGATGGCACTTAGAGGCTTTTGCATCTGAACTCTTCTATATATATACATAGTTTTAGTTTAAGTTGACTAATACTTAAAACCAACTAGACACATAAAAAAGAATAAAAAATGACAACAATTTTCATTTCCAAATTAAAACAGATATATCAAAATTCAAATTGTTAACCAAAATTATAATAGTATTAGTATATCAATGATACTAAAATAACACTGGACAAAACTAAATTTAAGTAATTAACACTGAAAATATTCCCCTCATCTGAATCTCATTTGATAATTTTTTTTAAATTTTTGACAAACTAATTCATGATACGTCAATCCGTCACACCGGGTTTGAATCCACTGACATTGGACGTCAACACCATGCGCTCTCGCTTGTCATAACAAAACACGACATGCCAGTTTGAATATGCAGAATGCAGAATGAGAATTAAGAGCTGCAGCAGATGGAAAGATGCTCAGTGAATAGAAACGTTGGTCTGTTTTTCTCACACAAAGCTTTAGTGTGGCTTAGAAGACTTTATAGTGCATGTGTAACATTGACCACTTTTATGGTAAACGCATGAACATACTTCAACATTTCTTCATTGGTCTTTCACAAACAAATACCAGCACACAGGTTCAGAAGAACATAATGTTGGTGAAAAAGGCCAGCATTTGCATATGTGGGTGAACTGTCCCTTTAAGCTCTGTAATTCCCCCGGCCGTTGACGTTCTAAGGAATGGTAAACTTGGCAAATGTCATGCTTAATGTGGCTTGATGTTAACATACAGATAACACACTCTGTCAGAGGTTACACTAGCACCTGTTGTCAACTCTTACTGGATGATTTGACTTGCTCAAGTCGGAAAAATCTTATTGTGAAAAAGAAGTGTTTAAAGGGTTAGTTCACCCAAAAATGAAAATTCTGTCAGTAATTACTCACCCTCATGTTGTTCCAACCGCGTAAGACCTTCGTTCATTTTCGGAACACAAATTAAGATATTTTTGATTAAATCTGAGAGCTGAATCACTTCTCCATAGGCTTCTAAGGGATTGAAACTTGACAGGCCCCGAAAAGTTATTAAAGAAATTGTTAAAATAGTCTAAGTGAACAGTGGCTCAATCTTAAGTTTATCAAGTGACGAGAATACTTTTGAGCGCAAAAAACAAACAAAAATAACGACTTTATTTAAGTATTTATTTCCTTCTCTGTGGGCTTCGAAGTGAGTTCAGCGCTTCTGGTTGAAAATTTCTCACGCATCACACACATGACTAGTGTCGGACAATAGTGAGCCTACGTGTGACGTACAACACAGAAGCATTACGCAATTATACTACGTGAAATCTCGAGGCCCACAGAGAAGGAAATGAATAGTTGAATAAAGTCGTTATTTTTGTTTGTTTTTTGCACTCAAAAAGTATTCTCGTCACTTGATAAACTTACGATTGAGCCACTGTAGTCACTTAGACTATTTTAACAATTTCTTTAATAACTTTTCTGGGTCTGCAAGTTTCAATCTCTTAGAAGCCTATGGAGGAGTGATTCAGCCCTCAGATTTAATCAAAAATATCTTCATTTCTGTTCTGAAGATGAATGGAAGTCTTACGGGGTTGGAACAAGGGTGAGGGTGAGTAATTACTGACATAATTTTCATTTTGGGGTGAACTATCCCTTTAATTGATACATGCACTTGTGTATTTTTATTATTAGCATTGAAAATTTAATTTTTAAAAGATTACATTTTACTTCAGTTCTTAAAAGTTTATATTTAAAAAAAACAAAACAACAACAACAAAATATACTTGCAATAATATAACATTAATGAAATAAAAGGCCTCTTAAGTAAGAGTACACTTTAGCCCTCAGCCAAAACGATTGGCCAGGGAACGAATTATCGATTCACGAGACCAAAGATCGCCCGTTTGATATACACAAGACGAATTACCACTACAGAGTCAGCGGCAAACGTCAGAAAGACCAGCCGAGGAAAGGCTGTTCCAGACGGGGAACATGAGCGCCGAGCGCCCGGTGATCGCCGGGAATGGATCAAATTATCATAAATCATTATAAATAAACCACATATTTGAGCTTTAAACAACTACATTCTCGCCTGAAAAACTCTTAAAACTACATTTCGTGAAAGAATAACCGTAGTATTTTATTCCAACTGTGTATTAAAAAATGGCGCTTCTTATGTTGTCATTACCCTTGTAGCACGTGCAAGTGACGATACTCTGTCAACCAATCAACGTTCTGCAGTGAGTCTAGCTCCACCCTTTAGTACCGTACCACTGTGCTAGGTACCCCAACGGAAGGGTACCCAAAAAGTGGTACGGTACGGTTTGGCTTTTTGGTACCATTCACAACTTTTGACAGTGGAAACGCAAATAATTGCGTACCATACTAAAACAGTTTTGAGACTGTTTCTTAACACACTTAAGTACCCTTTTTAAAAGTGCACTTTGTAATAATGTCAAATCAAAAGTTTTATATTAAAGTGCATTTTAAAGCATTTACATTCAAATTTACTATAAATGCTTGTCAGGTCATTCATAGTTTACTTTAACCACTTTAAGACAACACAATTATGAAATTACATATAAAGAAGTTAAGTGGGTCAAAAAAGCACTCTTAACTGTTTGCATTTAAAATGCATTTAAATGACTATATTTTAATTTATCTGTGAAAAACAGACAATTAAGTCTCCGAAAACATTACATCCAGTTCACAAACATTATTTTAAAGTATATTATTTCCATTACTGCTAAAGTATACTTCTTTTTCTGCAAGAGAAGACTTGGAATATAACACACAAATCACATTGACTACTAATATCTCACAAACACTAGCAACCAAAGCTTATATATGCAGAAGCAATGACTCATGTATAATATGGAACCAAAAAGAGATTTGCAGAATGCATTCAGGAAGCAAAGGCAAACGGTAGAATCAAAAACTGTTCACCAATGACAGGTCTGTCATTTCCTAGCAATGTTTCCAAAAATATTCTAGAATAACGGCTATAGGGTCTTTTCAAATGAGTGAATTCAGCATATTCCTTGTGCAATCCGACCGACCTGTCTGTGCAGGAATGCTCTCATAATGGAGAAAACATGAGGCTTCTTTCAGTTTGGAGATGCCTGTGGAGGGGAGAAGGCTCTGCTTCAGTTGTGCATTAGCCGTTCATACCTGGGGGCCAATGAATAGAGCCCTCAGGTAAGCCTTGTTGAAACAAATCTAAGCTGCTAATGACACGCACTGTGAAAATATTCACAGTTCATTTAGCTTGATGACAACTGAGCCCCCCTGTGCCCCCCGCTCCACTGTTTCGTGTATTAGTCATACCTTTGTGTCGTAATCTGCAACGGACGATGCTATGACAACAACTAGCATGCTATGGATGGAAAATGGGAATACCTTCTAATTGTCTATTGTGTAATGTTTTCTTTACATCAATACCAAAAAGAAAAGCTCAATTGATATGATGATTTTGGCATCACACAAAAATAAAATTTCAGGCTTTATTTTTTATGCTCATGTCATTCTTCTTCTATGGAACACAAAAGGAAAAATGTAAAGAATGTAATAGGGATAGTTTATATATAAACGCATGCGACAGCCACACATACATACACACCACACATACAACCCAGATCTCTTTTATTTGTCACAAACTTTTAATGAGAGTACACATATTCCATTTACTTATACTTCTGAACCATAACAATACAGAGCTGGGTAAGAATTAGCGAACATGTCATTTAAGTCACTAGAAAGATTTGTGGGACAAAAGACTGAAAAATTTAAATTGGTTGAAAATCTTCTAAATTTTCATCTTCTTTGTCCTCTTCATATGACCACTTCTGAGTCAATAAACTTTAGTTTTATAGAAAAATACACTCTTAAAGGTGGGGTATGTGATTTTCTTTTTTGACCATTTTTTCAAAATCACTTGAAATCCTATTCCTAACCCACTTACAGCCACTGAGTTAGAAGCACTGAAATGAAAATTAAAAAATGTAATCATCTGTGGAACGGGCAGGACTCGAAAAACTCCAGCCAATCATTTTCAAGACCGTCTAGAATCATTGGACAGTCAGTGCGTCAATCAAACGGTCGTACCATACCCCCCTCCCCATGCCCCTCTTCGAATGGGTGGAGTGGGTGGAGTCAGGGAAAGAAGGTAGGACCTGTTTGAGTTGTGTATTTTCAAAATCTGCCGGCTGTTTTGCAAATCACATACCCCACCTTTAAAGGGTGTATTGTGAAAAATATAAAATAAAATAAAAATATTAACCCTCACGTCATTCCAAACCCATTAAACATTCATTAATCTTAGAAACACAAATAAGGCAACTGACACTTTGAGGCTTCAAAAAGTTCATAAACAATTCATAAAACTAATTCATATGAATTGAGTGGTTTAGTCCAAATTTCACGAAGAGGCATGATCACTTTATGAACAGATCTCTCAGATTTCATCAAAAAATATCTTTATTTGAGTTCCGAAGATGAATGAAGTCTTACGGGTTTGGAATGACACGAGGGTGAGTAAAAAAAACAACCCTAAAAAAAGGGTTCCAAAAGTTTTTTTTTTTTTTTTTTTTTTTTGCAGCAATGCATAGAAGAACCATATAGGTTGCCAAAAGAACATTTTAGCGAAGTTCTTATACGTTGTATTAAGAACATTTAATAATAATAATAGTTAATACTAATAAGAACCTTTTCACTATAAATAACATTTTGATTAAAAAAGAGTTTCTTTATGAAGTACAAAATTAATGTATAAATGTAATTTTATAGAAAAGCACTGTATAAAGATTCTTTAAAATGTCTCTTTTCGTGTTCCAACATGGCATCACATGAGAGTGAATGACAGAAACACCATTTCTGCGTACTGTCCTTTTAAGATCCATGATTCCCCAGGCTGTCAAAGTTCTAAAGAGCTTCAAACTTGGGTCAGTTTTACCCATACGGTGTCCTAACATTGTTAACACACAGATAACTCTCTGTCAGAGCTTTCGTCAACTCCCTCTGGCTGAATTGACTTTGGTAAGTGGGGGCATGACACTACATTGGACACTATTGAGTGAAAGGGATTAGGTGGTGTTAGTTTTTGAGAAAGCACAATATCATCGCTGTACATCAAGCTTTAAGACACCACATTAACATCAGCTCAAGAACATTTTAGTCTCCGGACTCTAATTTACCTTCTTGCTTAGTCTGAGAACCGTTATCTTGTTTCTTCCCAAACCAACAAGTATGCTGAAATGCAAATTGCATCTGGCACCAGGACACAGTAATTTGACGTAATTACTACAGCTTGATACCAGAGTACGCTCTCTCTGCATGGCATGGATCCATCACAATAATCAGTAATTGCTCTCCGTTTTTTGACGCAAAAATACAGAAACACCCATTACTCTGTTCCACAGCAGCTTGATAATGCCACATTACAGAAAAATCCTTCACCAACTTCTATATTGTATGAACTCAACACCTGTAGGGCCCAGCATTTTCATCATCTGCTTGGAATAAATTGTAGTCATCATCATAACCATAATCACAGTAATAAAAAAGTCCTCATCCTCTTGCCAAATTACTGTGGCATTTGATTTACAGTAATTGTGCGGGAGAGGAGGGGTGGGGGGGGGGGGTTACGCTACAATACGCTATGCTGCGCCTCGACCGGCGGAGTTCAGACACGCACGACACACACACACACACACCTGTGTGGCTTCCACCTGAGAAGGGCCGGATCCCAATGATATGCCGACATTCCCCGTGGCACACAATGACTAACATTGTGACATACAATAAACCAGGTGTGGATGAGGTTTTTTATTATAATAGAAAATGTAATTTTTAAAAGATTAAATTTTAAGAGCATTACACATTAAGAAGATAATTAGTTATGAATGAGGTTTTGACATCTGAACTGCTATTTCTGGATGTAATTATCAATTAAATAGATTATTAGACAGATAAGAGACTCAAAGATGGCAGTCAGTCAACATTCAAAATGTTTTATTCAAGACTTTTGGAAGCAACAAGACACTATACATTTTGCTTCTTTTAATACTGACACAATTGTGTTAAACAAAAAAATATGGAACAAAGACAAATACAAAAAAAAAGCTTTTTTAGCTTGATTGATGAAAGTTCAAGTATTTTTTTCCCCATTAACAACAGGTAAAGACTATGATCAGAAAAGTAGACCTAATACTGACCAATAGAAAGTGACATTTGTAACAGCATATAATGAGGCATAATCCAAAGTCTGTTCCTTTTCTTTCACGATTCAGATGACACATGGTTAGAAATGCTTCATCAAATTTGGAAAAAAAAAAAGTGTAAGGACTTGCAGACATCAGCCATAAATTTTACTGACAATACTGGGTTGTAATAACGGAACCGTAATGTGCGAGAAATTGCTTTATTTTGTATCTCTAGCCATTTAGTCTGGCAGTTAGACAGATATGACACTGCAGTACATTATTCAGAAAAGCATGAGAAATCTTCAAGTAACACTTCCTTCAAAGAGACAAATTAGTGTTCAACTCTAAATTAGTAATGGATTTGGGGGACTGAAATATGATCTCCAGGCTATATGCTTCCCAGCCTGCATTGCTACCATTACTGTGTCAAAATCACATCATTTAGTTCTTTACAGGCCACAAGACCCCTGATGACATCAGTACAGTACAAGCTTCTCTGTGGGGTCCTATGTCGGGGTTCCATCTTTTTGACTAGCCTGCATCCGTAATCTCCTTCTCGCAATCGCTTCCTGTTTCTTCCTCTCAATCTCGGCAGCTGAACATTTGGCTGTCGTATGGGATGAAATAAAAACTGCAAAACAAACAAAAAAGAAGTTGGGTTACGGTTCGGTGGAATGTAACTGGGACATGTAACTTTTAAAGCATGAATGTTTAATTCAGCACTCATAAACTTTCTCTACACCCTTTTTCTATAACAGCAAGTAGATTAGAAGACAGTCAGAGCCAGTTCACAGTTCACCCCAAAATAAAAATATTTTCTCATCCTCATGTCTTTCTGCAAAGGAACACAAAAGAAAACATATTTGAAGAATGTTTTTCATTGCTCTTTTCCATGAACATAATCAAGTAGGGCTGAGTTAAAAAAAAAAAAAGTTGATTTCTCAATTCTCATTTTAATGAACCAATATCAATTCTTAAATCCGGAGAATCTGTCTTTTAATCTAAATCGCAATACGCTCTGTGCTGTTACTTTTGACATGAAAAAAATGAAATTAGCCCAACAATACCGTTTTGGCGCTCTTCAATGTGGTGACAAATCGCTGTTGCTGCTTCAATTCAAGCAAAGCTGCAGCACGAAATGCACATGAGCGTATCATCTAATCCGCTTTATTACTAGTTAAAACACAAAATAGAAATGAATGAACACCATGTTGAAAGATAGTACAACCGAAATCTGTATAGGGTGAACACTACACAAAACTTTTCTGAGAGAACGCAACAGCATTGAAATATAAGGACATGTGGAGGAATAAGGAACATGTGCAAATATAAATAAGATTTAGGGTTGTGTAGCCATTAAGCCCATTTTCAAATCTAATGAGCAGCATAAAATATTATTTTCTCTAATCAAACATTAGCAAAACGATATGTTTTTAATACTTCCCTGTCACTGAATAAATATAATGATGTTTTTCTTTAAAATATATTTTTTTGTGAATCAATGATAATGTGGGCTTATTTGGAACACATGCAGACTTAAATGGTGCCAAAGTACCATGCCAGACTTCTGACTTTATTCCTAAATTATCTTCATTTTACATTCTAAAATCTACATCAACTAATTAATACATTTTCAAATAAGTGATAAACCTGCATTTTAACAAATGTCCATATCTATGAAAAAAACCTAGACTTGGTGGGCTTTTACTATGTACACTTAGAGTAGTGGTAAGCCCAATATTTTCTGTCAATAAGATTCAATGTTTCAGCGTTTTCACTTTCTGTGTTTTTTTTAGTCATAGTTTTTGTCTTTTGTCTTAATTTTGTCAAATTTCGTAATTGATTAAATCCTTTACCTAAAATAGCATTTATTTGATGAGAAAAAAAAAAACAGAATCAAACATTTTATATATTAATTTAAAAATGCAGCAGCATTTACATAACATAGCATTCTGATGAGTATACTATTGTATTACAATATAGTGAGTCCTAGTTCAATTGTTCATTGTCCATTTTTGCACCATTCTGTGTGCTGTTACAGAAAGAGTTTGACACATTCTGACTACCTTGTAACTTAGTTCCAAATTTACACTCACTTGTTCATTTGCGCCCCCATATTTTATACATATATATATATATATATATATATACACACACATAATTTGTTATATTTGTTCTCGCTGAAAAAAAAAAACCTGGTTCATTAACCAACATTTTTAGCAGTTTAGCAATTGGACTAAAGATAATTTTATGGTGCTTTGTTTTGAGCTTTCATTGAATTGAAAAGAGCAATGTAAATATTCTTAAAAAAAAAATCAAATTTTCCACGGAAGAAAGAAAGTCATGCGGGTTTGGATCAACATGAGGGTGAGTAAATGATGACAGATTTTCCAGTTATGTTTGACCTATTCTTTTAACAGGTTAAACAAACTTGCCTATTACAGTCATCTCCTGTAGGAGTATTCTATGATGCAATTTCATTTCAGAGCTAATGTGCTGCAGGTGCCACAACATACAAAGCTTACCTTTGTTGGTTATCGTCATGGAGTCAGACAGATGTCTTTTGAACGTGTAATGGTGGGAGTTAGAAGTATTTCCCACTGTTGCACTGTGTGGCATAACAGTCTTTGTGGTGTCCATGGATCCGGCAGAACCAGGCCTGGGTCCTAAGCCAGTTTTCACTTGATTCGATTTGTTTTGCGCATGTCCAGTACTATGACTCCCTAATACAGAGCTGGAACTTTTAGTTGTCGGTAACACACCGTAGCCCTGTTTAAATCCAGAGCTGCCACTTGCACACGGTACTGAGTTTGAGCGAGCAAATACGCGTGTGGGTTTTGTGGGTCCTTGTGGTTGGCCCCTGCTGTTGATGCCCATGTTCTGTGAACAAATGGTGTCAGAAGAGGAAGGTGCTTTAGATGCGAAGCTTCTTGATTTGTCATGTGCAAGATTTTTGTACTTTGCGCTGAGTCTTTGTTGTTCTTGACTGGCTGATAACTTTTCCACATCATCGCAAGCCTGAAAAAGGAGATCATCGTCGTCTTCGTCATTCCACAGATTATCGGAATCAAACAGAGACTTCATGTCCTCTTCTGAAACCCCATCAAACTGAACAGAAGAGGACTGACTTGAAACTCCACCATCTTTGGTCATTTCATCAAGCTCTACTTGTTTTGTACCCTGGGATGGTTGTGCTTGCTGTTTTTCTTGATTCACAGGTGAAGTCTTTAGCAGCTTCTCAGTAGTGTGATTCTGGACAGAAGCAGGTGGCTTCAACCTAAAAGTGCTTCGATTAGACGTTTTGACATCAGGAAGTGTCTTGGTAAAGGTGCTGCTTTTGCTGGTGCTCTGTTGAGCTTCAAAACAGATGTTTCTGCCATTAGATACAGAGGGATTAACCTTGGCCTCAAAATTACATTTCTTAGAGCAAGACTTGGGTTGAGCAGTGCTCTGTTTCTGAGCTACATTCAAAGACACTGGGTTCTGTGTCATTTCCAACACAAATGTGTCATTCAGAAGGTCATCGTTTTCCCAGTCATCATCAAACTTCGCCTCAGTAGCTTTAGGTGCGTCCACAGGAGCATTCTTGGTTGCTGCAGAACTTGACCTCTGTCCAGCCTGAGCTACAGGTTCAGTGCTGCTTTCTGGTGTGCAGTTTGCTGATGGCGGGCTCAGTCTCCCACTTACGTGCTGAGTGGGACCATCAAACAGTGCCTGAAGCTCGTCCTCTTCCTGGCAGGCTAGAGATGAGCAGGCAGTTCGTTTTTCCAACGAGACAGGGATGGATGTTGATCTTTCTGTACCATTACTTTGTAGCTTGAGTCTATTTCTTTTTTCTGTGCTCTCCTGTTGTTTCTCTTTGTCCTGACGAGTCATATTGATGTCAAACTGCTTGGCAAGTTTCTTAAGGTCCTCAACATTGCTCTGCCTAAAGGAAAAAGATGGGGAATTAATGCGTGTATGCCAAAACAAACTAAGGGTGCTCTGATTGATTGGGCACCGACTCTTATCGGACGATAATAGCTTTATATAGTTTGATCGGTGGTCTCTATAAAGGCTGTTTAAGACTATTTTTCTATGCTCATCTAAAAACACTTCAGTCTGGCAGTTCTACCAGGCGTCTGAAAAGGATTTTGCAATGTCTTGGCAGAGAGTGGAGACATTGCAGCGACAGCAGCCCTAAAGCAAAGACAGCAAGAAACTAGGGCTGTGATATTTTAGCACATTCTTTCCTCCCTAAAAGTACAAATTGCCATCCAGATCAGCTAGATCAGTGATTGTCGTAAAATACATGCAGTCTACTGTTGCTAAACTGCAGGACATGCTCAATAATAAAAAGAGAAAGAGTTACTAAAACTGCATTAAGCCACAAATGGGATACTGTTCCTTTCTGTGCACCCCAAGACAGAGTGGAACAGGGACAAGAAAACTGAACTTTGAGCTTTGGGTTCGCCAACTAAAAAGTTAAATACACAAAGAAATATGTCAAAATGCCCTAAATGCCCAGCTTAGTGAGTATTCGCTTAAACACCGTCGGGTTATGTGAGCATAAACAGCATAAACTTATTTGAGCATTAATCTATATTTAATGTATACAGTGGATACTATGTAATGTTTTGCATTTGATTACTTTCTGTTGATAAAGACTGTTCTGTTTTTTTTATTATTATTTATTAAACAGGAATGCTATATTTGTTGAGCTCCAAGTTGTTTCTAATCACCTCTAAGAGAGGGAATGCAATATATTGCAAGTTGCCTGCCGATAAATAATATGTTTAGGATAATGAGTTTCGCAGCACTGAAAACAGCATCTTCTCTCCATGTTGACAACACAAACCAAACTCTTACAGTCTCAGCTACAATTATGACAACACGATCTTCATGTTTTCTAACCTTATCTATTTTTTATTACTTTTTTCAAAGTCACTGAACACAGATCCAGTGGTAAAATGGGAAAAGATGCTGAAGAGAGTCAAACATTTGCAGTATATCTGTCAGGTAATAGAGACATTTTATGCATGCTAGTCTAAAAAAGATTTACAGCACGTTTAATAGGGGTGTGACGAGACGCTTATCTCACAAGACGAGACACGAGATTGGATTCACGAGAACGAGATGAGACGAGATTTTTGCACAATTTTTCAGAAATCCTCAATGACAAAATTCATGACTGGAAAAATAGTATGCAGGTGCATTTTGCAATGTTTAACTAATAATCTTCTAATGCATGTCATTTCAGGTCTACTTTATGAGTATGAATTATCAAATGCATTGAAAGAAAACAATATACAAGCACTGTAAACGGTTTTTATTGACTGGCTTTTCTCCTGTATGATTTCACATTAGTCTCTTCAGACCTTACTGTACATTTAAGAGCTTTCAGAACTTCTGATTGAGGCGGTGTGTGACCTCCTAACTGAACTCCTTGAAGTCTTATTAAGTGCAAGTGCAACCATAATCAAAGTTAGCACACAGACTCTTTATAATAGTTTTGAAATTGCTGTTTCAATTTGCACCGGCAGTTATAGGGCTAATGCAGTGAGTTCGGATAGGCCGTTACAGTTACAGTTGTTCTTGCGTTCCGATTATAAGTTCAGAAACTGAGCCTCCCTTGTCTGTTGTCCTTAAAGGGGGGGTGAAATACTCAGTTTCACTCAATCTCATGTTAATATTGAGTACCTATAGAATAGTATTGCATCCTTCATATCTCCAAAAAGTCTTTAGTTTTATTATATTTATAAAAGAAAAATAGGCTGTACCGAGTCTTTCCGGAAAAACCCGAGCGGGTGGAGGCGTGCCGTGTGGGCGGGAGCGCGCGAAGCTTTTGCGTGTGTTGTAAACAGACAGACTCGTGGTTTATGAGGACATGATTTAGTTTTACAATAAACAAACTGACACCTACAGTGGCCAGCTAAACAGCTGTATTTAAACACACACACACCATACATCGCATGCTCCATCGATACATTAACTCTACGTGATCATGTTGTTTACTTGCTGTGCTTAGCTTACACACCGATAGTTAACAACACACAGACATTTGAAGCAGTTTTACTCACCGCCTGCGGTTCCGTGAACCTTTATCGTTGGGACTGCTCCATCTTTAAGCATTAGGCGATCTGCAAATCGTCGAACTGTGCCTTGTTAGCAGCTACCGCCGTAATGAAGGGAACAAACAAAAACACTTGCGCTACTCCGTTGCTGCTCTGGAAAAACAAAATCCATCCACAGGTCCCTTAACTCTGGGTTCTTTGGACATTTGTGCAGTGTTGTCTTGCCCTGGCAACCAAAAACACACTTTTTGGTGCCATTGTTTTGATTGCAACGCAGCAGAGCACAGCGCTCTGATGGACGCTCTCGCATGCACTAGGCTACAGCTGCGCGCACCCTTCCGGTAGAAGTGCTCTTAAGACCCGTATAAGGAAATTCTGCCCACTCTGACGTCACGTAGTTACGTATTCGAAAAAAACTTTCCGAAACTTGTGACAAACCGGAAGGAGTATTTTTGGAACAGAAATACTCCATCAAACTTACAACTTCATTTTTGAAACTTTGTCCATGTTTACCATGGTAATCCAACTCTTTAACAGTGTAAAAACTCACTATGCATGAAACAGCATTTCACCCCCCCTTTAAGACATTACAGTAGGCCTACTCTGTAGTGGCCCATAGCCGCAAATAAACAGTCCAGAGATGGGTATTGGGAGACGGACTATTGTATGCATGCGGCCTAATTGTCTGAGCGTGCATTCTACAAGATAAGACATTTATCAGACGTTTAGTCTATGTTGTGCAACGAATCCTCCACCATCATCACGCGATCAGTGAACTGTGATTCGTGCTGCACTGATTGCAACGGCAACTCGAGCTGGATGAGGAGAGCATACTTTTACATTTTTTTATAAAAACAGTAAAACGATAGTTTAGGCGAACATGAGTGTAGCGGTGGAATATTTTATGGTAATCTCACCCTCACGCTCAGTCATGGCGATATCGCGAGACAGCTTTTCACTCGACAGGAAATCTCGTCAAGTTTTAGTCTCGCGAGATCTCGTGGCACCCCTAACGTTTAAGTATTGAGCCTGTTAGTGACTAGAGGACACGTACCGTGCTGAGATTCTCCTGACTCTGGGCTGTCTGATCTCTGGAGTGCAGGGTATGGCACTGTCTCCAATCCACTGGAGCACTGAGTCCCTTTCTTTAGACTTCTCAACCTTAAACATAGTATGACTATTAGATTAAAATGACCATGGCATACATAATTTCCATTTTATATGGATATATATTGTTCAATACTTACTTTTGGTGCAATCCTATTGACAATTTCAGATATCTCAATGACTTTCGCTTCATCTCTTCCTGTGAATGGTTTCAAATATTTAGTACTGATACAGATTAAGAAAGCGACATTTATCTGTTTGAGGTGGCAATATGCACACAGTGGCAATCCACAAACATCTACAGTTGGAGTTTATACGACAATATGCTATATACAAAGATGGAGTAATGCAAACACACAGAGCTGGATGTAAAATGCTTGTAGTTTTACAATTTTGAACTTCAAGTAAGTGTGAACCGGAAGTTGCAACCGACTTTACTTCAGTGTTGTCGTGACATTTTCAAGTGAAACTGAATATTGAATAGAGGGCAGGGTTTTATTTTAGCACAACTCCTCTTTATCCTTCGCTCATAGAAGACTGACGCTAGGAGGAAAAGTGGTTAAAGGGGTGGTTCGGAATTTTGGACATCGGGCCTCATTTCCAAGTGAGCCTTAGTGTTATCTATCAGTAGAGACATTTTTTTTTAAATTCACCCAGTCGTCCCAGTTGCGTAGTTGGCCGGTGCTAGGCTAGCGCGAATCAATGGGACCAGCTTTAGCATGCCATTAAAACAGTTTTACCCACTCCACAGTACACAAAAAGCAAATCAATTATAACGCCAGACTATCGATGTAAATGTCTGTTGAGAGAATAATGTTAGAAATCAAACTATCCTTTTCATCGCATTGCAATAGTTTTATTGTTTTACCTATATTTATTAGCACAGTCTACAGCAGCAGCAGAGTGATATGTTACCTAGGCAACCGCGAGAGTCGGTCCACACGACAATCACGCAAGTGTATTTACCTGCCGCTGACACTTATCACTACAGAAACAGAGTATAATTTATGATATATGTAATAGCAAGACAGAGGACTATGGCAACGTTTGAAAGCAATACCATTGTTTCGGACTTTGAAGACGATGAAGATGAAGAATGTGAGTTATTTAACGAACCATATGAGCCAGAATACACAGATGAAGAATTACTCGAGATGGATGCTAAAAGAGCAGAAAGAGAAAGAATGTCTGTAGAGACAGCAGCCAGTGGAGATGCCGTAGTGAACTGGGACAGAACATCGGGAGACTGGTGGTGCCAGTGCAGAAAATCTATACAAATGCCGACGGAAGACGAGTGTTTTTGCTGCAAGTAGTGGAACTTAGTTATCACACAGATAGCTAACAGAACTGGAGCTAGACGAGCTAGACACTAGTTTCCAAAATTTAAATGCATCCGGGCACAGCCCCTCCCGAGACAGACCAATGTGCATAACGGAGCACCAGTTGTCAGTGTCGATCTATCAGTTATGAAAGGGCTAGCTTCATTAGCTAGCTAGAGTAGCCTAACAAAAGTTATTACCTGTACATCTGTAGCTGTTGGTGCATCTGGAAAGACGGCTGGAACTGCATGCCTTGTCATAAACCTGTGACCGTTCTTTAAAGTCGTCTGGTCTAAAATGGTCACTGCAAATCCCTTTTTAGACTCCAAATTTAGAGTCTCTGGCGGTGTCTCCTTGTTCAAGCCCAAAGAAATAATCCAAAGTTGAATCCTTTCTGGATCTTCAAAATGAAATTTGTGAAAACTTCACGATGAACATTTATTAGGTTTGATTTTGCAATTGCGAAATGCACACCGAATCACCATGTTGCCTTTGTTTACCTCAACAATTATTACTAAGCTAGCTAGACCTCCCGACTGTCGTGTGCTTCGGTTCTGTTTACTTTTTGACGCAGTAACGTTACTACTAACCGGAGCGAAGTATAATTCCGCTGCTGCTGAGAAACTAGTTCCTGTAAATGTAATGCAATCATTAAGATGAAAAGGATAGCTTGATTTCTGACATTATTCTCTCAACAGACATTTACATCGATAGTCTGGCGTTATAATTGATTTGCTTTTTGTGTACTGTGGAGTGGGTAAACTGTTTTATGACATGCTAAAGCTGGTCCCATTGATTCGCGCTAGCCTAGCACCGGCCAACTACGCAACTGGGACGACTGGATGAATTTTAAAAAAAAATGTCTCTACTGATAAATAACACTAAGGCTCACTTGGAAATGAGGCCCGATGTCCAAAATTCCGAACCACCCCTTTAAGGATATTCAACCCAAGCCATCAAAACTGACATCAACAGAGATGGAACGCCATTCCAGAGCACATTTTTAGATTTAGATAAAAGATTATCACAACAAACTATTTTTTTTTTTCTGTGTATTAACTTGCATGGGTTAATTGTTTACCACAAGAATAGTAAAGCACTACTAACAAAGTAAATAGTGTAAATTTTAAGTTTCATGATCACACTTGCCATTCAAGTTTTGCGTGGGTGAGTTGGGATCCCAGATGATGTCTTGCGGGGATTCAGTCTCATTAGGCGAATCTCCGCTGTAACAACCGTTGAATCTGATTCTTTGTCGTCGTTTTGGGGTTGTATAATCTGAGAATTAAGATAAAATGTCAACAACACTATACTTGGTATGAAAAAATTAACGTGGACACTAACAAGTAAGTTCGCATCATGAGTTTTTGGAAATATACCACTGTAGAATAACACTTTTCGTTTAAGCACACTGGAGTGTCATCTGCCATGCAAATAACATTATACATAAATATCGTTCAGTCGCACGGTAAAACACCATGACACTGCAAGAGTAAGTTACTTCTGTAACGTTAAGGATAAACAGATGTTTTCCGATGCGTAGTCACGCGTTCTGGTGTCGTATAACCTAACTTTAACTTACCTTTGCGACAGCTGTATGAAGTGTGATAAGACGGAGACTGTGACTGTTTGAGTCCGATCATTCGCGTCTTTGTTTTAATTTTCTTCTGGGAAAGTTTGAGAGTTCTGCTCTGATTTTCTCTCACATCTGTTATATGTCGCACGCCGATATTTCTCTTGTCGGTCATGGTTTATTTTAACTAATATGAACAATACCGCTTC
The DNA here is from genome assembly GCA_036326025.1 of Chrosomus eos. NCBI lineage: Eukaryota > Metazoa > Chordata > Actinopteri > Cypriniformes > Leuciscidae > Chrosomus > Chrosomus eos. Next base: position 32,132,826 of record CM070833.1, read on the forward strand.
AGTAGTCATAACTTAGTTGAAATAGCAACAAAACGTTTGCAATATTTGGTTTAAACACTGGAAGTGTTCGGTTACTCAGGTAAGAGTGATCTCCTACATCGTCGCCATGTTTTCTGTACGTTTACACGAAGACGCGTCTCTGATTGGTTCTTGGCATCTCGCGACATCTCGTGAGACTTTACATTCTCAATGCACTTTTTGTTTTTGTTGTCCACAAACAGTTTGACCACGTACATAATTCAGTACAAAAGTATATTTAAAATATTAAAAACAATTATCAGGGGCATAAGAAAAATAATATTAAAGAAATTAAAATAAGTAGGCCTAATAATGAACAATCCACCCTGTAAATGTAACCTAAGTGTAAGTTAATATAACGTCCACACTCCTTTGGACTGTTTCATGTTTATTAATGCGACTCGTGATGGGTCAAACAACATGAAACATGGGCTTAGAAAGAGTAAAGCAGCGTATTACGAATTTGATAGCTATGCTAAAAATAAGAAGAACAAAGTCAAATGCAAGCAATGATGTTTGCTGTAATCACATCACCTAACTAAATAGCCTTTTGGTAAATTGGTAAAATATGGCATTTCTTTATTAAATAATTTATTTAGAATGTAAAAATATTGAATTGATTTATGTTAATAAATCATTTATGTTGATAAAATATCTTAAATTATTTATAACTTAAAATATTTAACTGAGAGTCATTTGTTGTAGAATCAGACAACACTGTTTGATTTTTGTTCACTAAAAATAAAAGTAATTTGCAGTGTTAAACCATAGTGTTAAACATCATATTTAAGTGAAGGGATCTTTACAAGTATTAGTTAAAATGGCATTTACATCCATTTGGTTGTCCTCAGAGCATTACATGCCAATTTGTGTTGGCACATTGAGATGTTTATCCCTCAGCAAGTCAGTCAAGTCAGGTCAGCTTTATTTATAAAGTACTTTATACAATATTGTTTCAAAGCAGCTTTGCATGATAAACAGAAAATAATGACCCAATGATGCAAACCGAGTTTATTTCTGCTGTACAGCAGCTCTAAAAAGAAAATAGTGTCATTGGTCAGCTGAAGTCAGTTCGGTGATCATTCAGTTCAGTTCAATGAATGACTGTGTAAATTTCATCAAATATGCCATCATACTCTTGCTGGTTACTACACTCATGATGCGATGATTTATTTAAAAGCTGGATTATTGTAAAGGACGTAACACTGCTTCTGTTTTGTGAATTTGTAAAACAGACTGTTCTGTTCTTTATTTAGCTATTCAATAGATAATTTAGTAATTTAGAAACTACTATCTATCTAATTTAGATCTTAATTTAAGAAGAATTTAAGTCTTTGCCAATTGAAAGCACTAGATGGTGCCTGTATTCTTTATTAGAGGTGTGTGTGTGTGTGTGTGTGTGTGTGTGTGTGTGTGTGTGTGTGTGTGTGTGTGTGTGTGTGTGTGTGTGTGTGTGTGTGTGTGTGTGTGTGTGTGTGTGTGTGTGTGTGTGTGTGTGTGTGTGTGTGTGTGTGTGTGTGTGATGTTGTGGAGGCTGCACACTGAGTGTGCTGCTGATATAGAAATGCTGTACGGTGCGGTCGGGCTCCCCTGCTGGAGTGGTGTGTGTGAGGGCCAGACGCTGCTGTCAGCACTCACAGCTGACACACACACACACACACACACACACGCCTCAAACTCTACCTGCTGAGAAGAACCACCATAGTCAAAATAAAAACCTTTATTTGAGACATGCTCCTCAGGAAGAAATGGACAAGAAAAGGCCTCTATGAAAGCAAGGGACCTTGTAGTGGTGTGTCATGGACAAGTTCTGGTGTTGCATTTGCTTTGTTGTTAATCCACTGTAACAAAAAGATTTGTCAGATTACGCAGCATGGATGTTCCGGCATTAATATGTGCCTCTGCAATATAAGTGACTGATATTAAGTGCCTAAAACTTTTCTATATGTAATAATATAAGGAAACACTAGTGATCCACTATTCGGGCCCACTATACTGTAGAACCAAACCCTACCTTGTAAATTAATCTCACAAAAATAAAAAAAAAATAAAAAAAAAACTGTATTTTTTGCATATATAAAATAAAGCTTATTTTAGGACCAGTGTGACATAATTTAAGCACACAATAATTAAGTACACTTAACTTCTTATAAAGAGTCTTAATGGTTATAAAACAGGCTTTATTTTCTTAATGTAAAATATAATTTTAAACCAATTAAGAGGTGAAATACGATCCAAATATGTTCTTGATAGATTTGGTGCAATTCACCCATATGTGTTCAAATCCAGAAAGCTGTATAAGACTGTTAAAATCATAATTTGTAGTGTGGGTCTAGACATTAAATGAATGTTAATTAAGGGATGATGAGGAATATGCTCTATAATGACATGCAAGCATCATTAATTAGCAGATTAGAATGGGATCCCCATATGAAGATATATATAGACATGGTTATTGTTCTGTCAAGTGTGCTTTTTGGGTCGTATAAGCCATCTTCACAAAATCATGAGGCTCTGAACAGCGTGTTTAAAAGTCACCATAACACCCTCTGTCACACGAAATGTTAGCATTTCACAGAGCTGGATAGTTAAAGAGGAAGTAAAGGGCAAAGACATGTCACTTTCAATCTGAATATGAGGCGTCACGCTGAGTTTCTTGTTTTCTTTTTTTCATCCGCAGTGTTTTCCATCGCCTCTCCGCCACAAACGGCAAAATGCCAAAGGCCGCAGAGGGAGAGCATTTGGCTTCTGGAGCTTCAGCCGCCCAACCCCTCCGCTCTCCTCCGCTTTTTTATTTATCTGTTCCGCCTTGGTTGTTTAGACCCAATTAAGAGGCTAATTGTGGAGATCAGGGAGGATTGCATTGTTGTAAAAGTACGGAGCGCATGGCTAATTGCCGGAGCAGCTGCCAGTGTTTATGAAAAGCCGGGCGGATCTGCGGTTCTCTCGGAGGAGAGCGAGCTCTCGTCTCTCCTTCTGATGTGGTAGAGAGAGCCAGGTGAGTGGAGAGCATTCCGGGGCGGGACAGAACTGAAGCTGCAGAAATAATTACCATCACCGAGGGCTTCTCTTTCTCTTATCTTGGGCTCTCGCTCCCCAAGGCAGGCGAAACTTTGAGGATGACACCAAGCATGTGGCGGGACTCGGCGATATGGAAGGGATCCAGGAGATCCTCTGCCAACTTTTATCTAAATGATCTCACTCTTGTCTGTGCCAGGTGTTTTGGGTGGGAGTATGTGAAATAAGGCACACATTTTTGAGTCACCTCTGAGGCTGTTGTCGAGTGAGGCTTTCTCCCATAGCAGATGGGTTTTTCACAAAGTAAACTTTAGGAACGTTGTTCCGCATGGTAGCAGCTTGTTTAGGATGGATGAAAACCTTCAATGCGCTTCTCAAAAGCAGAACATAATATAATGGCATATGGCATGACACATCTTGAGTCAAGTCACCTTTATTTATATAGCGCTTTTTACAATACAGATTGTTTTAAAGCAGCTTTACAGAGATAACAGGAAAATAATGTTGTAATAGTATTGTTAAATATAAAATTAAATGTCCGTAACTAAGCAAGCCAAAAGCCAATGGTGAAAAAGGCGACAGTGGCGAGGAACCAAAACTTCATCAGTGACAGAATGGAGAAAAAAACCTTGGGAGAACCCAGGCTCAGTCGGGGGGCCAGTCCTCCTTTGGCCAGCGAACGAACAGTGACTGATTATGATTTAGGCAGCATTAGGTCTGAATTGGTCATAGATAGTCAGATTGGATCAGAACTTTCACAATAATTATCCAGTTCATCTGGTTGGGGTCGGAGTCATCACGCCGGTGTGGAGATGAGTGTGTTGAGGTGTCCATAAGGCCTTCACAGTGTTGATGAGGCTGGCACTTCAGGACTGCGTTGTCGTCGTGTCCAGGTGATGGTCCTTCCTCAGATCTGGATATGGCCTGGATCCGGTGGACTGCGGTAAACCTCGGGATAAACAGAGACTAATATTAGCGTAGACGCCATCCTTCTTATGATGTACAAAGTACATTTATGGGAAGCATTCCTGGTTCCGGCTGATCTAAATCCTAACATTGAATTATAGAAGTCTGTGTTATGTGTATGCTAAACCACAGAGATGTGTTTTTAGTCTAGATTAGAACTGACAGACTGTGTCTGCTTCCCGGACAATGTTAGGAAGATTGTTCCAAAGTTTCCAAAGTAAACTTGAGCCAATTGAGTTTATTTGAGTAAACTCTTTTGACCTTGCCATTCTTTTAGCATTGCTAAATGCCTTTTAGGTTACACATTATTTTAAGGTGTCCTTTTTACATTGTACTGAGTAATGTGAATTAGCGGGTTAGGATTAGGGTTAGTTTAGGGATTATGCATAATTACTGATTATACTACAGTAAGTACACGTAACATATGTAACAAGGACTTTTACGTTGCAACATTGTTTTATGAAAACTGTCTTTAGAACATTATTTTGACATTACAGCATTCTTATCTGATTATGACAATCATATGACACTGCATCATTATTATGGCATTTGTTTAGAATAATGAAATCTTTAACTATTGCAACATTTTGGCGTTACAACATTATTTTAAGAATGCACAACTCTTAACGTTACACTATTTTGTCATTACAACCTTTTTGTGCAACTTTCTTGATATTCAATATTTTTTGCTATTACAGCATTTTTGTCGACATTCTTTGGCATGGCAACATTTGACATTACAAGTTTTTTTGGATTATGACAGTTTTGACATTATATAATTCTTCTGGCAGAAATCTATGCCATAACAGCATTAAACATTGTGAATTGTGACTGTATATTATTTTACTATTGTGACATGCTTTTGACATTAACACATTATTTAAATGTTTGCAAGATTCTTGACGTTACAAAACGTTGTCATTACAACATTGTTGTATCAATTTTATTGATTTTTTTCTTTATCAAGATTTTTTAGTATTACAACGTTTTTTTGACATTACAATATGTTTGACATTATTTTACCATTACAATTGTTCGGTATGGCAACATTATTGGCATTACGCCAACATTTTGATAATTAATTTTTTTATATATTACATTATTCGTTCGACATTTCAGCATTGTTTTTGACATAACATCAGTAGAAAATCATTAAGGTTAGAAATGGATGATGCAATTAGAAAAAGAGAACTGTGGGTAATTAGACAGTTGTGGAGGTCTTCAACATGCAACGTTTTAGTGCACGTAGATCAGACAAAAATCTCTGCCGTGGATCTCTGTCGTGCTTTCAGCTCTTCCTGTATCTCTCCTCTTCTGTCCTCCTCTCACAGTTCTTCCACCCTCTCCCCTCCAAGGGAGGCCCAACCTGCCCGGCTGCCCCATCGCTCCTGCTCTCTCATTAATCTGTCCACAGGAACGTCCGGCTGCGCGGCAGCTTGACTGCTCATTTATTCTGTTTAGAATAGCGACGCCGGTGATAAATGTCCCGCAGAGCGCACATGTGCTAAAATATTCATAAATTGGAACTCTTAATTTGTGAAGGTGGAAAACCAATAAATTTCAGGAGTGGTGACAAGTCATGTTATATTTATATGAATATGCAGGCCATGGGTGAGACATTGAGATTAATACACAGTGTGCTTGCTATTAACCAATTCTAATTGCCTCTTTGCGAAATTAGCATGTCGACTGATGTGTGAGGAAACAATAACGTGTTTGATGCTTTGATGTGGTTTCCTACAGAAACAGACCCAAATTTGAGAATTGTCGACAGTCATATTAAAGGAAGGAAATCATAATCCCAAATCTGAAATCAAGCCCATCTGATTAAAGACAATGTGCACAGCTGTTTTACATCACTTCCATTTCCTTTTGTTCTTTGAACAACCCTTTAGGATTACGAAACATTATTATTTTTTAATAAATCTAGCCATTTTTCTCTGTAGAGCAAACAGATGGCAATGAAAGCAGCTCACCTTTAAAGTTACTCTTACTATTGCACACCCTAAAGTCTACATTGTTCTGTTTTGCCAACAAAACTTTTGTCACTATGTGTGGATTCCTTGCAGGTGAGGTGAGCACAGGGTGGCAGCTGGTTCCTGCAGTGTTTTCCTGCTCAGGTCAGTCTCTCCTGGGGAAGCAATGACAAAAACTAGGCCAGATGGTGCAGGAGAGCGAGGCAGAGTGGGCTGCTCTCAACCCGACCAACTGCACTGCATTCAAGGTGAGTGAAAACGGTCTCTACAGGAAAGAAAAAGCAAAAAAAATATTTCTTTAATATCCAGTCATTACTCATAGACAGCATTGTGGTTAAACGACTTAAATAAAACTATTTAATTTAGACAATTTTTAGTTTACCTTTTTTTTATGTGTGTGCTTACTATTTATTTTGTTCAAGTACTTCTTCCAAAGCAGGGTATTTGTATTGTATGTCAATAATTGCGTAATGTATTTCTGTTTAATTTTATTTTTAGGAGAAACAAAATTGATGCTTGAAGCTATAGACCTTAGTCATCATATATGAATTTTTACCTAAAAGTATTTATAATGACATGCATTGTATACCTGTCCTAGATAACACATAATTTTCTAAACTATTCCATGGAGTTTTTGTTACTTAGCAGTAAATCAGAATAACATCCACCTACTAACGCCATAGCAATGACCCAGCATCTGCCTAGTAGCAACCACCTAGAAACGACCCAGAACAACAACCACTTAATAAAACCATAGCAATGCCCCAGCAACTGCCTAGTAACACTGTAGCAACCACCCAGAAATGACCCAGAACAATAACCACTTACTAAAACCATAGCAATGCCCCTGCAACTGCCTATAACACTCTAGTAACCAACTAGAAACTACCCAGAACAACAACCACTTACTAAAACCATAGCAATGCCCCAACAACTGCCTAGTAACACTGTAGCAACCACCTAGAAACGACCCAGAACAACAACCACTTACTAAAACCATGCCCCAGCAACTGCCTAGTAACACTCTAGTAACCACCTAGAAAATACCCAGAACAACAACACTTACTAAAACCATAGCAATGCCCCAGCAACTGCCTAGTAACACTCTAGCAGCCACTTAGGAACATCCCAGAATAACAACCACCTACTAACACCATTGCAATGCCCCTGCAACTGCATATTAACACCCTATCAACCACCTAGCAACGACCCAGAACAACAACCACCTATTAACACCATAACAATGTCTCAGCCACTGCCTAGCAACACCAAAGCAACCACCTAGAACATCCCATCAACTGCGTAACATCTCCCAAGCGACCATCCAAAACACTTTAAACATCCACCTTACAATGCCCCATGCAAACTGCTAGAATGTCTCAGCAACGACTTGGTATAGTGACCTGCTATAAGAAGACTATTATCTAAGCTGAGATCTTGTTTTTTTTCCTTTTCTTTCAATGGAATAGTTTTCTTTCCTTTTTCAAGGGAACAGTCATTATTTCATTGTCTTTATTTTATAAGACTAATCCTATTACTTCAAGCAAACAGCACAGCACAACTTATCTCGAATTTCTCTCTCCTCGTCATCTGTAACTTTCTTGTATGTTCAGCCTTTGATCTAAAATTGGCCTCTGTAGAAGACTTGTGTACAGTAATTTTCATATGGGCTTTGAACATATTGAAAAGGCTCATAGCTGCTGTCGCTTTTATCCTCTGATTCCTTTTCCCTGGGAAACGACGAGCATATGGCAAACACCCTCACTGGATTCTCAGACAACGGGAGGGACCGTATTCCGATTCCTGCATCCTGTCATCGGCGAATCCCAGGGTGCTACCCGAACCCACCCTCCCTCGCACATGCACAAACACACCGTCTCCTCTAGACTTTGAAATGCGCTCTGCGCTTGTCTGACATCCTTAAACTGGAACACAATGCTCCAATCCCTCTATAATTTTGCCTTATTTTTACCTGAATTTACTTAAATCACCAGCTTTTGACTGTGCTTATTTTGTCAAGTTAAAACAGTTAACATTAATCCTACGATTATTAACAAACAAATTAAATGGAAGTCATTTTGTGAAAATCTTCTCAAATCTCATTTGCATCCATTTTGCATTGCATTTCTCAAATTGAAAAATAACACTCTGAGGTGCCGCACCATGTATTATGTCACTGACAACTCTGTTAGTTCTTGCATGTACCCTTTTGGAGCTTGACAGATGTGGTCGAAAAATAAAAGTGCTTAAAATAGAACAGAAATACGGGTTTAGAATTATATGAATGTGTAAATAACTACATATTTTCCTTATTGAGTGAATTAAGTTTTATGTAAGTTGGCTAGACCCCTAAATAGGGGAACAAAATGGATGATCCTATTTCATTCATTCTACATATCCTTGAAGCTTTGCTTGTTAATGCAGGGGAATTAAGGCACAGTGATAATGATCAACATGTCCTTCAATTGATAAATGAGCATACTTGATTTGAGAGCCACTTGACGCCATTGTCACCTGCGAAGGAGAGAGAACGCGTATAAAAGCCATCAGAGCCTCGTAAAATAACAGATTTGACAAACTCAGCATTTGTTGGGAGGCGGTCAATGTAATTTATTATCTTAATTGGAGTATCTCCTTTTTTTCTCTTGTAATTAATGTCAAGAATGTCTCCTTAATATAGGGCAATCACAGTAATTGGCATTGCTTAAAGAAGGAGAAAGATCAAAGCTTAATTTGCTCAAGTGAGAACACTGAATCGCTGAACTCTTTCAATTTAATTGGCCAACTTGTGTTTGTGTTTACTATTAGGGGTGTTTGCTAAGGCAAATATCATTGTAAGTATTGTTAAGGGGCACAGATACCCATTTATCGAAGAGTATACAGCATCTGCACCAATCAATTTAAAGAAAACCCTATTTGAGTGGTGTGCTATTAATTTGCAAAACAATCAAAATTACGGGTTTTGTCAAAAGGTTGATAAAACGGGCACGTTAATCCCATAGATTTACAATGACAAGAGACCTGAGCCAGAGGCCAGAATATTTTTATTAATTACATTAATTTACATAAAATACCTCAGCTGAATCAATGCAAATTAATTGTTATTTAGAACAACTGTGTATGTTACTTATAAACTCAAATCAATCTATTATTAGAAAAAAAAAATAATGCACAAGTTTAGGCCTAGGAAAGGTCTTGGAGCACGTTCTGATTTTGGCGAGTTGGACTTGTTCCTGTAGATCAACAACATAAGCCCCTTTCACACAGCACTTTGGACCGGGCAAATTGCCGGCAAATTGCCAGAACGCCTTCTGTGTGAACGCAAACACGACCCGGGATTGATGCCGGGATCGATCCCGGGTTGAGGACCTAGTAACATTGCCGTGTTCAGACCCGGAACGCGCGCTGTGTGAACAAAAGCCAGAACTAATGCCGTAAGGGGTGTGTAATAGTGATGACGCATGTGCCATCGCGCGACTCTGTTGCTCTGAGAAGAAAGTTTGTGTTCGTCATCTACAAAGAAAGAACGAAAAAATGTCTGCAAACTGGAAAGAAGCAGAGAAAGGAGCTCCTCACAATCCGCGCTGCAGCTGCGATCGTTCGCCAGCTCTGTGGAAAGGTGCGCGCGTGCACATGTTTTCGACGCGTATACACGTCTCATCCTGACGTCACGCGGCTTTCCGGGACATTAACGGGTTGTGTGTGAACGCACTCACAGATCCCGGCAAATCACTGGCAGTGTGAATGAACCGAAATCAAACAATCCCGTGACAAATGTCGGGTCACATTATCCGTGTATTTTCCGGAATCTCTGTGTGAAAGGGGCTATATTTTGTTGATCCTTGAATAACATTCCTGCATGTCTGAAAATTGTATCGGAATTATATCCCTACCCCTAAACCTAACCCTACCCATAAGGTATCCCTAAAATCAAAGGGAAATGATAGTTAAATAACACTGATGTAGAAGCACCTTGTACAATCTAAAAAATGCTGGGTCCATTATGGACAAACCCAACCTTTGGGTTTAAAAATTTAAACCAATGGTTAGGTTTGTCCATATTTGACCAAAATGCCATTTATAGCAATACGAACTGATCTAATTAAAATGAAACATGTCTAATCTAATTTTGAATTAAATTAGAGTGAAGATTGCAATGGTGTCCACAAGGACGGCATTTGTTTATTGACCACTTTTTCTGATGTTTTCTACAAGGTGAAACAATTACATCTTCAGCGCAAGCATTATGCATTAAGCATCTCCAAGGATGTGTATCTCGTTCTTTCATCATAAAGATAATACATGTGGCGCTCAAGCTCAGAAATTTGCAATTACCATAGATTATCACCAACACAGCGGTTTGAAGTAATTATAACAGGTCCCACATCGTCCATATAATCACCTCTCAATTTCAGCCTGTTTAGAGTAGTTTTCTGCAAACATGCATTAAATGGTGCCTGTAGCTCTCCCTTGGAGGCATATCACCGAGCTGGGGACAGCGCTCAGCCAGACTTTTATTACAAATCGCCATGTTGTAGTTTCTTTGGATATCATTGTAGGCTTTCAAGCACAGTGGAGGGCAAGAGGATGCCAGCTCTTGTTAATTTATTATTGGCAAATAACTCAAATTAGTTTTAGAGGATTAAATTGGAGACTGAGTACAATACTGTAAGAAATCTCAATGAAAGTATGTTCATTTTCAAGGAACTAAAACACTATAGCATTCAATTCACACGCACTCTTAATCAGCTGTGATTAGCAACATGACATTTTGTTGGTCACTTGGTTTTAATTTCTGTGCTCTCTGGGTACCTCAGCCTCTTGTGAAATTTCATTGGTCCAAAATCATGACTCACTTAGTGCCCTAAACAAGCAAAATGGTTAAAGGGGTACTTCACCTCTGGCAAAATGGGCTTTCGGTAAAACTTAATTGGCTGCCTATACAGTAGAAAAGCAAAAACATTTTTAAATCGGTGCTACCGATGTCAGAAGCATCTGAGGTTGCGTCATCCCGTGCCGTCGCCGACGAGATCTCACGACAGCCTGTGGCCCAGGGAGAGCGGAGACTCCATCCCCAGACGGTCCAGCTGATATGGGATCACTTCGAGGCAACAATGCATGTTGCCGTTCAAGGCCACTCCTCTTGACCAGGCTCCTTGCTTTAGTAGGAAATACTTCTTAGCAAACTTTTAGTCATAATGGTGTTCACTTGTATTGTTCCTGGGTGCAAAAATTCAAAAAGTAAGCGTTTAGCGGGAGTGAGTTACTTTCGGTTTCCTGCAAAGGATCCAGCGCGTGGCTAAAAAGGCTGCAAAGAATATGGGATAGAATACGGAGAGACGACACAATGGGACATCTGAAAAACCTGTGTTTATGGTCAACATTTCAAACTGGATGACAATGAACACAGTGTTTAAGGCCAAATGGAGGGGAAAATCTGACAGAAACTGTCGTTTAGTCAGTTCAGTCCAACCCTCGACACAAAACGCTGTCGGCATTTTTACCATAATTCTGTTGAAAGAGTCGACATAGTACGATACAATTTTCAATGATAAACCTACCATTTTAAAAACTGTTATTTTATGATGCCTTTACATGCTATTGAAATTATCCTAAATATGCTTTCCAATTTAAAATTTTTACATGAACGCCCCCACTCAAGTCATATTTTCCACTGGGATGATGGGAATAATTGAATAATTGATACCCAAGTTCTCGAGTTGCGCAGGCCATTAACTTCAAAGATGGCAGAGGGGAGAACAATTGTTGCTGTGACTGCTATTCTTTATTCGTTTTTTTCTTCACAACTGCTACATCACCATGTCTTGTTGTTAAAGTAGTGCTTATTTACACGTGTGAATAATCTGAAGCGTATTGTATGTTTTATACACTGCAAAAATAACCTGTATTTGACTGAAATTCCAGAATTGTCAGCAAGATGACTATAGATAGCGTAGTTAATGTTTATATAATTGTCAGTGAATGAAATGCTAAATATCCTTTTGGCTTTAATAAGATTTTTCCAATAAATAGCGAATAATAAACCTAATGTCCTAAATAAGTCCTGTTCTTTCCGACAACAAAGCACTTGAATGTGACAAAGTGGGAAGTAGGAAATTTTAGATAGCACATAAAGCCAGCATTAATAACCCTCTGTCAATCCGACTGCCTGTGGGCGGGGATACAAAAATACTAAAGTTTTCACAAACGTCTCGGTTACGTATGTAACCCTCGTTCCCTGAAGGAGGGAACGGAGACGTAGTCGGACTTACCGTACTGATTGGGATCACGCTTAGGGAGCCTATCATCTTCGTGTATTGATAAAACGAGCCAATGCCCATTGGCATGCGAGATTTGCATCTCACACTCTGCCCCACGACGCGGGTATAAATACGAAAGTGGAAACATGCACCATTTGTTTTTCGCTGAGGAGCCGAATGGAGCCCGGAGTCAGCGGTGGTCCAGCAATAGTGGCGACAGGACTACGTCTTCATTCACTCTTTCAGGGAACAGGGTTACATACGTAACCGTGAAGTTCCCTTTCAGTTCGGTCACGTTCGACGTAGTCGGACATACCAAACTGATTGGGAGTCCCATTAAAACTCTACTAGTGCTGCCACCTTCCAGTGCCTAGACAAAAGCCTTCTGATACCCCACATTATTGAGGCGGAGAGAGGACAGGGCTTAGGCCAGGGAACCCACTCAGTCAGTCTTGGATAACACTGGGAAAGCGTGCCCTTTCGGTGGAAAGGAAGACGCTGCGGAAGCCACATCCTGCCCGAATTGAGGTATACATGTGGAGATTACACATATGGACTGGGCGTTACCGGGCAGTACAACATATGGAATGTCACTGAGGTGGCTCCAGCCTATAACAGGGGGGAGACTCACCAGTCAGCGACTACAGAGCGGGCTCTGCCAAGGAAAAGACAAGCGTTCACTGCAGGGAGCCTTACCATGGAAGAATACACATATGGGGTCGCTGTAGGGATCACAACATATGGACCCAGCCTAGCACAGGTTCCATCAGTGCATATGAGTGTTAGGCCTGGCATCGGAAGCTCTGCCATGTCTGTTGCCGAAGGGTGTGGAGGAACTCTACTGGAGCAAGGATGGCGCACATATCCAGTCCATAGGAGGGGAATGGCGCAGCAAGCCGGCACTTAAAACAGGGCTTACAGTATAGAATATCTCCTATGTGAAGAGAGCACATGGGAAGCAACCGGCTCGACACGTAGGCTAGAGAATCTAGCGAACGTGTTTGGTGTCGCTCAGCTCAGCTGCCTGCAGTTCCTCAAAGGGAGGTCTCTGGAGTGCGGTCAGCACCAGAGATAAGTCCCAAGAGGGTATAGAGGGGGTGCAAGGCGGATTCAGTCTCCTTGCTGCCCTCAGGAACCTGATGATCAGGTTGTGCTATCCCACGGATCTCCCATCCACTGCATCGTGATGTGCGTCAATAAAAGCAACATACACTTTGATCGTGGAGGGAGACAGCCCTCGCTCCAACCCATCCTGCAGGAAAGAAAGCACGGAACCGATCGAACACCTGAGGGGGTCTTCTCGGTGAGAAGAACACCCCTCAACGAACAGGTTCCACTTCAGGGCATGCCTCATAGAGGGTGCTCTCGCAGAAGTAATGGTGTCTACGACTGATTGTGGTAGATCACCTAGAACCTCCGCGTCCCATCCAGGGACCGGACCTGGAGTTTCCAAAGGTCTGGACTCAGGTGCCATATGGTGCCCCTTCCCTGAGAGAGAAGGTCCTCCCTCAGAGTAATGGGCCAGGTGGGGGCTGTTAAGAGGAGCATGAGTTCGGGGAACCAGGTCCGGTTGGGCCAATAAGGGGCAACTAGCAAGACCTGCTCCTCTTCCTCCCTGACTTTGCACACTGTCTGTGCAAGAAGGCTCCGTGGGGGAAACACATACTTGTGGAGGCTCCGGGGCCAGCTGTGTGCCAGTGCATCCATGCCGAGGGTCCCCTCAGTCAGGGAGTAAAACAACTGGCAATGGGACGAGTCCGGAGAGGCAAACATATCAATCTGTGTGGCCCTGAAGTGATCCCAGATCAGCTGGACCGCCTGGGGATGGAGTGTCCACTCTCCCCGGGCCACAGGCAGTACATGCTTGCCAAGCAGCTGCGTTTTGAGGCATCTCAAAGCAAGGCGTACAGCAAACAAATCGAGGCAATTGATGTGCCAATGCAGTTGGGGGCCCGTCCATGCCCGTTGTACGTGGCCCCACAGCCGATGTTGGAGGCATCTGTGGAGACCACAGCATGCTTGGACACTTGTTCTAGGGGCACTCCGGCCAAGATAAACGAAGGGTCTGACTATGGGCTGAGGGTTTGACGGCAGGCTGGGGTGATTGTCATACGGAGCGTGCCACTCTGCCACACCCACCTCAGGACTTGGTCGTAAAGCCAGTGCTGAAGCGGTCTCATGGAGCAAGCCGAGTGGCGTTAATGCGGCTGCCATATGCCCCAGGAGCCTCTGAAAAAGTTTCAGTGGAACCACTGTTCTGCTCTTGACAGTATTTAGGCAGATCACCACCGACCAGACATGTTCCACTGTGAGGCGTGCAGTCTTTTGGACTGAGTCCAGCTCCATACCGAGAAAATAGATCTTCTGCACGGGGGCGAGTTTGCTCTTTTCCCAGTTGACCCGAAGACCCAACTGGCTGATATGTTGGAGCAACAAATCCCTGTGTTCGCACAACTGCTCCCGAGACTGAGCTAGTGTCAGCCAGTCGTCGAGATAGTTGAGGACATGAACACCACGTTCTCTCATGGGAGCAATGGCCGCCTCCGCAACCTTCGTAAAGACGCGGGACGACAGGGCTAGCCCGAAGGGTAGGGCTTTGTACTGATACGTTCGACCCTTGAACGTGAAGCGCAGGAATGGCCTGTGTCGCGGCAGGATGGAGACATGAAAGTGCGCGTCCGTCACGTCGATCGAACCAATCTCAGGGACGGATGCATTCGAAAATGCATTTCTGCGTTAGCATCTTGAACGGAAGCTTGTGAAGGGTTGATTCAAGACTCGCAGGTCCAAGATTGGCTGTAACGCACCGCCTTTCTTGGGTACAATGAAGTACTGGATGTAGAAGCCTCTATCGCATCCTTTGCCAGTAGGACTGCAATCTCCTTGCGCATGACAGGGGCACTTTCGCTCAACACCGAAGTCTAACGAATGCCAGTGAACACCGGCCGAACTGAATCGTGAAGCCAAGTCTGATGGTATGGAGGAGCCAGCTGGACCGGTTGAGAAGCACTCTACAGGCTTCCACGAACCGGGCCAGGGGGACCAGAGGCACCACAGACGTACCCGGGGTGGGGCAGCGAAGTGGAGGACAGGGTCCCGGCTCGGAAGGCCCGGGGGCGGGCCAAAGCGGGGTCTGAGTATGCAGTGGAACACTTACCCGTCTCCACGGGTCGGCAGGGGGTGGGTGAGAAGGCGTAATCGGGTTCTCGAACCACACCCAGCTGCCGGCTGATGACACAAGAGGGGGCTGGGGGGTGCAAGGCTGTACAGGGTCGCACACCGCCAGTCTGGCCTTCTTGGGACCCAGGAACAGAGGATTTTGCTCTTTCTTTGATAATTCGGGTACCGCTGGACACTCGCGCTGTAGAAACAGCAGCACCGGGAGAGCACGAACACAATCGTTGAATATATCAACACTCTTCAGAAACAGAGACATGAAGACTAATCGGCTCCGAAGCGAAAGACAAATGGTTCGTGCATCCACTTTCGTATTTATACCCACGCTGCGGGGCAGAGTGTGAGATGCATATCTCAAACGCCAATGTACATTGTCTCATTTTATCAATACTAGAAGATGACAGGCTCCTTAAGCGTGATCCCAATCAATACGGTACGTCCGACTATGTCGAACGTGACCGAACTGAAAGGGAACTATAATGTTTTTTATTAAAATGTATTGTTGATAAATATTAACAATGATTAATGTAAAGTAAAATTTGACATGATGAAATACTGATTAAATTTTAAAGAATATTTTTGTCAAAAAACAATAAGACTAAAACAAAAATATGTAAAAAACCAACAACAACAAAAACACTGCCTGTCATTTTGATCATGGCTGGATAGGAAAAAAAACTCAGAATGACATCGAAGAGAGAGATTTATTCAGTTGTCACTTAACTGTGTCATGTCTGGTTAGGATATGGTGCAACTCTATATTAAACATCAAATATATTCTGACTCCCTTTGATTGTGCAACATTTTCACTTTCAGTGTGAACAGACACTTTCCGGTTTGATAGAAACTTGTCACGGCCACATCATGGATGATGATGGAGAGGGCCAGTGTTAGTTTTTTTTTTTTTTTGGTTGATTCTATAATTCCACACTTGCTGTTATCTTTCCTCTACCCACTCGGAGCAGCTGTCGAGTTATTTATATCTGAAGCCACTGCAAATAGGCTGGTAATTAGAGGCAGGAGCACTGTTGAACAGACACTCCAATAGCAGGCGGGTTTTGACAGGGACATGGCCCACAATGCCCCTCTCTCCCAACCCGCACACCATCCCTCTCAGGGCTGGGAACAAGTGGGAGATAAACCAGAACTTGACTTCACTGAATAATTGAAGCCGTTTTTACAAGGGCAACAGCCCGCTATCTGACCTCATAAAGTGAGTAAAAGAGACTATCAGAGCCTTGCAGGAAGTGAGGGAGAGGGATTCAACTCGGCACAAATAACACAATGTTTGCATTTGGTAGACAAGGGACACAATGATGATTGCTTTTTTGTTTCATGTTATGCTTGAGGGTCATAGTTCTTTTACAACATTATTCTTGGAAAGATTATGTATAATTTATATTATTTGAAAGCATATGACTTGCTATATTGTCTGTATGTAAGTTATGAAGAACCTTAAACCATTTTAGAGGCAGAGAATATATGTAGTTTTTACACAAAGCTGAATAACTAGTTTGTTTAATGGTTTATTCTCTTTTTCAAAATAAATAAAAAAAATATATTTTTAGGCTGTTTAGGTAACAACAAAGGCTTTATATATTGAAGGGACTTTGGTAACACGTAACATGCAAACACACTGAGGTAAGAATTGCCTTACATTACTAAATAATAAGGTAAATAAAAAAAATGGGCTTGTTGTTACATTTGTAGTATTTAGGCAACTTGCCATGTGTTTGAAAAAGTGAAAGAACCATGCTATTTTTTTTAAGCGCATTTTTACAATGGTCTGATTGGGGGAAAAAACATTACAGTCTTTTAAAGTTGTATTATTCAAAATAAGTAAAGTAAATTAAACATTGATTAACAAAATGTTTTTAGTTTTACCTTAAGTGAAACTTCAAATTTTATATTGTAGTTTAGGTTTTTATGGCAAAATTAAGTTGTTAAAATTAAATAGTAGCATTTTGGCTCATGTCTCAATAAATATATAAATGAAGTATGGGAAGGTCTTTATAATAAATAATCCTTTTACTTTGTATGTTTTTGTCTCATGGATAAGAAATATTTAAATTTTATTTTTGAGAAAAATATCAATTGAGCTGTAACAAATTACAGTATTTTTTAATGTCAATTGTGACAACTAGGCCTACAGTGCCCTGGTTTTCTCTAAATTCGGCATTGGTATACAGTAAGTTAGCAACATTATTTATTTAGAATAAATTATATTCGACTAAATAGGAGACACAGTAAAAAGGTTTCAGTTGCATTTTCCCTCCTCCTCGGAATGATAGTGGAGAGAGGCGGGAAACGGCTCCCATTGTGGGACTCTGGCTCCCAGGTGAGCCTTGATGCTTCATGCTAATTTCCAACTTTCAAAGCTTGTAAACTTTATCTAATTATACACAAGAACACACTACTGCGCCCAGGTTTTGGCAGGTTGCGGCTTTAATTTATGAAAAACAAATCTGAAATATGCAGATGTCTTTTGTTTGAAGCAGATGTTTAGTTCTGTTTGCCAGAATTCAATCAGCGGTCTCGTGGGGGTCCTGCATGCGATACATGTCCAAGGGGCTGTTTGAAGTCTGACGGGGACACGGTGATGCGACTCAGTCACTGAAGTTCACCCCGGCTTGCAGTCGCAGCCTGCAGCGGCATTTCGGGTTGCTTTGACATTGCTTTCAAGGAAAAGTTATGGAAATGCAGACTGATCCAATAAAGATGTGATCTTTTATCCAGCTAGCTTATTTGTACCAGAGTAAGTCCTTGAGGCCTCGCATGTAATTCAGATGACCCCTTTTGTCTTCATGTCATTTTCAGAGACAATAGTTTCTGAGCCTGTCGTAACTGAAAAACCGATAGCAGAGAAATGAGGAGAAGTGTCGAGGCAGACGGAAGAAGGATTTATTCCCAATGCAGAGCTTTTTGTGTCTCTGCCACGATGTGTTTACATCAGATGTGTTCCGACAAACACTGTCAGCTGCATTCATTTTTAATTAATGGGGCTCATTAAATGATGGGATCCAAAAACGCAGCAATTATCATTTATCTTGATATATTATTTACAAGGTCTCATTCTCCTGGCTGGGGAGGTAAATGTGTGCCGGGGGAATTCTGGGAGGTTACAGGAGGTTGGAGAACAGGCCGTTGGGACTTTGAAGCACCTGGCATCAGAGAGAGAGAGAGAAAAGGGCAGCGTTTGACTTCTAAGCGGAATACCAAGGACCATTGTTCCGAAGCTTGTTGTTTCGCTCCTTAATGAAGCTACATGAGGATATTAATGAGCAGTCTCTTCCAAACCCAGAGCTCATCAATTATTTACCCTTTCTTTACTCTCATCAGTTTGTTTTATTCGTCTGTTTCTTCCATTTGGCTTCTCCATTCATCTCTTCGACGCATTTCATCTCTTCAACAGATGGGTGCCGGTCTGAATTTCCGTCTAGCTTTGGTTGTTCTTTCATCTTGGGCCTTTGAGTGTTACCTAGCCTATTGTAAGCGGGACGGTGGAAAAACAAAAAGCTGGAAACCCAATATGACAGATTCACACTTTTATTGGATGTTCATTGAAAGAGCAAAGCTGGGATTGCAGAGAGAGTTATAATGTTGAAGTTTCGCTTCTATGTTGGAAATTTTAGTCGTCGTGTCTCTGCTGAGATGAAAATAGAAATCATTACTCAACATCTCAAAATGTTGTCCTTATTTTTCACCCCTGTGTTGTTCCAAACCCTTATTAGATTCTTTTTACAGTACAATCTACTTTATGTGCACATAACATTTGCACGTAGCTTGAAAAGTGAAACATCCAAATATGGATGTATCGACAACATCTAACAGTGTTTATGTATGCACAGCTTTATAATTGTTTATACATACTTTATATTATATTTATTTAAAGGTGCATTGAACAATTTGGTAGATAACCCTAACCATAAACCTCTTAAATGGGAAGGTTCTTTATTGCATCCATTTAACCTTTCTATTGTACAAAATGTTTTTTTATTTTTTTTTTTATAGAGGAAACAGTTTCTTCAGATTATATAAATATTCTTTACATTTAGAAAAAAAGAAGGTTATTTTAAGAACTGATCACTGAAAGGTTCTTTGGGGACCCCAAAATGGCATGCCGCTGTAAAAACACCCTTTTGGAACCTTTATTTTTAAGAGTGGATCCTAAACCTTACCTCTTCTCAACAATATAAAACATTTAATATGCAGATTCATTTACAGTGACAGTACTTTTTGTTACAATCTACTATTCATACATATTTCATACATAATGTAAAACCAGATAAATATATTAAATAAATGTGATTATTCTTATTGAACCTTGTAACAAATGTTGTTAGAAAGTACAATTCTAACATTTTAGATGCTGTCAATAGATTAATTATGCATGTTTCAGTATCTATGTAAATATTTCATTTATTTTCCTTTCTGTAATAACTAAAAAAAATAAGTTGCAGTTGTATTTTGTAATATGTTGTGATAGGTCATGTGACGCATGTGATCCAATGGTGCTTGGTTTCAATGATGTCATCCAAATCCGCCATTTTGTATCTGAACACAAGCACAAATGACTGGAGGATTATCAGTGGGTAAAAAGTTTCAAACACTCCCCAGTCATCTATTGTTTGGAAAAATAGATCGCAATTCGGTTTGGCACTGCTGATGCTGCACTTATGCATAAAAAGGAAAAAGAATTTCAACTTGCCGTTTGAATATCTATCTAGTCTTTCAAATGAGGTGATCTATATTTCACAATAAGAGTCAATCTGACGACAGAAGGATCCTTCACATGTATACGTATCTTTAAGGTTTTCTCGTGTTTATTGTTCATTCAACTTTTTTGTGGACTCATATATGTGACCCTTGATGTCAGCCTCATTATATAACAGCTGCACATCAGTCATAACACTGTCATTGCCATGGCATTGCAATTAACTCCCTCAATATTGTCTTCTCTCGCCCCCAGACTTCAGCTATAAGTAGATTTTGTCCCGGTCCCTGCTTTCCCCAACCATGTCTTGGCTTGGAACTTTCCCCCTTTTGTGGATTCATGACAGATGCCTAATTGAATGATGAATGTTCCTTTATTACGCTGTAATTGAAGTGCCACATCTGTGATTGGTTGTGGGGGCTGCGACCCATCTCTGATTGGTCGGGGTTCCATGTGGCTGGCAGCTACGGCCCACTATCCATCTGTCTGCACATCCTCAGACCTTATTCTCACCTCGCAGATCCATCGGATGGGTGGGGGTTACTCAGCGAATCATAATAAATTATGCAAACGAGGCCTTCAGCTGACAATAAGAACTCCGAAGGTTTTGTTCGGGGGCCTGCTCGTCTCATCTTGACCCAGGCCTGTCTGATGCGGCCCTGTCCTGTTCTCCTACTCTTCTTCTACTCGCCTGCCTGACCTGACAAGCCTGCGATGAAGATTAATGACCCCACCCTGACTGACAGCGGCGGGAATTGAAGGGCAAAGGAGGTCGTTTATCATCCAGTGACAGGTGCCATTCAGTCCTGCAGCCGGCCCGGCTACCGACCACATGCCTTTTCTTTTCTGTTTTGTTTCTCCTTTCCTTAATCCCACCCCTCACCCCCAACCCCCGCTCCCCCTCTTAAATGCGAGCTGAAGGCAATGCCTTAATAACTCACCCAGATTTAAAACTTATTCTTTGGAGCGAGCCTGACATGAAAATAAGAAAATCAATCCTGCACGTGTGCCGGGCCGCTACTTGCTGACTCTGAGGCACTCAGCTTTAATTTGGATCGGGAAGCTAAGGGCCAGCGCAGGAAGACATTTACAAAGCATCATCCATTATAATTTACCAATAACGCCAACTTTGGGGATCATTAGTGCCCGAGCATTAATGATTCATTCTTTCATCTGTAGAGTTGTTCCCTTTGGGCTCCACTCTTAGCAAGTGAGGAATGCTTCTTGGAAATGCACCTCGTACGTATCAGCTCTGTTTAAGCCGACTCTCCTTGTTCAATATGCATTACTAGCAGTACATTGGACATAAAGTGGTGACTAGACATGTGCCGATGTACTGTAATATGACATATCAAGATTATTATTAACATGCACAGTGTTCTAATCATGGGCACTCCAAAATACTGTGATTAATTATTACAAATTAGCCTATTCGGATTTTTCGAATGCATTTTAAGAATAGTTTTCCAACAACTGGTTCAAATGTACAACACTGCCTGTATGTGAACAACCCCAACATGCATGAGAAGCATGGCGGAACAAGTGAAGGATACGTGCTGAATGGAAAATGCACATTTCTCTCTCACAAGATGGCACTTATGGAAGAGCAGAAATGCAGCTGTTACCCCGGCAATCCCTGTAAACAATGTTGCTGTGCAACTTCTTGTTTCTGAACAGTATTTAAATATTTCAAACAAACATTTGTTTTTGCAATGGTATTCATCACAGCACCAAATTAAAGACTTAATAAGATATTTCTTTTCAGACATAGACATTTTTTACATTTTAATCTGGACTAAAACATCCTGTCCTAGCTGATGACATCATGTTGCACATGATGATGAAGAATATCATTCCAAACACTTTTTTTAAAATGAGTTTTAATGATAACCCAAAGGGTACGATAATAACAAAGCGTAGCAGCAAACAATCTTGACATAAACAAGACCAGACACTGAACACAGGAAAAGAAGGAACTTAAGTACTGACACAAACAAGGTAAATTAATGACACTCAGGTGAAAACAACGAATGAATCATGTGGGTAACCAAAGCAGGGGCAGGAAATTCAAACAAAGGAACTGACTGATGAAAACAAACTAAAAGTCCGTGAAACAAGACTAAGAAACACAACTGACATGGTGACACTAGCCTAGACATTGATTGAAAAAGTTCTGATTCTTTATTATTGTTGCTAACTAACGTTAACAAAGAGCAATAACTTCTGTAGGTATTGCTCAATTTAATGTTAGTTAAAGGTGCAATAGGATATTCTCTACAGAAAGTCTCCTCATATCCTGATAGAAATCACAGTGTTAAGTGGTCTAAATGTATTTTTTTTTTACAAATATATATAATCTGTGGAAGGTGTAGGACCATACAATGTTCGTTCAATCTTTGCATTCGTTCCGAATGAAATGATGTGTTCCTTGTCAGTCAATGTGTGTTTTTGCGCAGCCTGTTCACGCAGACATCTCACGCTAGCATGTTTCACGTACGCTGGGTCAGTCAGAGCGAGAGTGGCAGGCAAACAGCAACAACCTAACAAACTTTCCTTCTGAAATGACAACAAGTGTATATTCTGGTTCGACAGTGCAGTTCTATTTACAACTGACTTTGCCCTATGCAGATCATTCAGTGAGATTCGACTGTCATGGGCAATTCATGGGTGATTGTATATTGTATGATCAATTGCGTCATGACTTGGCTTTCATCTACTTCAAAAAAAGTATATTTCTATACAAACCACATTGTGCTTCTTCATACAAAATCACTACCTTGTAAAATAGTTATGTTTTCTCATGAGATTGGGCTGGTAATGACATTTTAATGACAGTATACACATCTCAATCATTAATTTGTCAAATATGACCTTTTAAATACTGACCTTGACACAGTCCTGAGGGTCTGCAAGGGTTATATTGTTATACATAGGTTATAAACATGTTTTTTACATCAATTTTTTTTCAGTCAAGGTGACTAGTGTGAACATGTGCGTGTCAGGTAACGCCTACAAATGAGTTTTATTTTTAACCTATTCAGTGTTGATTTTTCTTGACGCAGGTGATACACTGATTTTATTTTGGACATGTACTTTTCTCTGGTGTCATTTAGACATCCACTATATTTCTCTGTGGGAGTCTTCTCCTGTAGCTTTATCTTCAATATTCCGCCGCGGGCTAATCAATCTCTGCCACATTAGCACTGAGCTGAATTAATGAAGTCACTGTTGCATTCTATCATTTAGCTCCAACCAATAAAGCAAAGAGAGTGTGTCTTTACCTGTCCCACAATGCTCCGGCAATTCTGAATTATTTTATGCACAAGGTTTATTAGTTAATGGAGCTTAATAATTCATGAACGATTAATGGAATCTTACCCAGTAATTAGCATTGTGTTTGAGAAATATGGGTATGTATCTTCATTAAGTACCACAGATAGTCTTTTCATCTTAATTACGGCCTCTCGTTGTCATTTTTCACTTTCTTATTATTCTTTTTTTTGGTTTCTAGATACACAAATGGCTAGCTCTGAGAAATGTGCTCATTACGGAGAGCTCAGAATGTGAAGCGAAATGTTATTTGAAGGTGTAAAGAATGACTCTGGAGAACGCTCTGAAACGGGCTCTAGCTGCATGCTTGCAGCAGCACTTAACATGATTAAGAATCAAGCCGCAATTCGTATTTTTGGTCTAATATAAATAAATCGTATAATGAAGCCATAAAAGTGCCTCCATTATTTCAGCAGGGGCACGGGATTAATTATCAGCGAAAGCTCCATTGATTGAAGGATCCTGCCGAGGTATTTAGTGTAAACCTCCAGACTACATTAAAGAGTCTGCGGTCGTCATTGAGATATGTGATCCTTTGCTTCCGGCAGGTATTTAAGTGAAAAAGAGGTTAAAGTTGGGATTGACTTGGCAAATGTTCAGTTTTGGTCTATTAAGTCTAATACTCAAAGCCACATGGAGTTGTATGTCTG